>CM069146.1:39758207-40225707 GCA_035221665.1 Okamejei kenojei
TCAGACCACAAAGATGCTGTTCAATTCCACTGTAAATGTGTTGAATTTGGTTTACAGCTTGCATTCCACATGTGCTGAGCAACATGATAGACAATTAATCAAAGATCTAGACAATAATTGAATGACATCGTAAATTCAATGAGATCACTCCTCAACTTATAACAATAGCAAAAAACAGGATCTATTTGTATTTTTGTGAATAGCAAAATGAATGGAATTTGAAATTGTAAAAAGGCATGAAATGAGCACCCCTGTTTTTACACTGTTGTACAAGATCTACTCCATGAGCAGACATTTGTATTTCCGATCATGTACCTATCTGCCGTATTAAAATTAGTACATTAACATGCAATATTTTAAGGAACAGTTAATGCTGTTGATGACTTCATTAAAATAAGCAGCTACAATTTTTAAAAACCAACATCAAAGTGAGACCCTACTTTGGGTCAAAACATCACTATCATGTACTCCAGAGATCCTTTCTTACCTGCTGAGATACACCAGCATTTGTGGCCTTTTTTTTGTAAACCGCCACCTGCAGTTACTTTGTTCTACCCGTCCAGAATTCTCCAGGTACCCACACTCAATCAACCGCATCTCGTCACAGTTCTTCTTCCCATGAACTTTGTTCACATTCCGCCACCATGTGTCGGCAACCAGCAGGCCCCCTCGCTCAATTTGCACCACAAAGCTCCGGCCTTCAACTCACCCAGATCTGCAATGGCTTCAACTTTATTTTATTCTCTGCCAAATCTATGAAAATGGGTTTCTGACCCAATAAAGGCCTTATCCATGTTCTCCATAATGCTGCAGGACCCACTGATTGTTTCTTTTTTGTAAACCAGTATCTACAGTTACCTTATTTCTACAATATCAAAATGAGTTTGTGAAACCCATAATTAACAAACATGCCCCAAAGTTAGTAAAAATTTTCCATGTTTCAATGGACTCCAACACAAGTGTAAAGTTGATATCTATCTACTATTTGTACTTTTATTCTATTTGATGATTTGTTACATTTCTGGTGGTGAGCAAAATTTTGACCGTCCCTAAAATGTCCCTGAGAAGCTGATCTTAAGCTGCCCTTATGCATTGTACCAGTTTGTACAAATGAATAGCATATCCCACAGCAGTAAAAGTGGCGCAGCAGTAGAGTTGCTGCCTTACTTTGCCCAGAGACCCGGTTCAATCCTAAACTACGGATGCGCTGTTGTGTGGAGTTTTGGTACATTCTCCCTGTGACCCGTGGTTTTTTCCTCTGCCATGGTTTTCTTCCCCCCAAATCCCAAAGACGCACAGGTTTATCGTAATCGGCTTTCTGTTATTGTTTGTAAATTGTCCCTGGTGTCTAGGTAAGCACTAGGCAATCATTTGGACAGCGTGGACCCTGGTGGGCCAAAAGGCCTGTTTCCATGCTGTATCTCATAAACTAAACGAAGGTGCTGGGAGATCCTGCATTGACATGGAGGGACAGTGACATAATTTCCCAAGCCAAGTGATGGAGTGGCGACCTTTTGAAGACACAAATTGTGGTTATGATACCCTCCCTGTGCCTGCTGCTCCCGGTTCGTAGAAGCATGGATTTAGGAGGTGCTGCTGAATATTGTAAATAATGCAAAAATTGCAGAATGATTTGTCTTTAGTAGAAGTGTGAATGTTTTCAGAGTGTGGATGGAGAGAGGGGTGGGGAAAGGAACAGTCAAAAGTAAACCAATCTTCAAATTATGTGTAGTATTAAATGTTGATAGAACTGCACTCACTCCCATGCAAGTAATGAATTTATTTATTATCCCGGCTGATGCCTTTGGGTTGTGGAATGTACTTAGAAGAGGCAGAGATGAATACTCAGCAAAAATAACCCAGCCTATGAATTTCATTTGTAACGCAGTAATTAGTGCATAATTTGTGTTAAATATCTGGCAATGCTAACCTCTGGATGATAAGCTCAATGAATGTCAAAAGGAAATGGTTAAAAATCTATGGTTGACAGTAATCATTGAAAAGAGGAATAATAAAACATGGAGACTGACGTCTGAAGAAGAGTTCCGAGCTGAAATGTTTCCTGTTCCTTTTCTCCAGAGATGCTGCATGACCCGCTGAGTTACTCCAGCATTTTGGGTCTATCTTCAGTACAAACCAGCATATGCAGTTCCTTCCTATACAATATTAAAACGTAAGCAGGTAATCAAATATATTCTGTTTTTTTTACGTTCAAATTAATGTTTCATCAAGGAAGGAATTCATCTAGTAAAGCCCCATCTGCCCACTGAGGAGGACATAAAGGATTCCAATAGATTACTTTGAAGAAGGTTAAGTGTGTTATCTCAACATTATGACTAATATTTATCCATCAGTCAACACCACATCCTGTTTTTTTGATCTTGTCTCTTGTTACTGCAAATTGACTGCTACATTTCCTACATTATACCAATCAGTTAATTTCAAACAGTACATACTTCACTGGCTCAGAAGCTTTTTTTTGTGATGCTATGATGCCATACAAGGTGGTAAATAGTTGGAAGGCTTCTTGTAACGGCTATGTTATTTTGGGTCTTCATTCCACAAAACAGGCCAACCAATGTGATTTCAAAGCGCGTTCATTGTGTCGCCATCATAATTGTAATTATTTTTTGCTCCATGTAAAACACATAAACTTGTTATTTATTTAATTTTTTTAGATCTATTTATGTATTTATTTATTTATTTATTTTGGTTAGAGGTAAGTCCAGTAGTGGAGGTACCCAAGTACCTAATACATACAAACACATACCATTCTTTAACTAACATCTTGTTTTTTAAATTTTAGTAATAAAAGAACAGTTAAAGAAAAAGGGAATAAAGGGTGTCGAGATAGATAGACAAGCGAGTAGAAACAGATAGCGAAAGAGACAGAGAGTAGCGATAAAAAGGTTAGGAGAGATATACCTATTTCGTATCTTTAATCCATCCGTCACCCGGTTTCTGAACCATTTAATTTCTTGGTTATGTTTATGCTGCACCATATGCTTGTAAAAAGTCGATAAAAGTAGACCAAATCTTTAAGAATTGGTCTACTTTGCCTAGTAGGAGGAATCTCATTTCTTCAAGATGTAGCGTTTCCGACATATTTGAAATCCACATTTTGAACGTTGCTGTGGTTGCGTTTTTCCAGAATTTGAGTATACATTTTTTTTGCTGTTATTAAACCATAAATTAAGAAAGCTTCGTGGAACGTAGTTAATTCTTACGTCCCTCTTCCATTGATCCAATGATAATCAATCTGTATTGGGTTCAATTTTGTGTTAGATGTTTATCACAAATGGGGAGACATTGGAAATATTTTATTCAATCCCTGGTTTTCCAGTAATATAATCTGTGTAAAATTTTAAATTGAATTAGGTTATGTCTTACATTAATTGAACAATTTATGTACATATCATAAAAAAAAAATATTCACATCTGTTGTTTTGGGATTTTTATCAATAACTCTTGTTCCCAGTCCCTTCTAATTGCCTCTGTCATTGGTGTTTCTATATGTAAAATTATATTATATAAATATGATATTAAATTGCTTGATTCTGCCTTTCTGTTCATTCCTTCATCTAATAAATCTGAGGTTAGAGTTTGATAAATATCCTTGGATATATTTTTTCAAATAATCTTGAATTTGAAGATATTTGAAATATTGGTTACTTTTCAAGTTATATTTTAGTTGTAATTGTTGGAATGATAAAAAATTTCCTATTTCATACATATCTCCAATCATTTTAATTCCTATTTTTTCCCAATGGATAAACGTT
Source organism: Okamejei kenojei (assembly GCA_035221665.1). Lineage (NCBI taxonomy): Eukaryota > Metazoa > Chordata > Chondrichthyes > Rajiformes > Rajidae > Okamejei > Okamejei kenojei. The sequence goes on from CM069146.1 coordinate 39,761,987, forward strand.
TTATCAATAATAGATGGTTTGAATGAGGGATTGTTAGCTATTGGGGAAAGAAGCGATAAATTTCTTAATTTTAAAGTTAATTTTATTTGTTTCAAAATTTGTATTATACTGTGAATAATTGGATTCTTCTTATATATTATATTGTTCAGTTTCATCGGGGAAAGAAGAATCGCTCCTATATTATAAGGAGAACAATCCTCTTTCTCCATTCTTATCCAATCTAGCACATAAACATTTATGAATTGGAATGTAAAGGAAAAGGAAGGGTTGTCAAAAAAATAGCAATGGTTTCATATTTTAGAAAGTAAGAGCAGATGTGATCTAATACTTGAGAATGGTAAAATAATTCTACCAAGCACAGAATGGCACAGTAAAGTAAAGTTGCTGCCTTACAGTACCAGAGACACGGGTTCGATCCTGACCTCAGGTACTGTCAGTACAGACATTGTACATTCCCCCTGTGAACGCATGGGTTTTCTTCGGGTGCTCCAGATACCTGCAGGTTTGTAGGTTAATTGGCTTCTGTAAATTGTCCCTTGTGTGTCAGACTAGAACAAGTGTATGGATGATTGTTGTTCGGCATGGATTGGTGGGCTGAATATATCTCTAAACTAAATTTTACAATGATTTCCTTTTACGAGAGATTTCCTTTTACTATTTTTTCTTGGGAAAAGGGGCAACATAGTGGCACAACTGGTAGAGCTGCTGGCTCACAGTGCCAGAGACCCTGATTTGGTCTCTGGCACTGTGAGCGCTGTCTGTGTGCGTTTGCACGTTCTCCCTGTGATCTCATGGGTTTCCTTCTGGGTTCTCCGGCCTCCTCTCACCGCCCAAAGACATGTGGGTTTGTAGGCTTATTGGCTGCTGCAAATTTCTCCTCATCTGTAGGGAGTGGATAAGAAAGTGGGATAACATGGAACTCGTGTGTACGGGTGATCGATGGTCGGCATGAACTCAGTGGGCCGAAGGGCCTGTTTCCATGCTGGATCTCTAAACTAAACAAAGGTGCAGACATGATCCAACCCTTTAGAATGCTAAAAGAATTGTAGGAGACAACATTTTCTTTAATTATATTTTCTTGGGATTAGCAATCAGTGAAAAATCATGTATTTATTGCCTTGTCCTTGTTGCCATGTAAAGTTGTGATAGTCCTTGAATTGCTGTAGCCCAGGCATTCCTTGTGTTCCTTTATTAGCTAGTGAGCTTCAGAGGTTTAGTTCAATGACAATGAAGAATACATTTCCCTATTGGGCTGAGGTGTAAATTGGAGATGATTGTGGTTCTAGTCACCTGCTTGCTCTGTCTTTCCCAGTGGCAGACATCTGATTCAAGAGGCAGTGCAGACAGCAATGTCGTACTGTGCTTTATTGATATGGATCTATGGAAGTGGTGGAGGGAGAAGATGTTTAGGCCAGTTGCCGAAGTTGTACAGGATTGTGTATAATTTACACACCCATCGAAGTGAGTGGAGCGTACTGCACCATGCGAGCCTTTACTATTTGGATTACCTTCTTGCATCAGAATACCAAGCTTGTAGTGGTTGAGGCATTATATCATTTGGTCGGTTGATTTTCTGATCAATAGTGACATTCACTTTTGTGAATTCCATTGCTGGGACCTCTGTGATAGAAATGCTATTGACTATCTGGTTAGGGCAGTTACCTTGGAATTGTTCATCACCTAATGTGTAGATTAATGTGTTTGGCAAAAGCTTGGAAACGTCTGAATCTTATGGTCATGCTCTGTATCATATGGGGAACAAAAAATGTTGCTGAACACCACGCTATTATCAACTCCGTCCTGTTGACTTTATGGTGGAGGGCAAAATAAGCAGGGAGGCAATTGAATTGAAGGCGCCATGAAGAGCTCTAGTGGTATTATCCTGGGCCTGATATATGTGTTTCACCAACCACACCTACCTTTCATTACTTCAGTTATGACTCTAACCTGTGGGGAGTTTTTCCACCTTTTCATTCTGCATTGTTTTGCTCGAGTTGTTTGGTCCCACATTAAGTTGACTCCTACTTTTGTAGTGGATGGAAGACTGAATAAATGGAAAAAAGGGCGGCAGAGTGGTAGAGTTGCTGTCTTGCAGTGCAGAGTTCGATCCTGACTACGGGTGATGTGTGTATAGAGTTTGTATGTTCTCCCCATGACCACGTGGGCTTTCTCCGAGTGCTCCAGTTTCGTCCCATGCTCCAAAGACGTACAGGTTTGTAGGTTAATTGGCTTCAGTAATAATTGTAAATTGTCCCTAACGTGTAGAATAGTGTGAGTGTACAGGATAGCTGGTTGGTATGGACTCAGTGGCCGAAGGGCCTGTTTCCGCGCTGTATCTCTAAACTTAAGTAAAGAAAATTAGTTAAGGAAAGCAAACAGAGCAAGAATAAATGGGTATTTTTCAGTTTGACATTCTGTTAATGATGAGATGCCTCAGTCAGCATTGGGCATTCGACTACTCTCACATTAATGCCCAGGATGAAGTAACAGGACATATTTGAAGAAGGGTCTCGACCCGAAACGTCGCCTATCTCCTTCGCTCCTTAGATGCTGCTGCACCCGCTGAGTTTCTCCAGCTTTTTGTGTACCCCAGGGCACAACATATCACAGTTTTCTGATAATACAACCAAAATGGGAATGTGAGCTGTAACGGGCACAAATAAAAAAGGATATGGCCAAAACGGTGACAGAAAAAGGTTTGGAGTGGCGGCGCTGCCTTGGCAGCTGCGGCTCGCCTGCAGTCCGTCTGTTCTTTCTTTTTTTGTTGTTTTCTTGTCCTGTTTTAGCTTGTTAATTTGAGTTATTAGGTTGTGTATGTGTGGGGGGGAGGTGGGAGAAACGTGTTTTAGTCTCTTCCTTCGGGGGGATGCGACTTTTCTTGTCGTATCCCCGTCTCCGTCTCCGTCTGCGCTGAGGCCTAATGGCGGAGCTGGCGGCCTCCAACTGCGACCGACCTCGAGGCTCTGGAGGCAGTCAGCCAGGACTTACCAGCGCGAGGCGGCACGACTCGGGTCTGAGGCGGTGTTCCGGCGGCCCGACTCGGAGCTGTGGCGGCGTTCCGGCAGCGGCGACCCGACTTCGGAGGTTTTGGCCGCGGCCCAGTAGACGACATCGTCGGGAGCTAGCAGGTCACAGGTTGGTGACCTGTTTTTCCGGAGCTCCCTCGGCAACAGCTTCGTCCGCTGGACTGGAGGGTGGCAGCTTCGACCGCTCCTGGCCGCAGAGTTGAACCGGCCTGTTCGCGGAGCACGGTTGAGCCGAAGGACTTACTTACCATCACCCGGTGGGGTCACAACATTGGAGGCTTGGATCGCCTCAGCGCAGAGGAAGAACAAGAAGGGAAGAGACAAAGACTTAAGATTTTTGCCTTCCATCACAGTGAGGAGGTGTCTGGTGAACTCACTGTGGTGGATGTTAAATTTGTGTTTTATTGTGTGTTTTGTTATTTTATTATATGTATGGCTGCAAGGCAATGAAATTTCTTTCAGACCAAAAGGTCTGAATGATAATAAAGTTTCCAAATTCCAAGATCATGCAGATAGGTAAAAGGCAATTGATCTTGGAGGAAGAATAGGATAAATATTTTAAAATATTGAATAATGAATAGAAGCCAATTTTCAGAAACATCTTTGTGGCTAGCTGCATATTACATAGAAGGTTAGTGTGGTATTTTGACCTTTTTGCATGTGGCCTGGAGGACAAGAAGTAATCTGCAATATTTATTTAGAACATTGATGAAATTATACCTGAAATACTGTTTGCACTTTTTCCTGTATGTAAGAAAATGATAAATATATATGCCCCTTGTAACTACACTATAGATTCACTGCATTCATTCCTGGGCTGATTATCCTAAAAATCGTTTTATAATTGGCCAATACACTTTGGAGTTTATAAGAACAAGGCTTAACAGATATAAGATTCTGAAAGGCACTGACAGGGTAGATGCTGACAGCCTGATCCCCTAGCCTGGAAAATCTTGATTCATTGGCTACGGGATCACAATGCCTTGCTTACAGCATAGATATACACAAAATGTTAAGGTAACTTGGTGGAGCAGTCAGCATCTCTGGTGTAAAGGAATAGGTGACATTTCAGATCACCTATTCCTTTTCTCCAGATGCCATCTGACCTGCTGAGTTACTTCAGCATTTAACGTATATCTTTGATGTAAACTAGCATCTGCAGTTCCTTCCTTAACATTTTGCCTATAGCATGCTGCTTCTCATGTATTCTCATGTTATCACAGGTTGCTAACTGGCTTTCATGGATCCAGGTTGCTGGTCATTGGATGTTCTTCGGCATTCCACATTTAGTAAAATTATATTTCAAAATGGATTATCTGATTTACCTGAATGTGCAATAATCCATCATCTCCACTCAGGCTGGCTATAGCATGGTTTCTGTTAGCAGTTTCTATTTGAAGTACTATAGGGAGAAAAAAAAAGTTCATCAGTCACAAGTAAGGCTTGAGCTTCATGAGATGTTTTTCCCTGTAATGGTGGGTATTAGTATCTGTCAAAATTATTAATAGACAGTTTACAACAGTAAACTCTATGAGACTGTATTTTTGTGTGGCTATGTGACATGGAAATACCATCAGTGAGAATACAAATACAATGTTATAAAGTATTACAATTGTCAGGATATTTGGAATGGGGGGAAATGGTTGAGGATCTTTATTCTGAATATTGGCGTCTCTGGTTTTGAAAATGTCACCTACGTTTTGCTCTCTTATGCCTGTTATCTCAATGTTGTGGAAAATTAGTAACATATAATAACCTTAAAATTATGGCCTATCCCAGTATTTAGAATGAACTGTTGAACCTGTGATCTGACACCACAACAGGAATTTGTTACACATTTTCTCATAGAGCTTTCAGGTTTTCCATTCTATGTACAAACAATGACTCACACCATGCAATTACAAATCTTATTTAAAGCTCTTATTTTCCACCCTCAATATCAGTTACATTCACAATTTTTAATGAACTAGACTTCTTTAATGAGTCAGTTATAGTTTTAGTTATATCTCTCAACTGCTCAGTTGTAAGTTTGAGTCACACGCTTTATATATACATATTGTCCCAGCCCATTCAGCGACAAGTTTAAATCATGTAGTACTGTGGATGTGGGATAGCATGTCATTCCTTGTAATTCTACACCAGCTCAGTTCTGTTTGCTGTAATTTTTGGCTCGGGTCTACTGAAAGATTTGGTTTGGTTGGGTCGGGTTGGTCACACCCAGAGAAAATCCACGTGGTTACAGGGAGAGTTTACAAACTCTGAACAGACAGCACCCATTGTCAGGATCAAACCCGGGTCTCTGGGGCTGTAAGGCAGCAGCTTCACTGCTGCGCCATGGTGCTGCCACTGCCTTCCTTCCTTTTATAGGCACGAGGAGTAGTCACTCCTGAACACTAACTACTGCTTGTTACATCTCCCGCAACACTCCTACTTTCAGCTGCTCCCCCAGAGGTGAAACTCACTTGGCCTCACAAGACTCAAGAGTGTTGTCATATGTTCCAGATAGGACAATGAAATTCGCACTAGCGCAGCACAACAGAATATGTAAACATAGTATATAACAGGAGAAGAAAAGTTCAGTGTGTATATATACACATGCACACAATACTCAATAAATAAACAAATATAGTGCAATAATAGTAATAGTCTGGACGTTACAGTTTTCAGGTTCCTGTACCTTCTTCCCGATGGCAATGGTGAAATGAGTGTGTGGCCAGGATGGTGTGGGTCTTTGATGATGTTGGCTGCTTTTTTGATGAATCGAGTGGGAGTAAAGGTTGATAGAATACTATTATTTAATAGTTGCAATTATTTAGGACTCATTGTGGTGGAGAGAAGCCCTTTCCATTATAGCAGTTGATATTTTTTTAATTATTTAATTGTTTGCTTTATGTCTGCAGGTAGCTGATTTGCATATGAATATCATTTAATAACAGTACCATATAACCATATAAACCATATAACAATTACAGCACGGAGACAGGCCCTCTCGGCCCTTCCAGTCCGTGCCGACCATTTGTTTTCCCCTAGTCCCATCTACCTGCACTCAGACCATACTCCTCCATTCCCTTCACGTCCATATACCTATCCACTTTACTTTTAAATGTTAAAATCCATGCTGCCTCCACCACCTCTGCTGGAAGCTCATTCCACACAGCCACCACCCTCTGAGTAAAGAAGTTCCCCCTCACGTTACCCCTAAACTTCTGTCCCTTAATTCTCATGTCATGTCCTCTTGTTTGAATCTTCCTTACCCTCAATGGGAAAAGCTTATCCACGTCAACTCTGTCTATCCCTTTCATCATTTTAAAGACCTCAATCAAGTCCCCCCTTAACCTTCTGCGCTCCAAAGAATAAAGACCTAACTTGTTCAACCTTTCTCTGTAACATAGTTGCTGGAACCCTGGCAACATTCTAGTAAATCTCCTCTGTACTCTCTCTATTTTGTTGACATCCTTCCTATAACTAGGCGACCAAAAATTGTACACCATACTCCAGAATTGGTCTTACCAATGCCTTGTACAATTTTAACATTACTTCCCTACTCCTAATATTCAATGCTCTGATTTATAAAGGCCAGCACACCAAAGGCTTTCTTTACCACCCTATCTACATGCGATTCCACCTTCAGGGAATTATGCACAGTTATTCCTAGATCCCTCTGTTCCACAGCATTCCTCAATTCCCTTACCATTTACCATGTACGTCCTATTTTGATTTGTCCTGCCAAGAATGTAGCACTTCACACTTATCAGCATTAAACTCCATCTGCCATCTTTCAGCCCACTTTTCCAAATGGCCCAAATCTCTCTGTAGACTTTGAGAATCTACTTCATTATCCACAATACCACCTATCTTAGTATCATCTGCATACTTACTTATCCAATTTTCCACCCCATCATCCAGATCATTGATGTACATGACAAACAACAGTGGACCCAACACAGATCCCTGAGGCACCCCACTGGTCACCGGCTTCCAACCTGACAAACAGCCATCCACCATTACTCTCTGACATCTCCCATTCAGCCACTGTTGAATCCATCTTGCTACTCCGCCATTAACACCCAAAGATTGAACCTTCTGAACCAACCTTCCATGGGGAACCTTGTCAAAGGCCTTACTGAAATCCATATAGACAACATCCACTGCTTTACCCTCATCAATTTCCCTAGTTACTGCTTCAAAAAAATTCAAGAAGGTTTGTCAAACATGACCTTCCCAGGCACAAATCCATGTTGACTGTTCCTGATCAGACCCTGTTTATCCAGATGCTTATATATATTATCTCTAAGTATCCTTTCCATTAATTTGCCCACCACTGACGTCAAACTAATAGGTCTATAATTGCTAGGTTTATTCTTTGAACCCTTTTTAAACAATGGAACAACATGCGCAGTACGCCAATCCTCCGGCACTATTCCCGTTTCTAATGACATTTGAAATATTTCTGTCATAGCTCCTGCTATTTCTACACTAACTTCCCTCAATGTCCTAGGGAATATCCTGTCAGGACCTGGAGACTTATCCACCTTTATATTTTTCAAAAGTGTCAGTACTTCCTCCTCTTTGAATCTCATAGTTTCCATAGCTACTCTACTTTTTTTCCCTTACCTCACAGAGTTCAATATCCTTCTCCTTGGTGAATACCGAAGAAAAGAAATTGTTCAATATCTCCCCCATCTCTTTTGGCTCTGCAGATAGCTGTCCATTCTGGTTCTCTAATGGTCCAATTTTATCCCTCGTTTATCCTTTTGCTATTAATATAGCTGTAGAAACCCTTTGGATTTACTTTCACCTTTCTTGCCAAAGCAACCTCATATCTTCTTTTAGCCTTGCTAATTTCTTTCTTAAGATTCTTTTTACATTCTTTATACTCCTCTAGCACCTCATTTACTCCATGCCTCCTATAATTATTGTAGATATCTTTCTTTTTTCGAAACAAGTGTCTAATTTTCCTTGAAAACCATGGCTCTTTCCAATTTTTACTATTTCCTTTCAACCTAACAGGGACATAAAGATTCTGTACTCTTACAATTTCCCCTTTAAATGTCCTCCATTCTCTTCTACATCCTTCCCATGAAACAAAGTGTCCCAATTCACTCCTTTAAAATCCTCACGCATTCCCTCAAAGTTAGCCTTTCTCCAATCAAAAATCTCCACTCTAGGTCCTGTTCTGACTCGCTCCATAATTATATTGAAGTACATTTTTGCAAAGTAATACAATAAAAGCCTTTTAATTTGCCATTTCACTATCTGCAACATTCTAGCGACTGACCTTTCTCCAATAATCGTGTTCCATATTGGAGCCATCCAGCATGTGATTCTGGCCTCCTGTGGCGAGTTTATTGAACATAGACATAGAACTGTACACAACAGGAACAGGGCCTTCATCCACAATGTCTGTGCCGAACATGATACCAAGCTAACTAATCTCATCTGCCTTACCTGCGGTCATAGTGGTTTTACAGGGACTTCCCCTTCCATTTAACACTAATGTTCATCTGATAGTAATCTATTATCGTTGCAATGTCATAAATGTATTGAAAAATATAACTGTTGATTAGTTGGCTTTTCCAGTTGACTGGCATTTGTCCTTTCTGGCACATAGCAGATAACAAAATGTTTTTTATAGCTTCGACATTCAAAGGAAAGTTTTCCACAAAATATTATTTTTATTTCTCAATATTTCTGCTACATTTACTAGTTTTCAGAAATAAAATCAATAGATTTTTTAACTGTATGTTCATGGTACATGTACAAGAACTTGCATGTGGTCTATTAGCCTTCATTGCAAACAGTTTGGAATTTATTCTGGGCTTTGACAGGATCTAATTTGGAGTACTACATCGAATATAGAATATGTTTTGTGCAATTTGCATCTCTGAACCTGAGGATGCCAGTGTAGCTTCGATTCACTGGATTGATTGAGGGACTATGAGGAGAAATTGAGTACTCTCTGGAGGTACAAAGAATGAGTTGACCTTACTGGGAGGCAAGATTCTGAGAGTGCTGGTGTAGTGCATCTATTTGTTACAGAAGTCTACAATCTATAACCGAGATGCATTGTTTCAGCATGAAATATGGTCGTCTAAAATGATGTGAGGAGAAATTTATTTCTGCAGATTATTGTAAGTCATTGGATTCTACAACGCATACGGGTATAGGGTATATTCAAAGATGAGTTTCAAAGATTTTTTTCAAGCCGAATGGAGCTGAGGTGGGTAACTTGTTGCGGCACCAGATGAGCGATAATGATTGAACAGGAGAATGTCTCACGGGATCATGTTACTCATTCCATTTGCTTATGTTCATATGGTGTTACTAACAATTTATGGAATGATCATTGTTTAAACAGAATTTGAAATTTTTACAATTGATTGTAATGTTATGAAAGTACATACAAATGTATTAAGCTTGTATAAATTATTTAATTACAATATTGTTACTCGAGAAAGTGAGTCCATATTCTTGATTAAAAAAGCTAATATGATGTCAGTCGCAAAACTGGAAGAAATGTCAATGCAAAATGTTCGCTGATCAAAGGTTAATTGAATTAACATCTCTAAAATTATCACATCAGGATGAGTAGCTAAAGTGGATTTCTGATCAGTTGCTGAAGAGACATAGCTTCATACTTAATTGCAACCATAGCTTGTTTTGGTGGTTGGATGGCCATGTGTATGCTGCACCACTGTTGCAAGAGTGATAGGAGGCCAGTTCTTGCTGGCGTAGTGCCCCTCCCTGAACTGCCATCTGTAATGCCCCCAACATCAGCAGTATTCTGTGCTGTATACAGAAACAGGCATCAAACAGGAAAATTAGAAATGCGTGCAACAAAGGTAAAACAGTTATAATGAGTGACTTCAATCTACATATAAATTGGGTGAATCAAATTGGCAGGGGTGCTGAGGAAGAGGATTTCTTGGAATGTATGTGGGATAGTTTTCTAAACCAACATGTAGAGGAACCAACGAGAGAGCAGGCTATTCTGGACTGGGTATTGAGTAATGAGGAAGGGTTAGTTAACAGTCTTGTTGTGAGTGGCCCCTTGGGCAAGAGTGAAAATAATATGGTTGAGTTCTTCATTAGGGTGGAGAGTGACATAATTAATTCAGAAACAAGGGTTCTGAACTTAAAGAAAGGTAACTTTGAGGGTATGAGACGTGAATTGGCCAAGATAGACTGGAAATTGATTCTTAAAGGGTTGCCAATGGATAGGCAATGGAAGGCATTTAAAGACTGCATGGATGAACTACAAAAATTGTTCATCCCAGTTTGGCAAAATAATAAATCAGGGAAGGTAGTACATCCGTGGATAACAAGGGAAATCAGGGATAGTATCAAAACAAAAGATGAAGGATACAAATTAGCCAGAAAAAGCAGCCTACAAGAGGAGAAATTCAGAGTCCAGCAGAGGAGGACAAAGGGATTATTTAGGAAAGGGAAAATAGATTATGAAAGAAAACTGGCAGGGAACATAAAAAATGACTGCAAATGTTTTTATAGATATGTGAAGAGAAAAAGGTTAGTTAAAACAAATGTAGGTCCCTTGCAGTCAGAAACAGGTGAATTGATCATGGGGAACAAGCACATGGCAGACCAATTGAATAATTGTTTCTGTCTTCACTAAGGAAGACATAAATAATCTGCCGGAAATAGCAGGGGACCGGGGGTCAAATGAGATGGAACTGAGTGAAATCCAGATTAGCCGGGAAGTGGTGTTAGGTAAATTGAATGGATTAACGGCCGATAAATCCCCAGGGCCAGATAGGCTGCATCCCAGAGTACTTAAGGAAGTAGCGCCAGAAATTGTGGATGCATTAGTGATAATTTTTCAAAACTCTTTAGATTCTGGAGTAGTTCCTGAGGATTGGACGGCAGCTAATGTAACCCACTTTTTAAAAAGGGAGGGAGAGAGAAAACGGGGAATTACAGACCAGTTAGTCTAACATCGGGGTAGTGGGGAAACTGCTAGAGTCAGTTATGAAAGATGGCATAGCAGCACATTTGGAAAGTGGTGAAATCATTGGACAAAGTCAGGATGGATTTATGAAAGGTAAATCATGCCTGACGAATCTTATAGAATTTTTCGAGGATGTAACTAGTAGAGTGGATGAGGTAGAACCAGTGGATGTGTTATATCTGGACTTTCAGAAGGCTTTCGACAAGGTCCCACATAAGAGATTAGTACGCAAACGTAAAGCACATGGTATTGGGGGTTCAGTATTGATGTGGATAGAGAACTGGCTGGCAGACAGGAAGCAAAGGGTAGGAATAAACGGGTTCTTTTCAGAATGGTAGGCAGTGACTAGTGGGGTACCTCAAGGCTCGGTGCGGGGACCCCAGCTATTTACGATATATATTAATGATTTGGACGAGGGAATTGAATGCATCATCTCCAAGTTTGCGGATGACACGAAGCTGGGGGGCAGTGTTAGCTGTGAGGAGGATGCTAGGAGGCTGCAAGGTGACTTGGATAGGTTGGGTGAGTGGGCAAATGCATGGCGGATGCAGTATAATGTGGATAAATGTAAGGTTATCCACTTTGCTTGCAAAAACAGGAAAGTAGACTATTATTTGAATGGTGGCCGATTAGGAAAAGGGGAGATGCAACGAGACCTGGGTATCATGGTACACCAGTCATTGAAAGTAGGCATGCAGGTGCAGCAGGCAGTGAAGAAAGCAAATGGTATGTTAGCATTCATAGCAAAAGGATTTGCGTATAGGAGCAGGAAGGTTCTACTGCAGTTGTACAGGGTCTTGGTGAGACCACACCTGGAGTATTGCGTACAGTTTTAGTCTCCTAATCTGAGGAAAGATATTCTTGCCATAGAGGGAGTACAAAGAAGGTTCACCAGATTGATTCCTGAGATGTCAGGACTTTCATATGAGGAAAGACTGGATAGATTTGGCATGTACTCGCTGGAATTTAGAAGACTGAGGGGGGATCTTATAGAAACTTACAAAATTCTTAAGGGGTTGGACAGGCTAGATGCAGGAAGATTGTTCCCGATGTTGGGGAAGTCCAGAACAAGGGGTCACCGTTTAAGGATAAGGGGGAAGTCTTTTAGGACTGAGATGAGAAAAACATTTTTCATCCAGAAAGTGGTGAATCTCTGGAATTCTCTGCCACAGAAGGTATTTGAGGCCAGTTCATTGGCTATATTTAAGAGGGAGTTGGATGCGGCCCTTGTGGCTAAGGGGATCAGGGGGTATGGAGAGAAGGCAGGTACAGGATACTGAGTTGCATGATCAGCCACGATCATATTGGATGGCGGTGCAGGCTCGAAGGACCGAATGGCCTACTCCTGTACCTATTTTCTCTGTTTCTATACAGATAACCTATCTCAATGGCCCCCATATCCTGAAGTCGAATGACATAATCTCAGTGACAGGGCTTCGGGCGGCAAAAAGAGGACGGCCTGCCTTATGCCTCTGACAGCCTTTTAAAATTGGCAAAACTAGTCGGGGCTTTGTAATCTGTTACTACTGTCATTGATATTCATAATTTTTTTTAATATTTTACATTCAGAGACATATAAAATTATTAAATTTAATGTTAATAATTAAAACAAACTAATTATTAAAATATGAACTAAAATATCACTGCCAACGCAGTTTACATTCAAGATCAAACCAGTAAGAGTGATTTGAGAGAAAGGTATTCTTGCTAAATTTTATACAACACTTGTCTGGCCACCTCTCTGTTATTTTTCCCCTGAATAAACCAATCATGATCTTGTGCACCTTTAGAAAATCTCCTTTCAACCAAATGCTACCCAACCTGCTGAATGTTTCCAAAATTCCCGACTTTCATCCCCTTTCAACCTTCTTAGTTCCAAGGACAGCAATTTCATATTCTCCAGTCCAACCTTCTGCTGTAGTCAAATCTGTCATCCCTGAAATAATCTAGCAAATCTTTTATGCGCCTACTCTGGCACTTTTACATCTTTCCTAAAGCATGATAAATTGGATGTAATACTCCTGCTGTGATATAATGGGCAATTTGCATAGATTCAACATAATTTTCCTGCTTTTGTGCTCTGTGCCTTTATTTATAACTCCACTGATCCCATGTGCTTTACAAACCACCTTTTCATCATGCCCTTCCATTTTTAAGGATTTGTGCACATTCATGCTCTGGTTCCATACTCCTGCACACCCCATGAAACTTTCCATTTAGTCTATATTCTGTCTTGTTATTTTTTCCTACAATGTGCCACTTCATAACATCTTACTCATTCCATTCACCATTTGTCTGAGCATTCAGTTTATCTGTACCTTGCAGTTGATCATCGTCTTCCTCACAGATTAAAGTCTACCTGGGGCACCGCATGATTGGCAACCCCGCCAACAGTCTGTCTGTTTTTTCATGTGTGTTAAAAGTTTGTGTAAATGTTCTCCGGTTTATTTTATGTGGGGGTCGGGGGAAACATTTTTTCAGTTTCTTACCTTGCCGGAGATGCGATTAATTTTCGGGTCGCATCTCCAGTCGCTCTGCAGCGACCATCGATGGAGCTGGAGACCTCCTCAGACTGACTTGAGCACCATCGCGGGGCGTGGACTTAACATCGGAGTCGATCACTTGCCTGGATCGCTCCAACCGCGGCCTGCGGACTTACCATCAAGAGCTTGTAGTCCCGGGAGAGGCTGAGTCGGGAACCTCCAACGACGCAGAGGCTCGACCAGCCCCGACTGGGGGTCTGATCGCCGGAGCGGGGGAGCTGACCCCCCCCCCCCCCCCCCCGATGCAGGAGCTGATCGCCCCAATAGTGGAGGACCCAAATGCCGCCAGCTACGGGAGTCAAGATTGCCTCGTAAATGGAGAGCTTGAGGCCCCCGACCGCGGGAGAGCATAGAATGGAAGAGACTTGAACTTTATTTCGCTTTCCATCACAATGAGGAATGTGGAGGAGTCACTGTGGTGGATGTTTATGTTAAAATGTATTTTGTGTGTTCCGTTTCTTTTTCACTTGTATGACTGACTTGGCTAATAAAGTATTGTTGTGATTGCTCAGCTATTTAGAACTTGTAAGTTTGAAAAGATTTTGGCCTACGCACTCCAACCCATAGTGGGCTATTTGATAGTTTTCATAGCCCGAATGAAGGCACAATTCATCTGGCACAGAAGCTGTGAACCCTACTGAGCGGAATTGGGCAGAAAGTAAACATGCTGATACATTTCTTAATCACCACATCATTGTGAAGGGACTGGTGATTGTGGAGCACCAAACTCTTTTATCTTGTGGATGTTAAGGGTTAGGTTGTTCTGGTACCGTGACACAAAGTACCCAGTCTCTTTCCTGTACTCATTTGTTGTTGCACTGTTGGACAACCTTGGTATCATTGGCGAACTTAAAGATCAATCTGCCCGTTGCACTTGGCCACACGGGCATGGGCGTTGAGAGAGTAGAACAAGAGAGTTAGCACACAACACCTGGGAGCGCCAGTGTTGAGGGAGAAAATTGCTATGACCAATTCTAACAGACTGAGGTCTGCCGATCAGTAAGTCCAAATGCCAGTTGCAGAAGGAGTGCCTGATGCCCGGTGTCAGAAGTTTAGAGAGAACAGCTTATTGAGTATTATGGTGTAGAAGGCCGAGTTTAGTCAATGAATATCTTTCTAACATTGGCGTTCTTATTGCCAAGGTGATCCTGAGTTGAATGTAAGTCTGGGAGATAATGTCTTTCCTCTGTGCAAATTGCAAAGGGTCTAGATTGTCTGGAAGACTAGAAACAGATGTGGGCCATTACTAAACTTTCAAAGCATTTCATTATGGTCAAAGTTAGTGCTGCTGGACAGTAGTCTTAGAAGATAGACCACTTTAGTTTACTAGGGCACTGGAATGATGAACATCTCCTTGATGCAGATGGGGATATGTTGAATTAAGAGGTTGAAGATGTCACAAATACAGTGGCCAGATGATTTCAGAACCAATGGGTGTACAGGGAGTAGGGGCTCTAATGGTGCTGGCTGCTCTCTAAGAGTTCATATCCGTGAAAGCAGTTTTCACTTATGCCACTGAGAAATATGGGAAAGAGCCAACAGAGGACAGAGAACATGCCTTGATAATACTTCAACGTTTGCCTGTTTAACATGCCGTGAAAGGCTTTGAGCTCACCCAGTAGAGAACCTCCGCCCTACCTTGGTAAGGAATCTAAATGACTTCTCATATGGATCTGGTGACCTGATTATGGACACCTCTTCAACCACTGCCTTACCTATTACCTCTGCTTCATAAGTTCTTTTTTGATTTTTTGACCAGAAGACCAGAACAACGTTTCATTATTGATGAGTGTTTGACAGTTCACAGCCTGTACTTACTGCCGTTTAGAAGTATGAGGGGGACCTCATTGAAATGTACCAATTAATGGATATAGTGGATGTGGAGAGGATGTTTCCACTAGTAGGAAGGTCTGGAACCAAAGGGCATAGCCTCAGAATAAAAGGACATACCTTTAGAAAGGAGATGAGGAGAAAAATCTTTAGCCAGAGGGTGTGAATCTATGGAATTCATTGTCACAGACGGCTGTGGAGCCCAGTCATTGGGCAATTTTAAGGCAGAGACTGACAGGTTCTTTATTAGTAAGGGTGTCAAAGGGTGTTACGGCAGAAGAATGGGTTGAGTTTGAAAGTTAGATCAGCCATGATTGAACGGTGGAGTAGATGCGATGGGCCGAATAGCCTAATTCTGCTCCTCTGACTTATGAACATGAATTCCACAAAAGGACTCAATGTGCCAGAGTTACTCAGTGGATCAGTCAGCATCTCTGGAGAATATGGATAGGTGACGTTTCGAGTCGAGAAGGTTAAATTCTGTTAGTGTGTATATTAAGGGTTAGCAATCTGTTATGGAAGTCAAATTAATTTACCTTTAAGAGAGTATTTACAATTTTGCATGGTGCAGATTGTGAAAAATAGGGAACAATTGATCTCATTTGTCAGCTGCAATTTGCTATCCATGGGCAATAAAGCTTGAAGTTGCATGGAAGGTAATGTAATATTGTTGGGGAAAAAAATACTGTGCTTTATGGCATGAAGACACATTCTATTTGCACTGATGCACTACGTTTGAAGAAACATTCTGAGAATATAGGGGAATAGTAGTGGCAATTATCTAGAAAAACAATGTAAAGGTTAATAGAAGGCTTTGGTTTAATGGTACATTAAGCCAATGACATTTAGATAGCAATTTCCATTAACTTCAATAGGACCAAATGTGCAGAGGTGAATATGAGTGGAGATTGTGATTGCTTTGCTTAATGTTAGTGACAATGAACGAATTTCTACTCCATAAAGTTTCATACTAAGACCACTTTGCTGTTCTGTAGCACCAAGATCAATATTTCCCTTTAAACTGAGTGCACGTTCTTCAGTTCTTCAGTGTTATGGCACAATATTATGTTGAAACACTCACTGCGTAATGGTCAGTTCCAATCACAGATTTTTGCGCCTCTGCTACAAATTTTATTTCTTCAATATTGTTTGGTTCTTTTGAACCAAATGACTGGCTTGCAAGAAAATGTCGAAAGAGTTAAATTAGGCTGTGTGCTAATCCGTTTCATGATTTGGTTTTCCCCTCTCTATCTGTACACTGTGGATGGCTCATTTGTAATCATGTACTGTCTATCCGCTGACTGGTTAGCACGCAAAAAAGCTTTTTACTCTTCCCCGGTACACATGACAATAAACTAAACTCTGGACAGATACAAAAAGCTAGAATATCTCAGTGGGTCAGACTGCATCTCTGGAGAAAAGGAATAGGTGACGTTTCGGGTCGAGACCCTTCTTCAGACCCCCTGACTCTCAATCTGAAGAAAGGTCTTGACCCGTAACGTCACCTGTTCCTTTACTCCAGACATGTTGTTTGACCCGCTGAGTTACTTCAGCTTTTTTTCTATCTTCGGTTTAAACCAACATCTGCAGTTCCTTCCTAAATCAAACTCTTTGTGGATCCATGCTGATGTAAATCAACTCAAGCGACACAGATTCTAACGACTACACATTAGGGAGATGTGCTGTGGGGTTTATGACATCATTAGAATATCCAAACTCCACCTTGACTGTGACAGGATGTCATAATGTTCCATTCAATCTTTGTTCACTGTATGAAGAATCAATTGTCAAATCTTACTTGCTTTGTACAGCCTGCTGCCTCCTGAGAGAAATTGGTTGAGGATTGATGAAATGAAAGGTGTATAATCACTACAAAACATCACTGTGGGAGTCAAAGTGGATTCGTTTGTGTCTTTTGCTGTTGCATCTTAATACTCATGACGCTACTGGTCTGTTCAAAAATTTCAGGTCAGTTCTCAAATATTATGAATGAATTGCTCTGAAGATTGTTTGTACTCTTGTTGATTTAGGTATTGAGGTATCATTGTGAGGATATTTTAATTGAAATTGTATATGATAGTCAAGCTGACCTCAAATTATCTTTGGAGAGTTGATCAAGAATGAGGAGAAATCTTCTCTAAATACATTTAAAATGTAAACACTAAAGAAATTTAGGTTCCCTCGGATAACCATTTACTTAAGGTTTATTTACAAAGAGCATGAAACAAACCATAAAAGTAATTGGCTGATTTAAGAACAGATTTATTTCTCTACCATTGGATATGTCAAAAACTTGTCTATATTGAGCCTTTAATTTCAGCAATATACTTTCACTATTTTCAATTTACTATTTTTCCCAAAGCTCTGCCTCACTAATTTCTTTATCTCTGCTTATTATTTTAATATAATTTTTCATTCATATAAAATATATGGCTAGAAAAATGAGCACAAAATATCTTTAGCTTCCATTTCCTTCTGCCCCAAATTGAACCAGTAGTCATAGTCTCAGTTGGAGACAAGGTCGCCCTGTGGTTGAGGTAATAGAGCCGCAGTCTCACTGCACAAGAGGTCCAGGTTCAGTCCTGACCTTGGGTCCTGTCTGTGTGGAGTTTGCAAGGTCTTTGCAAGTGTCCGCATGGGTTTCCTCCAGGTGCTCTGGTTTCTTACCGCATCGAAGGATATATGGGTGGGTGGGTTATTCGTTGTTGTAAAATTGTCCCTCTTGTGTAGCTGAGTGGTAGAGTATAAGTGGAGTTGATGAGATTAGGATTGGATTAGTGAAAATAGGTACTTGATGGTCAGCAAGGAGTTGGTGGGCTGCTGGGCCTGTTTCCATGCTGCATCTCTCTGTGATCTAACAGGAGGATCTTTCCTCAGATATTGGTAGCTACATTGAATTCTTTACCCGAGAGCAATGTGGAAGCTCACTCATTGAGTCTGTTCAGAGATTGATAGATTCCTGAGTGTTAAAGGAATCAAGATGATATGAGGATAGTGCAGAACAATGGAGCTGTGGTTGACATATAGTAGACTTACCCAAAGGGTCAGAAGATCAATTTTCGTTCCCAATTTTTCGTTTATGATAAACTGAATATCTTTAAAGGCCTTAGAGGGGTGGCACGGTGGCGCAGCGATAGAGTTTCTGCCTTACAGTGCCAGAGACCCGGGTTCGATCCTCACTACGGGTGCTGTCCTTACAGAGTTTCTGCGATCTCCCTGTGACCTCCGTGGGTTTTCTCTGAGATCTTTGGCTTCCTCCCACACTCCAAAGACAAACAGGCATGTATGTTAATCGGCTTGGTTTAAACATAAATTGTCCCTACTGTGTGTAGGATAGTGTTAATGTCTGGGAATCACTAGTCAGCACAGAAACGGTTGGCTGTATCTATAAAACGTTTTCGCACTGTATCTCTAAAATTAAACATAGCCTCACAATACTGCTATACATCCCAATCTGAATCTGATCCATTTTGGGTCTCTTTCCAACATTGCAGTATAAGCTCTTCAATCGAGGCGAGAATTTTTGCAATTCATTTTTGTACCTCCTTTACTACACCCATTCTAAAAAATAAGTAATGTTACAGCAGAGGAAATGATCAATATAGGCCAGGGGCCTCCAAACTTTTCAGCTTGAGGGCCACACTATATATTTGGTACATTTTTGCAGGCCGTATACATATACTCACACACTCACCCACACTCACTCACACCCACACGCACCCACCCACACACACCCACAAACACTCACGCCCACTCACACCCACACCACACACACCCACAAACACTCACGCCCACTCACACATACACACACACACACACACACACACACACACACAATCACACACACACTCACCCACTCACTCACTGGGGCCACCGCTGTCGCCGATCTTCACTGACTCCCAGGGGTCATCGACGGTAATCTATCAGCAGCTGCACACAAACCCTCAACTTGTTACCCTACGGCAAACTGACTGTAATTTCCCGCGTTACCACAAAACCCGCTAAATAGCCCGCCGCACGGAACATGTTAAGAGCTTGCCACGGGCCGGATAAAATCTCATGGCAGGCCGGATGTGTCCCGCGGCCATATAGTTTGGAGACCCCTGATATAGGCAAACTACTTTCATTTCACTGTGTTCTTACAGTAAATCATAAGATGAACAGTTCTGGAGGCAATAAAAATTTCAGATACATAGAAGCATAGAAGCATAAAAAATAGGTGCAGGAGTAGGCCATTCGGCCCTTCGAGTCTGCACTGCCATTTAATATGATCATGGCTGATCATCCAACTCAGTATCCTGTACCTGCCTTCTCTCCATACCCCCTGATCCCTTTAGCCTAAGGGCCATATCTAACTCCCTCTTAAATATAGCCAATGAACTGGCCTCAATTACCTTCTGTGGCAGAGAATTCCACAGACTCACCACTCTCTGTGTGAAAAATGACCTTCTCATCTCGGTCCTAAAAGACTTCCCCCTTATCCTTAAACTTGACCCCTTGTTTTGGAGTTCCCCAACATCGGGAACAATCTTCCTGCATCTAGCCTGTCCAACCCCTTAAGAATTTTTGTAAGTCTCTATAAGATCCCCCCTCAATCTCCTAAATTCCAATGACTACAAGCCAAGTCTATCCAGTCTTTCTTCATATGGAAGTCCTGCCATTCCCAGGAATCAGTCTGGTGAACCTTTATGTCTCTGTACTCCCTCTATGGCAAGAATGTCTTTCCTCAGATTAGGAGACCAAAACTGTATGCAATACTCCAGGTGTGGTCTCCACCAAGACCCTGTACAACTGCAGTAGAACCTCCCTGCTCTTGTACTCAAATCCTTTTGCTATGAATGCCAACATACCATTCGCTTTCTTCACTGCCTGTTGCACCTGCATGCCTACTTTCAATGACCGGTGTAACCATGACACCCAGGTCTCGTTGCATCTCCCCTTTTCCTAATCGGCCACCATTCAGATAATAATCTACCCTCCTGTTTTTGCCGCCAAAGTGGATAACCTCACATTTATCCACATTATACTGCATCTGCCATGCATTTGCCCACTCACCCAACCTATCCAAGTCACCTTGCAGCCTCCTAGCATCCTTCTCACAGCTAACACTGCCCCCCAGCTTCGTGTCATCCGCAAACTTGGAGATGTGGCATTCAATTCCCTCATCCAGATCATTAATATATATTGTAAATAGCTGGGGTACCAGCACTGAGCCTTGAGGTACCCCACTAGTCACTGCCTGCCATTCTGAAAAACTGGAAAATATGTGGGTGATATGGGATGTATATTAAATAATACCCTTCAACCACTTAATAGCATTCTAAATAGCTTCAGAACATTTATTTGTTATAGTAAGCTAGTCAATGCATCGAAATGACTGAGACTAAATAGCAATTTATTACTTGTATTGAAATTTCAAAACATTTTCTTTAATATTGGCTATTTCTGCTTTAGTTTTCACATTTATTGTGCTGTTTTCTACTATTTTTACTTCTGTAAACACGTGGAATGAAATCCAGCTCAAATAGGCTGTTTTTTTGTAATAAATTATAGTAACTGTAGATAATACATCACATTATTCCCTGCCCTAACGAAAGGCCCTTATGAAACCTCCTTCAGTCAGGAAAAGACGAGCATGGATTTAACATTCTATTAATAGCTAAGGTAATTCAAAATAATTTGTGAGGCATACAGTATTTCTATAGTTTTCTGGGTGAAGATTGTAGGTTTTCAGATTACACTTGAAGTTTAATTTTGTAAAGAACTGACAGTCTGAGGATATGACATTGAGTATGGCATTTTTACATTTCTGACGTTATAATTTTGTACCAGAAAGGTTTGCTGAGGTGACACTTGTGTCAAACCCAACACTGCATTATGCAGTTCCACAAAGATGTTCCTGGAATTTGCATGTGAAAACATTTGGAGATGTATAATTGAAGAAATGTATAGTGATGCAATGAAGAACCAAGCCTGCGATGGAGGAAGTCTTGAGCCCAAAGTCTAATGCCCAATAAATATAAAATTCTGCAGATACTGGACATTTGGAAGAAAAGCATTAAATGTTGGTAACAGCTGGTCGAGCAGTCTCTTTGAGAAAGGGAACAGTATTACAATGTGTAGGAAGGAACTGCAGATGCTGGTTTAATCCAAAGATAGACACAAAATGTAACTCCGGGGGTCAGGCAGCATCTTTGGAGAATAAGAATAGGTGATGTTTCGGGTCGGAACCCGTTCTCAGAATGATAGAGAAGGCCAGAACAAAACAGGGCCAGCACCAAATGACCTCGAGGAAGGAATCTATAATGGCCCAATGTTGGTTGGAGAAGATATGGTAAAGATTGGGATAAAAGGATGCAAACAGTGAAACTAATAGAACAACTGGGGTGGGGGTGGCAGGGTTACTGAGTGATGGGGAGAGAGGGGAGAAAGAAATGTAGGAGTTACTTGAAATTATATAAATCAATGTTCAAACCACTGGGTTTTAAGCTTGATTCCAGGCACCTGTCTTTTCACTGGAATTAGAATGCGCTAAGAGGAATCTATCTGGTAAGCAAAGTGAGTGGAGCAAAGAGCAGAGGGAAAAGTCTGTAACTGGATGTGAGATGGAAAAAAAAAATCAGCAAAATATATGTTGGTGGAGGGCATGGGATCAGGAATTGGAAGTCATGTACAAGATGTTAGTAAAGCCACATTTGGAGTATTATGTACACTTCTGATCGCCCTACTGTGGGAAGGATGTCATTAACCTGAAAGGAGTCCAAAAAGATTCATGAGGATGTTACTAGGTCTGGTTTAAGGAAAGATTAGATAGGTTAAGTTTTTTTTTCCATGGTGCATAAGAGGCTTTATACCTGGCAGAGGTATAAAATCATGAGGGGCATTTCATTCATAAAGTGAATAGCCAAAGATTTCCCTGGGGTAAAGAGGAGTCTATAACAGAGGCGTAGATTTAAAGTGAGGAGAAAGATTTAAAAAGGACCTGAAGGCCAATGTTTTCCACAGATAATGTCAGAAAATAGAATTAGATATGGGTACAATTATGACATTTAAAGGGACTTGAACAGGTACATGGACAGGAAAGACACTGCAGATGCTGGTGTTCTACAAAGTGACTACCTAATTTATGTTTGGTCTTACCAATGCATAATGGATAAGATAGGTAAACCACTGCTTCAGATGGAAGGGGACAATTTGGAGCCACTGGCCACTAGGATTGGAGGTACAAGGGATAGATAAAGAATCTCTGAGCTGGCATGTGTATGGATTACTGGTAGGTCGGAAAAAAGGGGAAAAAATACAAATAATGGAATGACCCTTAACAGCATTGATGTACAGAGAGATCTTGGAATCCAAGTCCATAACTCCCTGAAAGTGACAAAAAAGAATGGTAAATAAGGCGTATGGTTTGCTTGCTTTCATTGGTTAAAGCTTTAAGTATAAGACTGAGGAAGTCATATCGCAGCGGTATAGGACTTTGGTTAGGCTGCGTCTGGAGTATTTTGTGCAGTTCTAGTCACCCCATTAGAAAAAGGATGAATGGCTTGGGAAACGGTATGGAGGAGGTTTACCAGAATGATGCCTGGATTAATTGGTATTAGCTACTGGTTGGGCAGACTTTATGAGAGGCATAGATAGGTAGATGATCAGAACCTTTCTCCTTGGATGGAAATAACAAATATGAGAGAGCGTAGGTTTATGATGAGAGGGTTAAAAGTGTAAATGAGATACGCGGGGCAATTTTTTTTTACACAGAGGGTGCCTGGAATGCACTGCCATGGGTGTCATGGAGGCAGGGGGGCGGGATCTCTTGCAGGACAGAGGCACGTGAGAGGCTAGAAGTTGGTATGGAGGATGGTGTGGGAAAGGTTAGTGGACAGAATAGGCAGATGAACAGGCAGAGAGCGAGGAAGCAGGGTTGGTTTTAAACTGCAAGTATTTCAATGCAATGGGCCTGACGGTAAGGCAAAGGTGAGCTTAGGGCGTGGATAGGTACGAGCGACTGGACGTTGTAGCCATGACTGAAACCTGGTTAAGGGAGGGGAAGGACTGGCAGCTCAATGTTCCAGGGTACAGGAGCTATAGGAGAGACAGGGGTGAGGAAAAAAGAGGAGGGGGAGTAGCATTGTTGGTTAAGCAGGATGTCACGGCTGTGATCAGAGGTGACATTATGGATGGTTTGTCTAGTGAGGCTATATGGGTGGAGCTGAGGAACAAGAAAGGGATGATCACCTTGTTGGGGGTGTACTACTGACCCCCAAATTGTCAACAGGAATTAGAAGAGCAAATGTGTCGGCAGATTGTAGGCAGCTGCAGGTCAAATAAGGTTTTCGAATATAGACTGGGAAAATCATAGCATGAAGGGTTTAGATGGAGCGCAATTCCTCAAAAGTGTTCAGGAGAGTTTACTTAAGCAGTATGTGGAGGCCCCCACTCGTGATAGGGCAATACTGCATCTAGTATCTAGGGCAAGTTAATGAAGTGTGTGTGGAGGAGCCTTTTGGGACCAGTGACTACAGTTCGATTAGGTTTAAGATAGTTATGGATAGGGACGGAGAGTGTCCACGTTAAAAAAGCTCAACTGGGATAAAGCCAACTTTGAGGTATGAGAGAAGGACTCGCTCAAGTTGACTGGAGCAGGTTATTAGAGGGGAAAGTAACATCGGCCAGGTGGGATATTTTTAGAAGTGTACTGAAGAAGGCTCAGGATGTGTACTTCCCCATTAGAGTGAGGGGCAAAGCAGGCAAACATAAGCAAGCTTGGCTGACGAGGGAAATTGAGACGTTAGTCAAAAACAAGAAGGAACCATGGGAAAAGTATAGGCAGCTGGGATCAAGTGCATCCCTGGAGGAATTTTGGGAACTAAGGAATAAACTAAAAAGGGAAATCAGAAGGGCAAAAAGGGCCCAGGAAATAGCTCTAGCATGTAGCATTAAGGACAATCCCAAAAGATTTCATAAATACATAAGGGGGAAAAGGGTAACTAGAGAGAGAGTGGGACCACTCAGGAATCAAAGCGGTCACCTCTGTGTGGAGCCACAGGAGATGGGCAAGGTCCTCAATGAGTATTTCTGCTCTGTGTTTACCGAGGAGAAAGACAGTAGGACGGAGGAAATTGGAGCACTCACTGGAAGTGTCTTGAGAACAGACAGGGCTACTGTCGAAGAAGTACTGAAGGTACTGTCGTGTTTGAAGGTAGACAAATCTCCAGGGCCTGATCAGATATATCCGAGGACATTGTGTAAAACTAGAGTGGAAATTGCGGGAGCCCTGGTTGAAATTTATGAGCCGCCCTTAAATACAGGAGAGGTGCCGGAAGACTGGATAGTGGCAAATGTTGTACCTCTTTTCCAGAAGGACTGCAGGGGAAATGCTGGAACTATAGGCCGGTGAGCTTAACATCTGTTGTTGGTAAGTTACTGGAGAGTATTCTGAGGGATAGGATATACAGGCATTTGGATGGGCAAGGGCTGATTAGGGATAGTCAGCATGGTTTTGTAAGTGGGAGGTCGTGTTTCACAAATCTGATTGATTTTTTTGAAGACGTGAGCAAAAAGGTCGATGAGGGCAGAGCTGTAGATGTTGTGTACATGGTCTTCAGTAAGGTGTTTCACAAGGTTCCGCACAGTAGGCTGCTCTGAAGGGATCCAAGGAGAGATAGCTGAATGGACAGCAAATTGGGTCCATGGAAGGAAGCAGAGGGTGATGGTGGAAGGTTGCTTCTCAGACTGGAAGCCTGTGACCAGGGTGTGCCTCAGGGTTTGGTGCTGGGCCGTTACCGTTTGTCATCTACATCAATGATTTGGATGAGAACATACAGGGCAAGATTAGCAAGTTTGCTGATGATACAAAAGATAGTGGTTTTGCAAATAGTGAAGATGGTTGTGAACGATTGCAGCGGGATCTGGATTGATTGGCCGGGTGAGCAAAGGATTGGTTGATGGAATTAAATACAGAGAAGTGTGAGGTGTTGCATTTTGGGAGGTTGAACAAGAGCAGGACCTACACAGTAAATGGTAGGCCTCTGGGGGAGTGTTGTAGAGCAGAGGGACCAAGGAGCGGGTGCATGGTTCCTTGAAGGTCGAGTCGGAGGTAGATACGGTAGTCATAAAGGCTTTTGTACTTTGGCCTTCGTCAGTCAGAGTATTGAGTAATAGAAGTTGGGAGGTCATGTGCCAGTTTAGACGTTGGTGAAACCGCATTTAGAATATTGTGTTCAGTTCTGGCAGCATGTTATAGGAACAATATTGTCAAACCTGAAAGGGTTCAGAAAAGATTTACTAGGATTTACAAAGATTTACAAGTATGTAAGATTTACATATCCTCTTGCCAGGACTAGAGGGTATGAGCTATAGGGAGAGGTTGAGTAGGCTGGGTCTCTATTCCATGGCGTGCAGGAGGATGAAGGAGATCTTATAGAGGTATACAAAATCATGAGAGGAATAGATCGGGTAGATGCAGAGTCTTTTGCCCAGAGTAGGGGAATCGAGGACCAGAGGACATAGGTGCAAGGTGAAGGGAAAAAGATTTAATAGGAATCTGAGGGGTAACTTTTCACTCAAAAGGTGGTGGGTGTATGGAACAAGCTGTCAGATGAGGCAGTTGAGGCTGGGACTATCCCATCATTTAAGAAAGAGTTAGACAGGTACATGGATAGGATAGGTTTGCAGGGATATGGAGCAAGTGCAGGCAAGTGGGACTAATGTAGCTGGGTCATCGTTGGCCGGTGTGAGGGAGTTAGGCCGAAGGGCCTGTTTCCACACGGTATCACTCTGATTCTATATCATAGTGGCATTTAAGAGACTCTAGGATAGACACATGGACATGTTGGCTATGGATTTTGTGCAGGTAGATAAGTGATGGTCCTGGCATCGTTCAGTGCAGATCAAAGGGTCTGTTTCTGAGCAGTACTGTACTATGTTATATTTTTTTTTTTATGGATGGGAAGTTGATTGATTAATGACCAAGGTGTCTTGAAGGGAATGGGTTGCGTCAATTGCTGAGTGAAGATTGAAGAGTTTAGTTAATAATTGAGATAAAAAGAGGAAGTGTCAGTAAAAGATCAGGGTGTGTTAGACATTTACCGGTTCAGGGTGAGATCAGGAGATACAGTCATAAAGGTGAGATAGTCACAAATGTTGTGGCAAATATGGTTCAGAAAGGCAAATATATGGGACATGAAAAAATAATGTTCAAGATTCAAGATAGGTTTATTCAACCTGGGTTTATTGTCACATGTACCAAAAGGTACATTGAAATTCGAGTTACCATACAGTCGAACGAAGTGAAAAGCAGTAAGACACACAACCACACAAAATAAAATTTTAAATAAACATCCACCACAGCAGCTTCCCACATTCCTCAATGTGAGGGAAGGAAAAAAGTCCAATCTCTCCCTCTTTCTTCACCGTGGTCGGGGCCACAAAGCTCCCACAGCCAGCGATCCGAGGCCCTCGTGTCTGGGTGATGGAACTCCCTCGTCTGGACGGTTGAAACTCACCATGGCTTGGAGCCCCAACTCAGTCTCTAACCAGAGACCGCGATGTTTAAACCGGGCTCCACGATGTTAAAGTCCACAGGGACGTGGTTGAAGCTCACGACAGTCGATCCCCAGCAAGGGGATCGCAGCTCCACGATGATAAGTCCGTGCCGCGCCTGCGTTGAAGCGCCGGGTCGGTCTCCAGGAAAGGCCGCGCCGGTCCATGATGTTAGGCCGCAATGGGGGACAGTGATACAGCATGGAAAAAAAATCACAGGTCCTTCGAGGTAAGAGAATAAAAAAAGTTTACCCCAACCTCCCCCCCCCCCCCCCCCCCCACCACAACACAAACCAAGAAACACTAAAACATACTTTAACACATACTTAAAATAACAAAACAGAAAGAAAAGACAGACAGATTGTTGGCTAGGCAGCCATCGTCGGTGCCCCCTGGTGTTCCTCATATTCCATGAAACAGCATCTTAGATTATCCTGTATTGTCATTCAGACCTTTCGGTCTGAACAAAATTTTGTTACCTTGCAGTCATAACATAAAATAAAAAAACAAAACACACAATAAACACATATTTAACATCCACCACAGTGAGTTGACCAGGCACCTCCTCACTGTGGTGGAAGGCAAAAGTCTTAGAGTCACTGTCTTCCCTCCTTGTTTCTCCCTCTGCGCTGAGGAGATCCAGGCCTGCGATGTTGCCGTCCACCAGGCCCGCGGCCGAGCCTCCGAAGCTGGGCCGCCGCTACCGCCGTCGCCGGAATGCCGGAACACCACCACAGGGCCTGCCGCTGGAACGCTGGAGCACCGCAGCCCCGAAAGCCAGGTTGCCGCTGGAGCACCGCAGCCCCGAAGCCAGGTCGCCGCTGGAGCACCTAAAGCTGGGACTCAAGCTTACTTTGGCAATATTCTTTGCAGGGAAAAAAGTGAATGGTCAAGGGGATAAATTGAATGGTCAAGGGTTTTTTGGGCTACCTGACTCACTGAGTCACTCTGTTTAAGAAAGAACTGCAGATGCTGGAAAAATCAAAGGTAGACAAAAATGCTGGAGAAACTCAGTGGGTGAGGTAGCATCTATGGAGCGAAGGGCTAGGTGACGCTTCGGGTCGAGACCCTTCTAATGCTTTGTGTCTTTTTTTTTGTCAACCATCATTTGCAGTTCCTTGTTTCAACAAGAGCCTGGAATTATTATCTACTTGGGAAGAAATGAGTTAAAGGGGTGAGATCCTGCACTCAGGGTGTTGGGATATGGTTGACAACATTTAAAAGCAGGACCTTGAAGGTGGTTTTCTCTGCATTACTTCCAGCGTCTCATGATGTTGGGTATAGTAAGAGGAAAATAAAACAGTATATAGTTCAGCTGGAGACATGCCAAAGGAATTATTGGTACTGTGGGATTCATTCCTGGTGAGCACCTGAATAGAGCTTTAATCAATGTCTTCAAAGGAAGAAAAATTCATAGTATGGGAGTGACTTTAAATTAGTTGGCTGTACTCTGTGCATTAGAGTAGAATAGACGTAGAGAACAATATGAGGGGTGGACAGAGAGAAGCAAATGAGTGCCAGAGTAGGAAGAACTCAGAGACAGATGGGATCAGACAGGGAACAGAAACTGTTTAAGATGTGGTCAGAGAGCACAACTAAATAAATGGAGTGCGGTAAATAAGGTCTGGAGCTGCAGATGCAAGTTGAGGTAATAGCTTATGACACATATCTTTGTGGCAAGACATGTTGGGAAAGCTTTAAAAAAATGCATTAACAGAGATAGTTGAGTGTTGATTTGAAAATGCCACAAATAGCTTCGAGTAAATAAGTAAATGAGAGTAAATAAGCATTAACCTCTCAGCAGCAAACGTTCTGTAATGACAATATAAATTTCAGCTGATCTGAGGAAACAATTCTTTCTGAGCAACGAGCGTTGACCTTGAGTGCTTTACTTGAGTGCTTTGCCTGAAGGAGAGTGAAATACTTTAAACAGAGAAATTGGGGAATTGCCAGAGGCTTTGGGAAAACATAAATAAATGGGGTTTATCAATAAAACCCATGAGGAAAGCATGAGCAAGGACTAGCAGAGCCATAGGCTGAATGGTTTTGGGCAGCGCTACGATTTCACCGTTTTCAGTTGAAAGATGATAAGATCATTGTTGAAATAAATGGTTGGCACAATGACCAGGGTTCTCCACTATAATCCTGTTATGAAACTGATTATCTACTTCCCTGTCTGTTAGGTAGATGGACCTGGTGCCTTGTACCACTTACAACCTGCTGATTCACATTGCTGTATTTCCTGGCCTGTTGTGTGGAAGCTGGCCCTGGAAACAAAACTAATTGTCCTGAGATTCTTCACTCCCACCTGTGGCACACTCACCCTGTGCCCATGGAAGCAGAAGATCTTATAGTGGTCAACGTTTCTTCTGAACTAGACTCCAATACATCAGCTGAAGGCATTGCTTTTAGAATAAGGCCTTCAATCTCTATAAGTCCCCTACCTGTCAAAGTATCTTCCTATCTCTTGCATAACGTATCTCCTGTTCTTGGCTGTGGGAAACACAATATGATTGTCATCAATGTCTGAAGTTGGGAGTTACAACCAAGGGGCAGGTGGAAGTCCCAATGCCATTTGAATTGAAGGCTAAGAAGGAGTCATAACATTTTTGTGCCACTGGAGAAATTGGTCAGTTAATACAAATTCCCAACAATACACTTGGTCCCATTTCTTGCATTTTCCCCAAAGTGAAGAACATTTTTCTAATGTATGATTTTAAGCATGTGGGAATTGATTTCCTAGAGTTATAAGAGCAGTGGGCTGAATCTCTAAGTTAGCGGCAAATACTTTTTTTGGAGCTCTTTAGTGTGTCCACTAGGTGCACATTCACTCTTTTTAAATAGTAGTGCCATATTTTGTCTCCTTTTTATGCTGTACACATTGAGACATGATTTTTACTTTATTCTTCAATATGTTTTTTTTCCATTTGTTCTCCAATATATTTTATCAAAATCAAAGTGCAGCCAATACAGAATCCCATATAAATGACAGTAAATTACAGCAAATAAAACTGCCTTGT
Organism: Okamejei kenojei; assembly: GCA_035221665.1. Taxonomy (NCBI): domain Eukaryota; kingdom Metazoa; phylum Chordata; class Chondrichthyes; order Rajiformes; family Rajidae; genus Okamejei; species Okamejei kenojei. The sequence goes on from CM069146.1 coordinate 39,791,910, forward strand.
AAAATTACAAACTCTTCCATATCTTTTTGCTTTGCCATGTAATTCACTCCCACCCACAATGTCCTTTACATCCCAGGCCAACAAGTAACATAAATTTTAATTCAACATTCTGCATAATAGTAAGATTAAATGAGAATTTACCAGTTTGAAGTTTGATCTTTATTTTATGAGGAGTTACAATGAGGGATTACGTGAAGAACCCGTCAGCCGCGCATGCGCGTCAACCTTCAAAGCAGCGGTGTGGAGTCGCAGACTGGAAACATTGACCTGAGAATAGTAAGATCAAAGAAAGTAGAACTACCAGCTGGTTGTATGAGGAGGGGTTGGGAGCGGAGGGCACGTAATCCCTCACTGTGATGCAGTTGGTAAGGATGCTCTCGATGGTGCAGCGGTAGAAGTTCACCAGAATCTGGGGAGACAGGTGGACCTTCTTAAGTCTCCTCAGGAAGAAGAGACGCTGGTGAGCCTTCTTGATCAGCGAGGATGTGTTGTGGGTCCAGGAGAGGTCATCGGAGATGTTGACCCCCAGGAACCTGAAGCTAGGGACACATTCCACCTCCGTCCCGTTGATATGGATGGGGGTGTGCTTGCAGCCTCTCGATCTCCTAAAGTCAACAATGAGCTCCTTGGTCTTCTTGGAGTTGAGGGCCAGGTTATTGTCGGCACACCATGCTGTTAGGAGCTGAACCTCCTCCCTGTAGGCCGACTCATCATTGTCGCTGATGCGGCCAATCACGTCGTGTCATCTGCATACTTGATGATGGTGTTGGTACCATGTACAGGTATGCAGTCGTAGGTGAAGAGGGAGTAGAGGAGGGGGCTCAGCACGCAGCCCTGGGGTACGCCAGTGTTCAGGGTGAGCGTAGAAGAGGAGTGGTTATCCAACCTAACAGACTGTGGTCTGTTGGTTAGAAAGTCCAGTAACCAATTGCAGAGGGAGGGGTTGATGCCCAGGTCATCGAGTTTGGCGATCAATTTCGAGGGGATAATGGTGTTGAATGCTGAGATGTAGTCAATGAACAGCATTCTCACATAAGTGTTTCTGTTGTTGAGGTGAGAGAGGGCGGAGTGGAGTGCCGTTGAGATGGCATCCTCCGTGCTCCTGTTCTTGCGGTATGCAAACTGGTAGGGGTCCAGAGTGGGAGGTAGGCAGCATTTGAGGTGTGCCATGACCAGCCTTTCAAAGCACTTGCCGCTGATAGGGGTGAGTGCAACTGGGCGGAAGTCGTTGAGGCTCGCCGCAGTGGAGTGTTTTGGCACCGGCACGATGGAGGCAGTTTTAAGGCACGTGGGGACAACTGCCTGGGCAAGTGACAGGTTGAAGATGTCAGTCCAGACGTCTGTCAGCTGTGCAGCACAGGTCCTGAGGACGCTCCCGGGGATGCCGTCAGGGCCGGCAGCCTTACGTACATTGATCCTACTCAGTGCCACGTGCACGTCGTAGGGGTTGAGTGTGAGGGGCTGGTGGTCATCGGGGAGCACAGCCTTGATGGCCAACTCTTGGTTGTCTCGTTCAAAGCGGCCATAAAAGTGATTGAGTTCTTCAAGGAAGGATGCGTCGCTGGAAGTGAGGGTGGGGTTGGTGGCTCTGTGGTCAGTGATGGCCTGGATGCCATGCCACATGCTTCAGGGGTCGGAGTTGCTGTCGAAGTGCTCCTCGATCCGCAGCTTGTATCTGTGTTTGGCGTTTTTGATGTCCCTCTTCAGATTGGCCCTCGATGAACTATAGGTACGGGCATCACCTGACCTGAAAGCCGAGTCCCATGCTTTCAGCAGTCGCCTGACCTCGCTGTTCATCCATGGCTTCTGATTCGGGTATGTGGTGATTTGTTTGTGAGTGGTGACACTGTTGATGGAGGAGTTGATGAAGTTCAGAACAGAGGAAGTATAGGCGTCAATGTCAGTGTGGGACTCAAGGGTGGCCTGAGCTGCAAACGCATCCCAGTCAGTGTTACCAAAACTGGAGTGTGGAGTCCGCTTCATCTGACCAAACCTTGACTGTCCTCACTGTGGGTTTAACGCGTCTGATGAGTGGGGAGTACTTAGGGAGCAGGAACAATGATAAGTGATCAGACTGACCAAGATGGGGGAGGGGGATGGCTTTGTATGCTTCAGCCATGTTGGTGTAGTCCAGTGTCTTGTCCTCTCTAGTGGCGAAGGAGACATGTTGGTGGAATTTGGGGAGCACAGTCTTCAGGTTGGAGTGATTGAAGTCACCCGCAACAATGAAGGCTGCATCTGGATTGAGGGTCAGTTGTTTGCTAATGGCAATATGCAGTTCTTTCATTGCAAGCTTGACATTAGCATCAGGAGGGATATAGGCTGCAGTCACAACAGTGGAGGTAAACTCTCTGGGCAGATAGAACGGTCTGCACTTAACCAAGAGGAACTGAAGGTTGGCTGAGCAGTGACTCTCAATGATGGTGGTGTCTGTGCACTATGCTTTGTGTACATACATGCACAGACCCCCACCTCTGGTCTTACCGGAGTCAGATGTTCTATCCGCTCAGAGTATGTGTCGTCATGTCGTATGTGGCGCTGGCGGGAACATCAGAGTTCAGCCAGGTTTCGGTGAGGATCAGGATGCTGCAATCCTTGATCCAGTTGTAGGAGGCAATCAGAAGACGGAGGTCATCCATCTTGTTTGCCAGGGAACGGACGTTGGCAAGCAAAAGGCTAGGGATGGATGGCCTGTGTGGGGCTCGCTCCAACCTTGCCTTCAACCCACCTTGAGATCCACGGAGATGTTTTCGGGCCCGTCGCCGTCTGTGTGCGCCTCCGGATGCCTGGGCCGACTTGGTGCGGTCCTCAGGTCTACCACCCCGCAGCTCCGCAGATTCGCCATCCCGCAGCTCCGTGGATCCACCGCCCCGCAGCTCCGTGGTGAAGGTGAGTGCAGGAGGGAGCCGGAATTTATCCGGAAAGTCGACCGGGGGAACGCTATAGCCGCAGGAACCGAGATTTAAAAGTTCCTGCCGGCTATAGTGGATGATAGAGAGACTGCTCCAGGTGAGCAGACTCAAAACAAGAAGCAAGGTGAGGTATAGTTCGCTGATCCAAGGGAGACACGGGGCGTCGCGATGCACCCGCGCCGCCGCCATTCAGTATTACAACACAGTATTAAAACACAACAGTTCCTCTCCTGCCCGAGAGGACATCAATGCGAGTTTAAAACTGAGTTAGCAAACACGCTCGTTCCGGCTAACGGTTTATTATAAAACGTTTGAAAAGTGCATTCCGAGGACCACCCTGCAGTCGACAATATCTGGTCTAGCAGGACGTCCATAGCCCTCACCACCGACGTTGATGCAGACCTGGTGGAATGTGATTTGAACATTTTTGTATCAATCCCAGCTTTCATTAATACTAGCTTTAACCACCTGAAAATGGTCTGAGTTGAGATCTGCTTATGTGGTTTCCTGTGGCTAACCAATAATGCTGACTCAGACCCCCAAAGTCCCTTGGTGAGGATAATGTACTGCCGGAGGTAAGCTACTAGACATAATTTTGGATCCAAAGGATATGCCATGAACTGTATCTTCAATCCCGAGGTACCTGGTCTACTCTGCTTTATAGGCTTATACACGAAAAAGGTGAAACTATCAGCCGACGTGAGCATATTATCTAAACGCTGAAACTAATGCCATTAGCATAGCCAACTCATGCGTGAGTTAGAGTAGCGATAGGGAAGTTGGCGGGGACCATAATCGGAGTAAAGTTAACACCACCCCTACATCCCAAATTTCAAAACATCTCGGCTTAGGAGGCTTAGACTTGAAGACTCCCCTCATGAACCTAGACATAGAGGGTGAGATCCCACCAATTGGTGTTCTGAATACAGCAGCAGGTATGAAGACAGCGCACGTCTAGCACTATTGAGAGCACTATAGCTCAACTTATCATCATAGTACAATTTCGAGAAGAACTCTAGAACATTAACAATATGAACTGTCTCATTGGAAATATCAGCTTGTGCGCAGAACAGTTCCCACTTCCTGATATATGAAGCATATTGTTTTTGAGTACTGCCTCTCCATGCCACAGTTAACACATCCAACGTGCGATCAGCTAGTCCCAGTCCAAGGAACGGTCTTCTTAAAACCTGCAAATCAACAAATTGAGCCGATCATCTAGAGGATGTACTTCGTCAGACACTGGGTTAGTCAACAATGTCCTGCGTTTTGGAACCTTCCACACCGGTTCCACAACCCTGCTCAGGACCAGAGGATACCAGGGCTGAGTCGGCCAGTCAGGGACTACTAGAATGCCGGAGGCAGAGTCCTGCTGAATTTTATGTAGACAGCGACTGACGAGGCAAAATAGGGGAAATGCATCGAAATATAATGCACCCCAATGTAGCGAAAAGGCATCAATCGCTACTGCCCCTGGGTCTGGTTCCCATGCAACATACTTGGGTAACTGATGGTTAAGCCTTGAAGCGAACAAATCCATATCCGGTGTACCATACCTAGAAATAATATCCTTAAATACTCTATGATCCAACATCCATTCTGTGTTGTCATTAAATTTAAGTGACCTGGTGTCCGCCACCGTATTGAATCTACCTGGAAGGTAGATAGCTGAAACCCAAATATGCCAATCAATACACCATTCCCAATTAAGATATGCCAATTTATCACAGGATACCGACTTGATACCACCCATGTGATTTATATATGCCACTGCTGTGGTATTATCTATCTGTATTTGAACATGCACATGGTGCATGTGTGTACAATAATATTTTAAGCCATACAGAGCTGCAAGCAACTCCAGATAGTTAACGCCATGCAGCTGTAGAAACGATATCTCATGCAAATTCCACCTGCCGCCACAGCTAGTAACGATGTCAGTGGCGTCCCATCCCAACTAGCTTGCATCAGTCTGTGAAATAATTGCAGGGCTTTCAATTGCAATATTACCAGAAGCATGGTCAATATTAGCTATCCACCATTGTAGCTCATTAATGGCTTCAGCCGGTAATTGCATGATTCTGTCAAAGTGGCCCGAATTATGTTTAAGTGCCTGCACCTTTGATCTTTGCAATTGTTGATAGTGCAAAGGCCCATATTTGGCAGCTGGAAATGTGGCTACCAATTTACCAATTAAGCTAGCTACTTGTCGAATTGAAGGCAGCTGCTTAGTGCTCAGTTGATTGCAGGCTTCTATTAATTTCAACCTCTTGCCCTCAGGCAAGGTGATTAACAAGGGATTGAAATTAATAGTAAATCCCAAATAATCCATAAACCTGGATTGAGTCAACCTGGTTTTATCAGGGTGAATCAGGAACCGCAGCTGTTCAAACAGTGATTTAGTGGCTGAAACTGCCAACATAGCCAATTCCATGGTTTTCCCTATAATAAGGATATCGTCCAAATAAGCCATAACTATATGCTTCTGCTCTCTTAACAGAGCCAGCACAGGTTTTAATATTTTGGTGAACAACCTGGGAGCTGAGGTTAACCCATTCGGCAATGCTTTAAACTGCCATAGCTGCCCCATCCATTTGAACTTTAAGTATTTTCTGTGATCTTTGTGAATAGATACAGAATAATAAGCATCCTTAAGGTCAATACATGCCATATAACAACCCCTGGAAATGAACTGTTTTGCCGTTATTAGACTTTCCATTTTGAAATGTTTGTACTGCACAAAGGTATTGAGTTGAGTTAAGTCCAAAATAACGCGACATCCCCATCCTTCTTTTCCCTAGGGAAGATATTGGATACAAATTAATGAGGTTCATGACTAGTCCTTTCCATCACTCTTTTCATACATAATTTTTCAATTTCAGTCTGAACTTCCAAATCATTCCCTCTTTGCCCTAGTGAAAGTGCGACTAGGAACATTTTGCATGGGTGGGAGAGAGCCTGCAAATTCAATTTTAAATCCCTCTATACTGTGCAGTATGAACAAGTCAGAAGTTAACCATTGTCACTCATGCAGAAAGAACTGTAACCTACCACCAACATGCAGTGATCCCACACCCAGTATGTTACATTGAGACCCAGACCCACCTACCTCCGTAGTAGTCGGTGGCCTCTGAACGTTTATTTTCTCCCCCGATGTTTGGGGGGTTTGAGGTACTGCTGTGCGCCAGCCGTGCATCTTGGCTGTCGACCGGCTTAGGCCATGTCCTAAAAAAGACCTCCGGCCGGTTTTTTGATTTTTCAAATTGGAAGTGGTGTCCTCCATAGGTCTTCCACTGGTCGAAGCATAAGGGTGCTGGCGTCGGAACGGCTGTCTGTTTGCTGGTGGAGCCCTCAGTAGCCCCACAGCCTTGGACTCATCATCCAAATCCTTCACCTGCCTGGGCAGGTCATCCCCAAACAGCAAATGGGGCTGCTGCACATAACTGGCTTTACACAACCTCGCAAACTTGGGGTTGAGAACAGGACGAATGGCATTCTTCCGAAAACAATTAATTTTGAACTGTGAGTTGCACAACAATGCCATTGCATCCCTTTGAGCCTCAGATAATGTGCAGCCGTCTACCGACCTGGCAAATGCTGTCAGCCCCGACGCCAGCAGATGCAGAATCCTCCGTAGTTTGACCTCTTGGGTCTTTATGCCGCCGCCTATATAGCTCCAGATGGAATTATTGACCATGGGTACCTTCAGGGCAGGACAATTGCTAGGGGCATGGTACCTCATGGCCATCTCCATGCAGCTGATGGGAAGCCAGATAGTTTATGCTGGCTGCGAGCTCTTCTTCCAGAGGCTCCCCAACCAGCGACGGCAATGCAAACTTTGTTACCATGGTTGGTACTTCCGCGGTCTCGCACCGAGCGGTCCTCCGCCCATGACTGATGCCCTGTGCTCCCGTCTTTCGACGGGGCCACATCATGCAGCCCTGCACCATGCGCTGCTGCAAGCTCTTGACGCTCGCTTAGATATGCCTCCTGACCGGAGGGCACATCCTGTGGAGCATCCTCTCCAGAAGATGCTCCATGCAGGAAAGGCGTCCGTCGACGCTGCCCGCTCGGGGAGGCGAACACTCCCGGCCAGACTCATCAGAGTCCACTGGCCTATTGGATTTACACTTGGCCTTTCCGACCCGCAGATTGACCACAGTGCTATCCATGGGCTCCGAGCCCGGTGTCGCTGGCTGTAAAGTCAGCGACCTCGACGATGAAATGGACTGCCGTCCACTAGCCATACTGAGGCGGTCCTCAGAAGCGGTTCTCCCTGCAGCCCGATGAGACTTCACCATCTCCATGCCTTCTCTCTGAAAGACAGAACAAAAATAGCCCGCAGACTAAGTTGGAAACTTACCTGGAGGCCCTTCTAAAACTACCGCTGGAGGAGCAACGTGCCACCAGCCAGTCAGGCGCCATACGTTAGACGTAATGACGCGCATGCGCGGCTGACGGGTTCTTCACGTAGTCACTCACGTGACTCCGAAGTAAAATCAAGTTTTCCCACTGTCATTCTTAATTATTCAAAGCCTCTTTCATTCTTTATGCATCTTTTTGTTTTTACACATAAGAAAAAAGTTTTAATTATTTTTACATTTTGCTCAAGGATTGTAAGTCTTTGGAATTCTCTTGTTCAAGAGGACTATAGAAAGTAAGTAATTCAGTATATTCAAAGGAATCATGGCTTCTGTGATGGGATGTGAAAATTGAATTACTAAAATGTCAAAATGATCTTGGCATAAGGATTCAAGTAATGTGTAACAGAGGCCTGTTACAATGGAACAGTTTCAAGGATCTGACTAGTAGAACAGAAAAAGGCTTACTCGTTTGTTTGGTTACCAATGTGGCCACCCATATCTATCTATCTATCTCTCTCTCTCTCTCCCCCTCTCCCTCTCTCTCTCTCTCTCTCTCTCTCTCTCTCTCTCTCTCTCTCTCTCTCACACACACACACACACACACACACACACACACACACACACAGCGCTATGGGCTTCAAATATAACAATACTGGCTACCGAGCTATAGCCTTTAAATATAGCGCTGGCAGCGATAGTGCTGGGCTTTAAATATAGTGCTGCCGGCCACAGCGCTATGGGGCTTTAAATATAGCGCTACCGGCCACAGCACTATGGGCATGGACTGTTTGGGCAAAATTCTCTTATTACAAGGCCTCAATGCATTTTAGGATGATGGAAGGTACCGTAACTTAAATTCTGATGAGCTTGAGGGTCTTTAACTTGGGGAATGCAAGATAGGAGGCCAGGCATAATAGCATTGTAATAATCAAATGGCGAGGATTTCTACAAAAGCTGAGATGAGACAGATGATATTAGAAAAGTAGGTCATGAGTTTGAGGCTGGAGTGGCCAGGGAAATGGAAGCTTGCATCTAGTAAAAGAAACCACTGAGGTTTGTGAACTGTTTGATTCACCCTCTGACAGTGGATTGGGTGAATGGTAGAGACAACGGCCAAGGGAATGGAGTTTCCTTCTCACTACTCTGAGGGAAATATTGATGCTGAGGAATAGAAAATGGGATTTCACCTGAAGGGAGCTAGAATGCACCAGTTCCCACGTCTCTCAGTTCCCAGCATTAAAGTCAAATCCTGAACTTCCAACGGTAATTTAATTAGTGCACTTTTTCTCGGGTAAAGCACCCCGAGACTAAAAATTGTAATTGATGAGTTCTTTAACCTCACTGTTCTGAAAAGCACCAATTCTTATTTACTCATTGAATGTTGAAATTCTACTCAAAATGTTTATTGGGCTTAAGATGAGAGGGGAGAGATTTAAGAGTAACTGCATGAGCAACACATATTCAGAGAGTCGTTCATATGTGGAATTAGATGCTATAGAAAGTTTTCGAAACGGATACGTTTCTGACTTTTAAAAGATATTTGGATGGATATGTTGATAGGAAGGGTTTAGAAGGCTATGAGCCAAATGAATCAAGCCCAGTATGCGAACAGTCATCATAGACAAGGAAGACCGAAGGGCCTGTTTTTGTGCTGTATAGCTCTATAACTCAAAACAGTCGCAACACAGAAACAAAAAGAGGCAAGTGAGAGTAAAACTTTATTTTCCATCTTCCCATGGTGTAAAGTACGAAAATGGCAGAATATAGACCGAGAAGAACCCAAGCCTCCATCTGCAAAACCAAGTGCTGATGTAGTGTATACAATGTGATAGAAACATAGAAATTAGGTGCAGGAGCAGGCCATTCGGCCCTTCGAGCCTGCACCGCCATTCAATATGATCATGGCTGATCATCCAACTCAGTATCCTGTACCTGCCTTCTCTCCATACCCCGTGATACCTTCAGCCACAAGGGCCACATCCAACTCCCTCTTAAACAAACTTGGGTTCAATCCCTTGATTGGGTTCAATGCCTTGGTAAACAGTGAGTACTGTTTCCCTTTGACTCACCATTATTTATACCAACTAATATACTATGAAAGCCCAGTAATTCACAGCTAGTGCAAATGAATTATCATTTAGATATCTATTTGGGCTTAAGTTACACAGTAATACTTACACACATTTCAGTCTCAATTTGTTAATGAACAGCTTAGAATGGGAAATCAGTGATGATTTGAGAAATGTTATCATGCAGAAATAAATGATGACTTGAAGTGGCTGCACTGGGTTATAAACAAGAACATAGTCACAGCTGACATAAATTACAAAAAAATAAAACTTTACTCTGTGGATTTTATGTTTTGTCAATTCCATGATGGTTAATGATGTGCGGAGGTGGATTTAATTTTGAATGCTGTGTGAGAAAGTATCCATTTACAGCCAAGGACATGATGCACGCCACAAAGCAGGTGCCACCAGCCGCAGATCAGCCAATAAACCATTCTAAGATAGAAATTCTAAGATAGAAACATAAAAACATAGAAAATACGTGCAGGAGTAGGCCATTCGGCCCTTCGAGCCTGCACCGCTATTCAATATAATCATGGCTGATCATCCAACTCAGTATCCTGTACCTGCCTTCTCTCCATACCCCCTGATCCCTTTAGCCACAAGGGCCGCTTCTAACTCCCTCTTAAATATAGCCAATGAACAGGCCTCAACTACCTTCTGTGGCAGAGAATTCCACAGATTCACCACTTTCTGTGTGAAAAATGTTTGTCTCATCTCGGTCCTACCAGACTTCCCCCTTATCCTTAGACTGTGACCCCTTGTTCTTTACCTCCCCAACATCGGGAACAATCTTCCTGCATCTAGCCTATCCAACCCCTTAAGAATTTCGTAAGTTTCTATAAGATCCCCCCTCAGTCTTCTAAATTCTAGCGAGTACAAGCCAAGTCTATCCAGTCTTTCCTCATATGAAAGTCCTGACATCCCAGGAATCAGTCTGGTGAACCTTCTCTGTACCCCCTCTATGGCAAGAATGTATTTTCTCAGATTTGGAGACCAAAACTGTACACAATACTCCAGGTGTGGTCTCACCAAAACCCTGTACAACTGCGGTAGAACCTCCCTGCTCCTATACTCAAATCCTTTTGCTATGAATGCTAACATACCATTTGCTTTCTTCACTGCCTGCTGCACCTGCATGCCTACTTTCAATGATTGTTGTACCATGACACCCAGGTCTCGTTGCATCTCCCCTTTTCCTAATTTCCCACCATTAAGATAATAGTCTACCCTCCTGTTTTTGCCACCAAAGTGGATAACCTCACATTTATCCACATTATACTGCATCCGCCATGCATTTGCCCACTCACCCAGCCTATCCAAGGCACCTTGCAGCCTCCTAGCATCCTCCTCACACCTAACACTACCCCCCAGCCTAGTGCCATCCGTAAATTTGGAGATGTTGCATTCAATTCCCTCGTCCAAATCATTAATATATATTGTAAATAGCTGTTGTCACAGCCCTGAGCCTTGTGGTAACCCACTAGTCACTGCCTGCCATTCTGAAAAGGACCCGTTTACTCCTACCCTTTGCTTCCTGTCTGCCAGCCAGTTCTTTATCCACATCAATACTGAACCCCCAATACCGTGTGCTTTAAGTTTGTATACTAATCTCTTATGTGGGACCTTGTCGAAAGCCTTCTGAAAGTCTAGATATAACACATCCATGGTTCTCCCTTATCCACTCTGCTAGTTACATCCTCGAAAAATTCTATAAGATTCGTCAGACATGATTTACCTTTCATAAATCCATGCTGACTTTGTCTAATGATTTCACCACTTTCCAAATGTACTGCTAACCCATCTTTAATAACTGACTCTAGCAATTTCCCCACTACCGATGTTAGACTAACTGGTCTGTAATTCCCCGTTTTCTCTCTCCCTCCTTTTTTAAAAAGTGGGGTTAACATTAGCTACCCTCCAATCCTCAGGAACTACTCCAGAATCTAAGGAGTTTTGAAAAATTATCACTAATGCATCCACTATTTCTGTGTTTACTTCCTTGAGTAAGATAGAATTAGTAAATGGGTAACCGTTGGTTAGTACGGATTTGGTGGGCCAAAGGGGCTGTTTCCACGCTGTATCTCTAAACTAAATTAAGCTTAGAAGTTCGCCTTTCTGAATTAATTATAAAGTGGGCATTGAAGTAGGCACCTTAAAGGACCGAGCGGTTCCTTTTGACTCACCAATATTAATACCACTCAAGAGCAGATACTATACCATGAAATCCCAGTAATTCACATCCAGGGAAATCAGTTTCGCAGAGCACTGTTTATTCACCATGACACAGGAGACCATACAGCTCTAGGTCCATGTCAGCTCTTAGAAGAGCAATCCCATCAGTGTTATCACCACCCCTCCCTCCCAATATTCTTGTATTTCAATGACTTACAGTGGCTTGCAAAAGTTTTCATACTCCTTGAACTTTTCCACATTTTGTTACGTTACAACCACAAACGTAAATGTATTTTATTAGGATTTTAAGTGATAGACCAACACAAAGTGGCGCATAATTGTGAAGTGGAAAGAAAATGATACATGGTTTTCAATTTTTTTTAAAACAAATAAGTATTTAAAGGGGGCATAAGTATTTGGCCCCCTTTACTCTGATACCCCTAAATAAAACCCAGTGCAACCAATTGCCTTCAGAAGTCACCTAATTAGTAAATAGAGTCCACTTGTGTGTAATCTAATCTCAGTATAAATACAGCTGTTCTGTGAAGACCTCAGAGGTTTGTTAGAGAACATTAGTGAACAAACAGCATCATGAAGCCCAAGGAACACACCAGACAGGTCAGGGATAAAGTTTTGGAGAAGTTTAAAGCAGGGTTAGGTCATAAAAAAATATCCCAAGCTTTGAACATTTCAAGGAGCACTGTTCAGTCCATTATCTGAAAATGGAAAGAGTATGGCACAACTGCAAACCTACCAAGACGCAGCCGTCAACCTAAACTGACAGGTCGGGCAAGGAGAACATTGATCAGAGAAGCAGCCAAGAGGCCCATGGTAACTCTGGAGGAGCTGCAGAGACCCACAGCTCAGGTGGGAGAATCTGTCCACAGGACAACTATTAGTTGTGCACTCCACAAATCGGGCCTTTATGGAAGAGTGGCAAGAAGAAAGCCATTGTTGAAACAAAGCCATAAGTAGTCTTGTTTGCAGTTTGCCACAAGCCATGTGGGGGACACAGCAAACATGTGGAGAAAGGTGCTGTGGTCTGATGAGACCAAAATTGAAGTTTTTGGCCTAAATGCAAAAAGCTATGTGTGGCGGAAAACTAACACTGCACATCGCCCTGAACACACCATCCCCACTGTGAAACATGGTGGTGGCAGCATCATGCTGTGGGGATGCTTTTCTTCAGCAGGGACAGGGAAGCTGGTCAGAGTTGATGGGAAGATGGATGGAGCCAAATACAGGGCAATCTTGGAAGAAAACCTGTTAGAGTCTGCAAAAGACTTGAGACTGGGGCGGAGGTTCACCTTTCAGCAGGACAACGACCCTAAACATACAGCCAGAGCTACAATGGAATGGTTTAGATCAAAGCATATTCATGTGTTAGAATGGCCCAGTCAAAGTCCCAGACCTAAATCCAATTGAGAATCTCTGGCAAGACTTGAAAATTGCTGTTCACAGATGCTCTCCATCCAATCTGACTGAGCTTGAGCTATTTTGCAAAGAAAAATGAGCAAACATTTCAGTCTCTAGATGTGCAAAGCTGGTAGAGACATACCCTAAAAGACTTGCAGCTGTAATTGCAGCGAAAGGTGGTTCTACAGAGTATTGACTCAGGAGAGCTGAATACTTTTGCACACCACACTTTTCAGTTTTTTATTTGTAATAAAATTGGGAAACCATGTATCATTTTCCTTCCACTTCACAATTATGCACCACTTTGTGTTGGTCTATCACATAAAATCCCAATAAAATACTTTTACGTTTGTGGTTGTAACGTGACAAAATGTGGAAAAGTTCAAGGGGTATGAATACTTTTGCAAGCCACTGTATATACCCATCAACTCCCTTTTTCTGGTTGTACCACCTATCTACCCTGTGGGATAATTTACAGTGACTAATTACATCTATAGTTGGGGAAAAATGTACCCTGTGCTGAATTTTAACCAGGGGCAGCAACGTCTTTTTAAAGAAACATCCATTCCAAAATATAGCACGGGTGGCCCAGAGGGAGATATTGTTACTGCTGGCTCCCTTCCTCACCCTTCTTACTCTCTCTCCTCCTCCCTCACATTTTCCCTTCTTTCCTTTGCCTCCCTCCCAGGAAGTGACAGGGACTGCTCTTACTTTGATGTGTGTGTCTGCTTCTTTTGGAACAGGCAAGCAGCTCCCATCTAGCTAACATCTTTCACCTGTTCCCTTCCCTATATCACCCATCCCACTGATCTGCTCCCAACCACCACCAATGTTCCCAATTGTACTCCTGACAAGCCTGACATAAATTTCCCTCTTCTTACGTCCAGCCCCCCCTTCCTGATAAACGACCTTCTGCTGACTTAATTAACCAGACCGTCCCCTGCTGCACAATCGGGTCATATCCTATCTCCTGTCTACATGAGCAGGCAGTGTCTGCCACTGAATGGAGGATCCCGATCATTTGTGTCTTTCCAGCCCTGAGCCTCGATCTCTGTAGTAAGGAAAATAAAAGGTAAAAGTGAGCACCGCACTGATCTCATAAGGAGCAGCTAGTTTACCACATCATTTCAGGGACATTCCAATCATAAGGGATTGCTGGCAATCCTAACATGTTGGTCAATATGGTGCAATTCAGTGCTCTCCTAAGCCATCAAGCTGCTGTAGAGTATACTATTCTGTACTTGCAGTTCAACAGTAATATTTAACCATTCATTATTTCAGTGCATTGTAACGACCCTCCCCCCTCCTCTGGCATCACACCAACACTCCTCAGTGGTGGTTTTGATCTGCATCCTTCTCAGCTGGTAGATCTCCCACTTGTCTACTGGCCTGCTTGTGGGTAGAGAAATAACAGAGATAATGTTCAAAGACACCCTGCATGTCAAGAACAGCGGGAGATTTTGATATGCATGCTTTCAGGTTTCCAGATTACAAAACAGCCAGAACTTGCCTTTGAACTACAATTTAGGCCTTTGGGACCATAGTAGACCTCTCAGCTTCTCAGGCCTGCTCCATTATTCAATTAGATCTGTATCCTTTTATCTGTGTATCTCTTGATATTCTTGTATTGCAAAGTACCATCAGTCTCAGGTTTGAAACTGACTGGAAGTGTGTTCAAAATTGACACAATACTATATAGGGTGGCATGGTGATGTAGCGGTAGAGATGAGTTGAGAATTGTTTTGAGCAACTCTCTAATCCTTTTGTCTCACACTTTGTGTGTATGAATCTCTGGCCTTTGTCCGACCACTCGCTAATGTTCACCTATGACCTGCCATGCTTTGTCCTGCCCCTCCACTCATCGAGCTTTTATTCATCCCACCCCTCCGCTCAGTCTGAAGAAGGATCCTGATCCGAAACGTCATCTATCCATGTTCTCCAGGGATACTGCCTCACCTCCTGAGTTATTCCGGTATTTTGTGTCTTTCCTTGCTGGAGTAACCAGCATCTGCAGTTTCTCGTTTCTACAAAGAGAAGGGGACATGTGTTTCAAGTTGGTGAGCTTTCATCACAACCGTACTGATGTGAAGGATAATATGAAGCTGCCTCTCTTGGGTACAAAAACATCAACAGGAATAT
Source organism: Okamejei kenojei (assembly GCA_035221665.1). Taxonomy (NCBI): domain Eukaryota; kingdom Metazoa; phylum Chordata; class Chondrichthyes; order Rajiformes; family Rajidae; genus Okamejei; species Okamejei kenojei. Next base: position 39,806,985 of record CM069146.1, read on the forward strand.
TTCAAATGTAATTTTAGATATGTGCAACTATTACATTATATCACCATCCTGCCATTAATTAATTTTGTATTTTCAAATGTCAGTGTTATTAAAAAATGTGCTCACACAAAGACAATTGATTGACAAATTTAAATGCTTAATTTTGTGACCAATTTATTTTTTGGATTATATTCATCAAAGTTTATAAAGATAAACGCCATGTTTCTTTAAATATGTGGGCACCATGGTAGGGCAGCAGTAGAGTTGCTGCCTAACAGTGCCAGAGACCCGGGTTCAATCCTGACTTCGGGTGCTGTATGTACGGAGTTTGTATGTTCTCCCCGTGACCTGCAGGGTGACGGGTGCTCTGGTTTCCTCCCACTCCAAAGATGTACAGGTTTGCAGATGAAATGGCTTCAGTAAAAATTGTAAATTGTAATTGTAAATTGTCCCTAGAGTGTAGGAAAGTGCTAGTGTATGGAGATCGCTGGTCGGTGAGGACTTGGTGGGCGAAGAGTTTGTTTCCACTCTGTATCTCTAAACTAAACTAACTAAACTAATATAATTCCTAAATTTATCAAGGAATATTTCCAAAGCACGTTTTTGAAAAATTATGTTGTAAACCACAACAAGCAGATTGCTCACTGCAGATTTTGCATTTGGTGATGTGCAGATAAATTTGAGCGCTAACTTTATCGAAACCAGCATATTTCAGCACAACCTCTGCCCATTTCACTAACTGTTGCAGATGGAGAAACACAACTATAAATATCATGAAACATTTGAAAAGGATGAATAGTAAACATTTCTTACAAAAACCAAAGTGCTATGGATGCTGGAAATTAAAAAAACGAAACAAAAATAACTTAGCAGGTCTGGTGGCAGCTGTAGAGGGAAGCATAGATTTTCTCCATTTTCTTTGTTCTGCTCCCATTCTAAACTTAGTCCTCAGCCTCCTATATTCTCCTGCTGAAGCCCAATAAAAGCTCAAGGAGCAGCACTATACTTTCAACTCTAATGCGCAGACTCAACACGAGTTTAACAGTTGCAGGTAATCTTTCTCTTGTGCTCATTTATACTTGTGACATATTCACATTTTGTTTCTTTACTTATCACATCAGCAGTCCCTTGGACTTTGCTAATATTTGGGCAAATGTTGAATAAGATGCACAGTGTGCCATGGTCAGAACCTTGATTATTTTCATTGACACCTGCCTAGCCTGTGACCCCGGCAGGCTGACATGCAGAAGCAGGTGTTTGCAACACTTCCCTGACAAATTCTGAAAATTCTGGAAATACTCATCAAGTCTGGTCATAACCATAGACACAGAAATAGAGTTAAGGTTTCAGGTTGATATAATTGTCTGACCTGCTGAGTATTTTCAGCATATCTCTGATTTTATTTCAGATGTGCAGCATCTACAACAGTTTGCTTTGCAAGTGCCTGTGAACCTTGCTTCAGTGTGACTTAAAGTAGGACATAGAACAGTAAAGCATTCGTCCCATAATGTTTGTGCGAGCATAATGCTGAGCTAACCTGATCCCATCTGTCTGTGCATGATCCGTTTCACTCTATTGTCTGCATTTCCATGTGCCTATCTAAAAGTATTTGAAATGCCACTATCGTATTAGCCTCCACCACCATTCCTGGCCCCCACCACTATCTGTGTAAAAAAAATTCCCGTACATCTCCATTAAATTTTTCCCTTCTCACTTTATAGCTATGCCCTCTAATGTTGTACCCTGGAAAAAGGTTCTGACTGTCTACCCTATCGATGCCTCTCATAATTTTATATACTACCATAAGTCTCCTCTCAACCTCTGATGTTCCTTGGAAAATAATCCATGTTTATCCAACCTCTCCTTGCAGCTGAAACCCTCTAATAGAGGCAGCATCCAGGTAAAGTTCCTATCACCTCTCCAAAGCCTTCACATCCATCTTGTAATGGAGCATGCAATATTTCAAATGCAGCCTAACCATCTTATAAAGCTGCTCCGTTGCTATTGCTGGGAAACCACTATGTTTGTACTGTTATTTGTTTATTGAGCTCTTTCCTTGGCTCTTACTCTTCCCCCATCATCTCCCGCTGTGATGGCCAGCATCTAGCTAACATCGTTCACCTGTTCCCTTCCCCATATCGCCCACTCTATTGATCTGCCCACAACCACCAATCTCCCTAACTTAACTCCTGACAAGCCTAACATAAATATCCCTCTTCTCGCATCCAGATCCCCTCCTGATAAAAGTCCTTCCACTGATTTAATTATCCAGACTGTCCCTCCCTCACACTTGCGTCCTTTCCTATCTCCTCTCTACTTACTATGCCTCCTCCACAACCCTCCCCTCCAGATCCCCTACTCCCAACCAACCTCAACCAACTGTACTTCACTCTAACCACCGCCCCCTCTCCCATACAAGCACCAATCTCTGCTCCTATAATAATCCCCAATTCCCCACTAGCTGCCTTGCCAACTCCACCCCTGGAACCTGGAGACAACCTCTGCCCAACCTTACATGGACAATGGCGGAGCACAAAGTGGAAAGACCTGCAGCCACTTAAGCCTTACGCAGGTACAGCCAACACTGAGTTCTCACTCAGTTTTCCAGTGGAGAATAATGAACAAGATGTTTGCTGCCCTTAATGGATCTTTGTAGGTGTCTTCCAATTTCTAGGATGTTTAATTTCTTAAACTTTTTCCAATTCTTTTAAGAATTGATGGATCTAGAAAGTTATCTTTTTTTTCACTCTCTCCACAGCAAAACATTTTCAGTGGTTGGTAATTAAGTAAGTACATTTAGAAACCATCTAGAAAACATAAATGAAGTTCAAAGGAACATGCCAAGTATTATTAGGATGCAGAATACATTGTTATCAGTGGCTTTATCCGTCTGGTCAATCATGGTAGTTAAGGGTGAATTAAATCAATATAAGACTTTAAAAATGCACAGAAACAGAGCAGTGAAAGAGTGGGTAGCTTAACAAGAGCACCAGCAATCATTCCAGCACAGTCAAGGAAACAATATGAGTCCCTGTCAAAGGATACAATTCTTGCTTGATGGAATGTAAGCGCACAGAACAGTACAGCTCAGGAACAGACCCTTCGGTCCACAATGTCAAACATGATGCCAAGATAAATAAATCTTATTTGCCTGCGCATGATCCAAGTCCCTCCATTCCCTGCACATCCATATGCCATTGGAGTGAGATATAAGTACAGCCATTCACTTTGACATCAGAATCAGTGCCTTCAAAAAGCATAAGCGAAAGACCAATGATTTGGGCTTGCTATACAACATTGTTCCATATATCTGTGATAATTGGAAGCTGTGAGTCAAAGAATCAAGCCAACAATCGTAAGGTTAGCTACAGTGGTCTATAACGCAAGTTGAAAGAAAAGGTACAGGTAAATACAGTATTATTGTTGAAACATATTTTACCTCATGCCACAGCTGGTAGAGTTATTGCTTTGCATTGCCAAAGATCCGAGTTTAGTCCTGACTTCGGGTGCGGTCTGCCTGCTGATTGCCTGCTCGCTCTGGATTGCGTGGTTTTCCCCCGGGTGGTCTGCATTCTTCTCTCATCCCTAGGCAAAGGGCTTGGAAGGAAAGTTGGCCAATGTAAGTTCACGGGCCGATGTGCGATGTGTCAGGATCATGACGTCTGTGGAATGGGCCGCTGGAGGCCCAGCAGTAGCCTGGGGCTCAATTAGATCATGCACCGCTCCAAGTGGCTGAGCACGCAGAAGGAATGCGGCCTACATTGGCACGGAGCGGCAGAGCAGCGATAGAGGACATCGACACATTGCCTGGTCACCTTGTGTGCAGGTGAATGATAGAATTGAGGTGGAGTTCATAGGTATGTGGGTGAAATAAAAGATAGGATGAATAAGTCGCTTGTGGATGGTCAGTGACTTGTGGATGGACCCTTAGCGGAAGGGCCTGCTTCCATACTGTATCTCTCTCTCTGAATCTAAACATCCAAACTTATTCTGAAATTGGGCATCATATTATTTTCTGAAAGCTCAATTTGGTTCAGTGCACCTCAACCTTAACTGCGATTTTTTAGATGCAATGTATTATTTCCCCCTTGATTTACACCAGTGTAGCACAGTAGCCACCAATAGTCCCTCAAATCACAGCCGTCAGTTCATCTTCCAGCTGAGAACCAATCCCCACCAAGATGTGCACAATTATTGTGGGTGAGCCATGATTTTTATCTGTCTTGGCATGGCTCTGTATCTTTCCATTAGACACTGTATTTTCATTAACTTGGCACTGGATCACATTTTCCTGCTAAATGCATTGATGAGTCAGGTAAAAACTCCAGCAGAGTATAATGCATTCTCTGGTGGTAGTCTTTTCCACGATCTTGGGCCTAGCTATAGCTGATGAATGCTTGCATTTCACCATTGGGCCTTGGGTACATTTCTGTGGGGATCACATCAGTTGAGCAGTAAAAAGATTGCTGATGCTCACTTGTCATGTGTCAAGCTTATAAAATGTAATCAGAACAAATCTGATTCTGACCACATGCAGAAGGACAACATAATTTCTAAGTTATTTTTTCAATTAAGACTGGACTGCCTGATCCAATATGTGTATATATGTGTATATATATATATATATATATATATTTATATATATTTATATATATTTATATATATGTGTGTGGTTGAATACAGAGTAGAGAGTGTCGGCATGAATGTGAATGTATGTGGTTGAATTGCAAAATACATATGCATTATGAGGAGGATTTTGGTGAAATTACGCTGGTTGCACTTGTGAAGAAAGTGCCTACTTTCACTACTGACTTTCACTCAGAGCACTTGGAATATCTGAGTGCAGGACGTATGGCTAAAACATTTCTTTAAATGAAGTCCTACAATGTTATAGGAATCATGATTCCATTTTAATACTCAACTGATCGATGCATCAATGGAAAAATAAAGTGCTTGGATATATATAGCGCTTAGAGTGTACCAAAGAGTTTACAAATAATCAGTCTGAAGAAGGGTCACCCATGCCTTCTATCCAGAGATGCCGCTTGTCCCGTTGAGTTACTCCAACGTTTTGTGTCTATCTTTGGAGTAAACCAGCATCTGCTGTTCGTTCCTACACAGTTTACAATACTTATTTGTGGAGTAGAGTCACTGTAGTCAAGTAAGCAAATATAGTAACCAACGTTTACTATAGCCAATAATTATCAATGTCATGTCACATGTACCTAGGTACAGTGAAATCTGCGTTTTGCATACAGTGCAGTAACAATCTTACTATACATTAGGCACAATCGTACTTAGAAACAAGAGTGCAATTTTGTAGATTACACCGAGGCAATATACAAGAGTCGCCATGTTTCCAGTGTCATCTTGTAACCTTCAGGTTCAAGTTGTTGAAAATGTCTTAATGGCCGTAAAGGCACATCATCCTGGTGGTGGCACAGGGTTGGAGTTGCAGAGGTTGTCCTCACTAGTCAATGTGTCAATGTCCTTCATCACTTCTCTGCCGCTCCATGCCACTGTTGGCTGCAAACATTCTGCACACTCAGCCACTTTGAGCGACACATGATCTAATTGAGTCCCAGGCTGCTGCAGGGCCTCCAGCGGCCCACTCCACTGATGCCTTGACCCAGACACATTGCACATTGGCCCGTGAATGCACTGTCCTTCACCTCATGAGCCGACTGCTCCGCCTCCGTGCCCTTGGGTGTCTCCCACACCCAACCACCAGCATCGTTGTTTTCCCCTGTCCGCTGCTGCCACCATCTTGAAGTCAACTTTTAGCAGTAAGAGATGGGCACCCTCCTTTTGGGGCCAGTGGTATAAGGTAAACCTTTGTAGAGTTTATCACATCCTTTTGGTGTAAAATGTTTTGTGCTTAATTACTTTTGAAAAGCAGCCATGGGTTACTTGTATGTAGCATAATCCGACGACAAACACAGATTACTTATTTTCAAATATTCAATCATGGCTTTGGTTCAAGATGTTATCTTAAAGATGCAATATTGCTTTAGTACTACAATGTGTTAGTATGGAGTGGAATAGATGTGGAACGTACGAAAATGATGGTATTTGGCAGGTGGTCATATATAGCATGTACATATAAATGCTCTTTCAGGTAGATAGAAGCAGATTATAATTTTGTATTGCAAATGGGCAGAGAGAAGTTTAAGTGCTGCAGACACTGCAGAGCAGAGACATAGGGTCAAGTCAATTCCTAATGAGTTATGTGGGAAAGCATCAATACACGAGCTTGTGGAGCAGGTTTTGGAATTATGATCAAATATCGGGGTGCGGTTTGTCTGGTCCGGAACTGTCATGTGTCATGGGTGTTGTGATCGGGTGCTGGGATCGAGTAGAATAGTCTGGGTCAGTTATCAAATGTTACGGAGATTGTATTTCAGAGTGAATTAGTGTCGTTGGGGGTTTGACTGTGTGCTGGGGGCAGGGTGATATAGTTGGAAGTTGTGAATGTGGGGTGGGGTAGTATTATTAGGGGTGGTGATTGTTTTTTGTTGGGAGCTGTAATGTAGATGGGGTTTCCAATCATGCGTTGGAGCTGGAGGTGGACAGTCAAAGGTTGGGATTGTGTGTTGGGCCGGGGTAGTATAGTCAAAGATGATGATTGTGTTGTGACTGGATGTAGTACTGTCTGGAGTTATAGTTATAGGTGGCATAATTAGGGTGGCGCAGTGGTAGATTTGCTGCCTTACATTGCCAGAGACCCGGGTTCGGTCCTGACTATGGATGCTGTCTGCGCGGAGTTAGTACATTCACCCTGAAACTGTATGGGTTTTCTTCATGTGTTCCGGTTTCCTCCTACACTCCAAATGTACAGGTTTGTAGGTTAATTGGCGTCTCTAAATAGTAAATTGTTCTAGCGTGAAGGATAGTGGTAATGGACAGGATGATCACTGGCCGGTGTGGATTCGGTGAGTTGAAGGGCCTGTTTCCACGCTGAATCTCTAAAGTCTAAAGGTTTTACACTAAAGTCTAACTAAAGTCTATAATTTAGGGATGAAAGAAGGTTAGTTGGGAGCTGAGGCTAGGTCAGAATTTAGACAGTATAGACAGGCTGAGATCATATGTTGCTAAAGGATTAGTAGAATTTAGGGTTGTGAACTTCTGTTGTGCAGGGGCAATCATATTAGTAAGGGTTGCGATTGATAAGTTTAGTTTAGTTTAGTTTAGTTTAGTGATACAGCGCGGAAATAGATCCTTCTGGCCCACCAAGTCCGTGCCGACTAGCAATCCCCACACACGAACACTATCCTACACACTAGGGATAATTTACAATTTTACCAAGTCAATTAACCTACAAACGTGTACATCTTTGGAGTGTGGGAGGAAACCAGAGCTCCCAGAGAAAACCTATGCAGGTCATCGGGAGAACATGCAAACTCTGTGCAAACAGCACCAATTGGTGGAATGTAACACAATGCTGAATCCTACTCATAACGACACATATGCCTGATGCCTTTACTTAACTGATCCACCTCTTTCTCCGTTAATCTCTCATGCCTTCCGCCCAAATACAGGCCTTCCCGTTTGTTTTTTTTCTCATCCCCCCCCTTTTTGATGCAAATTACAACTGGTTTTCTTTCTAACATTGCCGCACAGTGGAGTCACATGTTGTGGAGGGATCAACAGTGGAGTCAGCCTTGATGCAGATCCATGGGTCATGGCCTAAACATTCTCAGATGGAACCTTAACTTGGAACCACACATGGTCTTTGAACTATTAACACTTTCTCTGCTGTTTTTTTTTTAAATTTAAACTGAAATATGCACAAATGACAGATTCAAATAGCATCATATGTTCAAAACATTGTATGAACATGGAATATCACATTTCAAGTAATTTGGTTTGATTTATCACTCGGAATGACAATTGTGTTTTTAAGGAGATTTGAGGGTAAGTTTTAATACATAGCGAATGATTGATATCTGGAATGCTTTGCCAGAGAAGGCACTGAAGGACACGTTCCTAATGTGGGAACATGGTTTTAGTGTGGAGAGGAACAATGGTCAGCATACTGTAGATGTGTTTAAAGATATATCATGGAAACACGCCCATCGGCTCACCAAGTCTGCACTGACCAATGATTCCCCAATCTAGTTCTATGTTATCCCACTTTCTCATCGGTCACAGGGAGAACCTACAAATTCCACTCAGAAGCACCTGAGGTCAGGATTGAACCTGGGTCTCTGACGCTATGAGGCAGCAGTTCAACTAGCTGTGCCACTGTGCCTTTCTACAGCGGCTCTGTGGTGAGCTGAATGTCCCGTTTCTGTGCTCCACTGCACTACAACTTCACAGAATGGGATGGAGAAGCAGATTATGTTGATCAAAAATGGGTTCATAATGGGTTAATAGGTTCATATCCCTCCATTGGCATAAGTTTATTTAAATTCATTTTTTATTTTGATTGGTTTCAAATATACTTCACTGTGATTAATAGCTGAAATCAATCCAATTTGCAACAAATTATAATTAATCTTGTTGCGTCAGCATTGATGTGGTCACAGCTAGCTGGATGAAGAATTTGGAGAATACTGCAGTTTTGAGTTTAATTTACTCAATTTTATTGAATGTATCATTTATAAATTGAACTTTATACATTTTTGCTTGCAATATTAAATCACATTAATCTATTTATTGGTTGCACCATTTGCAGTGGTTATGTTTCTCTTTCATTCATGACAACAGCATTACATTTTGATTGCCCCATCAAATTGCATGGAGGACATGAAAATCTTATTTTGTTGAAATATTCAAAGGATATCTCATAGGATGCAAAATTGGATTTTGGTGGAAACCAGACACGAGTCACCAGCATATTAACTCTTGCCATTTGACCTGGTATGGAATATACTCAAAATTTATGCTGCATCCTCAGTAATATGATGATGGTGCTAAACTCACTCTTTAGTACATAACCACGGCACATTATTTCAGGAGTTCACCAGTTCAGAATGGTTACTGCTGATAGAACCCGTGCTTGTATTTCTTAGGGATCGATACAAAATGCAGGTGTAACTCAGCGGTTCAGGCAGCATCTCTGGAAAGAAGGAATGGGTGATGGTTTCGGGTCGAGACCCTTCAAAAAGTCTGAAGAAGAGTCTCGACCCAAAACGTCACTCATTCTTTCTCTCCAGAGATGCTGCCTGACCCACTGAGTTACTCCAGAATTTTGTGTCTATCTTCAGTGTAAACCAGAATTTGCAGTTCCTTCCTAGACATGGGTATCATTTTTGAGGCCTTGGCAGCGTGACGAAAAACATAGGCATGAGTAACACCCCGACTTTCAGAAGCTGTTCACGAGCCCTTTGTGGATGGTAGTATAATCAACTGGCAGGAATTAAGGTGTATGAGAGGGATCAGAAGCCAAGCTGCTACAAGAAATGTAATGATCTTGTGTCAAGCTCAGTGAATGTATCCTACATCCTACAGCTGGGCATATACCATGGCAGGTATTTCACCTAAACAAACTGCAGAACTCTTGATGCAATTTAACTTCTCTTTTATGGGGAGTGCAAGCACTTGGCATTGGCATGGGTATCATTTTTGAGGCCTTGGCAGCGTGATGAAAAAACATAGGCATGAGTAACACCCCGACTTTCAGAAGCTGTTCACGAGCCCTAGTCTGAGCATTAAGCCGGAGCTGACAAGTCTCACGTTCTGGAGGAACTGAGATATTTCAGTTATACGTTTGTCTTGCATGCCAGCATGGCCATCACACACACTGTGGACAGCAGCATAATGGAGTCCCCTCGCCCCCAAGATACAGCTGGTATAAGCATGCACATTTACCTGTGGCAACCATTCTCCACCCACCCTACTCCCAAATCCTTCCACTGACCACCAACCACTTTTGTGGCTTTCTCTTTAGCCAAGAACCCCTAACTGGCTCGTCAGTAATGTCTGACCAGCAAGGGAGTGGTGATCATCACTCATCACTCAACATGACCTTTAAATCTACCAGCTTTTGTATTAGCAATTTGTGTGTTGTGGAGCATAGGTTAGAGTTGGGATTAACACACGTTGGATCAATAGGTATCAGTTGGTCTGTGACCAGGTTGGGTGAATGGGCAGCCCATGGTGTTGAACCCCAGAGAGTATGATGGTAAATAATTTCTGCTGGGGTACTAAGGCAGATTTCAAAGTAGCATCAGCAAAATAAGCTTGATGAAAGGCTTTGTTTATTAGCATATCTGTCAGAAAACATGTAGAATGCTTCAGGGGACGAAAGAGTGTAGCACCAATCTTGCCTAGAGCTTTGTCTAAAGGCAAAGCTCATTCACCTACAGGTATGGTACGCTATGATCTCCTCACTGCTAGACCACGTGCCCTGTCCATCCGACAGTTCAGATGGCCATCGCTGATAGTGATAAGTGACTACTTATTCCCAAATGCAACATCATGTGTTGATGATCCACCTTCTTGAGCACATTTTTTAAATAACAAAAATAAAATAATTTAAGCCACTTTTAAGTAATTATAAAAGCATTAAAACAAAGAATTAAAAACAATGTGACTGATCCTATTCCTAACTATCCTCCCGACTGATTCAATGATTCTGCAAGCGGTCTCAACTGGTGCATGATCGTGGAGCAGATTCCTCATCTTACCCTCCGGAGCAGACCTCATCCAGCATAACGGGGACTATTGCATTAACATGGGAGTCCCACAACTGGCAAGCATTTTCATGTGTAAATGTCAGCAAATCCTTGTGGGAAAAAAAACCCAGCAAAAATCTAGGTTAATATGTTTCTGGAAACAAAAATGATTTATGGCATGAACATAGCACGTGGAAAACCACAGCACAGGAACAGGCCCTTTGGCCCACAATGTCTGTGTCAAACATGATTCCAAAACAATGTTAGCTACCTGCACATAATCCATATCCCTTCATTCTCTGCTAATCTATGTGGCTTTGTAAAAGCATCATAAACACCAATATCGTATCTGCCTCCACACCAGCCCAGGGAATGTGTTGCAGGCTCTGGGTCCTGCACATCTCCTTTCACCTTAAAGCTATGCCTTCTTGTCTTTGACACCTATGATGAGACAATAGGTTGATGGGGTGATTTGAGCAAATGCAAACAACTTGTTATCTAAGAGCCTATCATAGAAAATGATCTAATTAAAAATGCTTTAATCACTATTTAAACATTATCATTGAAACTGTAGGTGGTTGAATATTGAAGATCAGAAACTGATGCAAATTAAATCGTTTCATACATGGGGACAAAAGTTAATATCCTTAGGAAGTCACTAGGCCACCTACCAAAGCCTTGGAATTATGCACAAAAACTCTGGTTCGTTATAGAAATTAGGATTACAATTCGTTATTCACAATCCTGATATTCTGCGTGTTGGTTTTGATCACGCAGCAAAACATTATTTGCCAGAATTGATGTTCATCGTAATTGCAATTAATTTATCTCAGATGAAATTGGTTCGTTACTCAGAAAAAAAAAAACAGGCTGATCACCTCAAAGCATTTAAGATTGCGATGCTGTAGAACTATTCACACTGGAATACCTAAATTAAGCATGAGCAGAAATCCCAAAGTTTATACATTTTCAGCTTAATGCTGATGATGGCAATGCCAACACCCTTTCTCCATCATTATAACTGCAATATTTGGGCCAATAACTCAAAAGTAGCAATTTGTATTTTATAAATATGGTCTGGGGGGTAAAATTTGCCATCAACATTAATTAGCAATCTTTTCTTTTGCAATGTCTTTTGGAATTACGAGGTTTCAAATCTCAAACCACACTGACAAGCCATGCCATTTGCATTTTTTATATTGTGCATCACAATTATTGTAACAGTAAAGGATTTAAACAATCACTAAAGACGTATTATATTTAAATGCACTGAAGGATTTTGCTTAATTGGTCACATAGGAAACTCTAGTAATCTTCAATTCTTCAACCATACAACTCTTAATTTGCACAAAAAAGGTTTTAATACTTTTGTTGGAGCTGCCTGAATCACAAAAAAATTACTGGTATCATTGCAGAAATGCATACAAAAATACAAGAAGGGCAAAGAATCGCTCAGGGCTAAGTTTCTCACTGAATTACACTATTGCCGGCCCACAAAATCAATATTGTGCAGTTTTAAACAGTTATGCCTTAGGTAGATGCTTAAATAAGAATTGGGTGGCAACAAGATATTTTAGTCTTTCTTAGTCAATGATGAAGAAGGGGTGCATGCATTTCTGTTGTGTTTTATCAGGACCACTGGAATTATCCTCTTGGAACTGAGCAAGAACAATACTCCTCTTCCTTCCTCTTCGTCATCGGGCCTTTGTCTCATCCCTGCTCTACAATGTCCCTAGTTAAATTAATAATTAATTCACTGGGAGAATAGATGTTTTCTTTTACAGTTCACTACTGTATATAGCACACTGCAGAACACTGCATATTACCACAGAGACTAGCTACACATCACATTTATTGGCAGTAAAATATTTCCTATGTATTAAATGTTGTGAAACTCACAGATGATAGCAGGAATATAGTTTAATACTTTTGATCTGAATGTTACTCGTTCCTTTGATTCGATGTGGTTTAACTTGGGTTGGAACTGAGTTACTTTCAAACTTGGCAGCAAGATTTTATCTGCTTAAGATATTTAATATCGGAACAAAGTGGCAGAGCTGGCATCTTCCCCCACGGCTTTGAAGCTACCATCAGGTTTTGCTACAACATATTTTCCATTGGGTCCTTTTAGGATGATTTGATCAGAAGTGATCAATTCAATAGTGAAGTTGACAGGAGTTTCTCCTGTGGCATTGATCAAGCCGTCTTCATCTACTTCCCAGTATTTGTCCAGAGATATTATTTTGAACTGATAAAATCCATTGTCAGTTATAGTTATTTGGCTTGCCTCATATATGGGCCTGTTGCACACCAAAATCTGCTTCTCAGGCATAATGCCAACAAATCCAAAATCACTATGAAGTATTAGCTGTGATCGGTTGGCAAGTTTGAAGATAAATTCCTCCTCTTTTCCAATTGAACTTGGCCCCACCAAGAGCTGACCTTCATTGTTGACAGTCACATACCTCCCATCTATTGTTTTCAGAGCTGCCTTTTCCCCGTTGTATGCTATTTGAAACCAGCAGTTAAATTCCAACTCGGTACAGATTTCAATGAAGCCATTGACACCAACTGCAAGGTAATAGCTGGAAATGTGTTGGAAGCACACTTTCTTTTTTGTCGAGTGCACCATAATTTGGAAGGTTTCGGCATCCTTTGTATCAACAACATTAGAATAGACATCTGGACCAGCTTTGCAGGACACGTACTTCTTATTGGTCAAGGACATGATACTAAACTGCCCAGGAGAAGGATCAATGATGAAAAGTTCATCTGCACCTGGATTCAAAGTTCTGATTGCTTTAACATTGCAGTCCTTCACAGAAAGGAACTTTCCATGCACATCTTTCAGACAGATCATCCCATTCTTTATCTGTAGATGATATAATGTCTTGTGCGATATTTCAGGCTCAGTCTTCCCATTAAATGCAATGAAACTTCCATTTCCTGTCCTAATGGCATATTTTTTCTCTTTGATGTCAAAGTAAAGCGTCATTACACAATCGGAGCCCCAGGGTGAGCACTTATCACAACACACTTGTTCGTTTTTTTCATTCAGCCGGAGATAACTATCGCTGCTGGGGTTGAACATGTTGACACTAGGATGAATGACTAGGTGAGGCACCCACTTCTCGCTGTCCGAGATTGCCTGGGCAAAGCAGGTGATGTTGTCCTGGTTTCCTCCTAAGTACCGTTTGGAAGGCTCTGACTGAAAGGAAACTCTTCCATCTGGGTGAAGCATCATGATGAATACACAATTTGGATTGGGAACCTCCTGATCACAGGTGACCTTGCCATCCTTGTCTGCAGCAATGTACCTATTAAAGGAACTTTTAATATGCACCAAGGGGGAGTCCTCCCTGGTGAACTCGATGGTCCATATTTGATTCCTGTTCAGTGAGGAACCTGTTGCATTCACTTTGTAGTTGAAGACCTCTCCGGTCAAGTATTTTTGGGCTGAATTAATTAGGCCAAAAGGAAGTACTTTAAATGCCATTTCCCACTGCTTCTCACCTTATACATTAATATGCACCTGTCTCTGGCCAGTAGCTGTTTTTATACATCCAATGACATCATTGTCATATTCCCTAGCAATGCTTATGACATAGCAGTGAAAGATTCAATGACTTTTAGCAATACCATGTTAGGGGATGCTTCAAACATATCTTTTAATACCAAAACGTCTAATATTTGTTAGACCGAAATTATGATTTTTTTTTTCCCTGTTCTATGCAAATGAAACTGCACGTACTATAATTAGTACTACTAATTCAAATATACACTTTTTTTCTCAGGAGATTAACTTTTTAATGCATGCATATATTAATTCTAATTGCAATCAATGCTTATTATTAAGCGTAAAATTATGACATCCTTGACTTTGCAGCGTAAAGAAAATCCGGCACTAAAATCTAAAAAAGTAGTCATGGTTAAAACATGACCAACAGCCATCAATGCCTGATGCTATAGCTATGATTGATACCTTTATCCTAATCTTCATAATAATATCACCTGCATTTTTTCTGGCACTGTGGACTCTAACTATGTGGTAGGGAACAATGAAGGATTCCAATTTTTCCTCCACAGATGCTGCTTGATCTGCAGAGTTCCTCCAGCAAATTGTTTGTTCCTCCAGATTCCAACATCAGCTGTCTCATGTATATATAATTTCTTTAATCCAGACTTCATTAGCACCACCCAAGTTGCAATATTGAGGATGATGGTGCTCCTTTGATTGTGCATTAATGGCTAGAATGCGAAAATATGACTTAGGGATAGGTTTGCTTTCTACACAGGAGTTTGATACTGAGCTATTTGTAGATGAGGCCAGAAGGACTGCACATATATCTGCAGGTGTCCTACAGCAAGCAGCTGGCCAGAGAAGTGGATTGCAAGTTCTCTTGTTCTGATAGATAGGTACGGAAGAGGTGCATAAGTAATTACGAGGAAGATGGTTGTGGTGGAGGATGGTAGATAGATGGTTGTAAATGGATTATGCAGGGGAGATGGAGGAGTGTTTGCTGTAATTGTGGAGCCCAATGAAGAACTCTTTTAAAATAATGCAATTTGTAGTGGCATTTTCCAGGGGCCACTGGGAGTGACAACATTTTCTTTAAATAGTCAGCCTTGCACATTCAAGCCAACACACTCTTTTTTATTTCCAAATGCAAAGGAGCTCGCACTTGCTTCAAATATAACCCCAAATGCTTCCTGCTTACTTTAACAAATATTTAGGCGTTTGCTTCACACCTGTGAAACAAGTGCGGCAACAGCACATCTTTAGGTCAGCCTGTTACCTTGTTTGCTAAAGTGCTACCTGTCATCAAATAATTTTCTTGCTGCACCCAAGTAATTTGTCAGTAATGTGGAAGGAATTTAAGTAAATACTGATAATATTATTTAGCAAGTGGATACCATGTGAATAATGCTGAAATACTTGAAGAGGTAAGAGCAATTGTAACTTTTATTAATTCAACTTAATGGATACGTTTGTTACTGGGAATTATTACGTTGAATACAAAGAAACATCAACCTCATTGAAGTATCTGGTGTGATGTTTTGGTAAGATGACTGTGCCCCTTGACTATCTCCGGAGAACTGCAAACTCCACACAGGCAGCACCCGAGGGCAATATTGAACCAGGGTCTCTGGCGTCATGAGGCAGCAGTTCTATTATCTGGCCACTGTGCTGCCCTAGATGAGTGACAAAATCTGGGGGAGTTGATGAGAAAGTGGGGAGAATAAAATGAGTTAAGGGCATTTGAATGCAAAGTTATCACCCTCAATATGATATTCCAAACATGCAACATCAGATGAAAACATGTATGAGCATTTGGTACCAACCCTGGCAGCTGTACTTAGAAGAAATATTCGATCAACTAGCACATGCCTTACCCTGGGAACTCAAATAATCATAAAACTATATCCAAAATTTAAGAGGGAAAGAAAAGATTAATTACACGCTACCTTAATCAAGCAGCATTTTACCATCTTAAGCTAATAGCTTTTGTGTGCTATTATCACCAATGTTGCTACCCAGTTAGAGCCATTGAGTCAAGTGCAATGCATAAACATTATGTAAATCTGCAGAGTTACAACATAATCCAATTACATCACTTCCGCATTCTGGCCACACAGAAAGCGCTCCTATTTCCCTAATAGAAAGAGTCATGACATCATAAAGCAGAGACATAACTTTGTGAGTTGTGTTCATGGTTTGAAAGTTCATTCAATAAATCATTTTCATTCATTCAATCTATTTATGCAGTGCGTCATCAAGCTTGATTTGCATGGTACTACACTGGCAGAGATATAGAATGAAAAAAAGCTAATTGCAGGCCTCCAAAGCATTAGGCAACAAAGTAATGGAGTATGAATTCACAATCATAATTTTTCACACATTAATTACCTGCTCTCAGCCCACCCACTGTGGGTGGGCAGGAGCACAGATGACTTCCCACAAAGAGGAAATGAAGATATGCGATGTTTTCCAGGTATTACTCAAATGGTGTCATACGCTGTTATCCTTTGCAAAGGATAATCACATTCTGTAATAAGAGTGGCTGGCACCATTGTACCAGGTGTACATTGGGGTTGAACAGATGAATATTGTGATACTTGTTGCTACCAGAATATGAACAGACAAAGAAAATGTTAGAGTGGGAGAACATTCAACTGTGCCTGCTGCTGCCTCTTCATGCTTCTCTCAAACTATATTGCTGTTTGTGCAAGCTAAATGTGATGTAGTGAACCAAGGCCCCGTTTGAATTGGGGAACCAACAGGCAATCTTTTTAAGCAGTGAGATTCAAGGATATGGAAATAAGGATCAAGAAAATAAGCAGCAGGCAGCAGAAGAAGAAGGAATCAATTGGTGTAGATGAATTCTGTGACAAATTGGATACACAGTCAAATTAAAAAGTGGGGAAACAGAGATTGGATCAAGAGAGAGGATAAAAATGGAGATAGGTGAAAAGTAGCAAAAAAGTAATCAAATGAAAATATTCAAATTTTCAAAACGTCAACCACCAAGCCGCTTATTGTAATCTACACAAAGACACCTGAATCAACTGTGCTTCCTGGCATCAAAAAGCAGAACAAGAATAGCCTCATTTGCTACACCTTATCAGACATACAAGAAAGAAACAATGGGAGACAGGTAGATAAAAGGCAAGAGCTGCAGACTGATTGTAAATTCTTCTCTTCCTTGTCTTCTTCCCATGAACTGCATTGCTTGGTGTAAGAACAGATCATAAAATCTTCAGGATAATCCTATTGATTGAGCTTTACCGTTCAGAAACTAACTACAATATTTTCAAGATGACCAACCAAGCCTCTCTACTCCTGGTGCTGCCGATAAATCAACGTTAAGGCCCAGCGACCCCATCCTAACGAGAACCATGCAAATTGATCTTTGGTTGGTGGAGGTGACGGGTAGTGATTGCTGGTGGGTGGGATGCTGAGTGGTGCTTTCTTAAAGAATAAACTTGTGGTAGGTTCATGTGGTGATCCACATATTCTGACCAAAATGACAAAAAGGTTGTAATTAGAGAAAAGTAAGTTGGTAGATGAAAGATCAGGAAGTTTTCAGCTGAAGGAGTTTGGGAGCTCAATTTAACACTTCTACTCATAGGCTTGCCTCCTGAGTATCACATATTTCTGCATGGACCGTCGATGGTTTGCAGCATAATGCAGCATAAGGGGAATTATTTGGATGAGGAGCCTAGGTTTTAGTTTGAGAGAGGATATTTCTCCCACACACCTGTGCTACATAGCTTTTGGAGGGCAACTCCATGCTCCATTTTGCAAGGAATTGGATTGAATTGGTCCAAGCAAGAAGAGCTCACCAACAAAAAATATATTTTACTGGACTCAAATCAGTGAAGTCTGAAAGCTAATCTTGAAGGATCATATAATGTGCCAGATTTTACTCTGCATAGCAAATGAATAGCAGCTGGTGTTCTATGCACTTGCCATAGACATTCAGTGGGATTTTCCACAGCAAATTGGTGTAAGCTACGCATCGAAATGGTGCATTGCCATCTGCAAACCACCTGGACTCATATAAAGAGGCCAAGTTACAGTGCAGCTCCTTTCCTGATAAGATTAAAATACTGTTAATGTGCTGCTCAAATTCAACCAAGAAATGTCAATTAAAATAATGAACACAATTTAAAAATATGGGAAGGGAAAATACGATGAGGTGAGAAGAAAGAGCAAAAATAAGAAATATTAATAAAATACTCCAAGAAAAACTGAAGGGCAAAGAAATGAAATCCCACAATCATAAAATATAATATTTAGCATCTTGTAGCTTATTTCAGTAGAATTAAGGTTTACCATGCAGACTGATTCGTCATTGGAATGTGCTGTTGATTTTATCTATCTATTTATCAGAAAGTGCATTTGATGCTGGTATAAGCATTAAATAAGAAGCCAAGCAGTGAGATGCTGGCTTTAAATAGCTGAAAGAAGAAGGGTGATGCATCTCAGACAACAAAATAAGCTTGCCGGAAGTTGCTGATTGATTTACGCATAAATATTAGCAACCCTTGTTAGCTTCACCTTTATCTTTACAGCAAAACAGGATCTAATATATATTTTGGTTGGAAGCAGTTTTAAATGATCTATAACTTTTCTGGATTACCCCCCCCCCCCCCAAAAAAAACAATGATCACTCTGGAATTACTAATTCTGTAGTGCTTGTCCTCATAAAAGTGTCTTGACATTGTTGTGAGATTAACACTATACACCCCTTTGCAACAGCTCACCTTATTCCATATAGTTATAGAGTCATAGAGTCTTATAGCATGGAAACAGGCCCTTCAGCCCAACCTGCCATGTCTCATCTGCCTTGAGCCCTGTCTCATTGGTGAATACAGTGTTGCTTATTTTCAAATTATGTTGCTTCAGGCTGCACCTAATAAAATGTGAAATATTGCATTCAGTTAAGCTTGCTTCATTAACAAGCTGCTTACTATGTAAAATTACTCAATTTAAAGAAACAACCCTCAAACCAACAGTAATTTTATAGATCGCTTAATTCTTGTTGTGTTATAAGCAGCAGATACGTCACATTTATATTAAACCAAACATTCCTGAAGATAGTTTGTAGGAGCAAATATGACGCCAAACCACAGATGTTACGAAAGCTCCTTAAAAGACCATGGATGTCTTTTAAGGAGCATTTTATAAGAGATAGAGATAGAAGGGTAGCAATGTTCAGGGAGCAAGCACCAATATCTGGCAGTAGAAAGCAGCTCCAAATGTAGAACAATTCATACTGGGACAGGCAAAAGGTACTTGGAGTAGGGCAGTAATCATGAAGGATTGTAGGTTAAGAGAAGTTTACAGAGTTGCAAGTCTGAGGAGAAACTTGAAAGAAGAGAATTTAAAAAAAAAGCATTGCTGGTCCTGGAACCAATACAGTTCCGGAAGTGGCGGCGCTGCATGGCAGCTGCGGCTCACCTGCAGTCCGTCTGTTTTTTTCTTTTTTTTCGTCTTTTTTGTGTCTGTTTCAGTTAGAATTTTTGGTTTATTAGGCTGTGTTTGTGTGTGGGGGGGGGGGGGGGGGGGGAGGGAGGGTGGGAGAAACAAGGTTTTAGTCTCTCCCTTCGGGGGGATGCGACCTTTTCTTGTCGTGTCCCCCGTCACCGTCTCCGTCTGTGCTGAGGCCCTAATGGCGGAGCTGGTGGCCTCGGAGCTGTGGCGAGCGTTCAGAGCTCCAGTGTTCCAGCGGCGGCGGCGGCCGGCTTCGGCGCTCCAGCGGCTCTCCAGCGGTGCTCCAGCGGCGGCCCGGCTTCGGCGCTCCAGCGGCTCTCCAGCGGTGCTCCAGCAGCGGCCCGGCTTCGGCGCTTCGGCGGCTCTCCAGCGGCGCTCCAGCGGCGGCCCGGCTTCGGAGCTCCGGCGGCTCCAGCAGTTGCTCCAGCGGTGCTCCAGCGGCTCTCCAGCGGTGCTCCAGCGGCGGCCCGGCTTCGGGGCTCCAGCGGCTCTCCAGCGGTGCTCCAGCGGCGGCCCGGCTTCGGCGCTCCGGCGGCTCTCCAGCGGTGCTCCAGCAGCGGCCCGGCTTCGACGCTCCAGCAGTTGCTCCAGCGGTGCTCCAGCAGCGGCCCGGCTTCGGCGCTCCAGTGGCTCTCCAGCGGTGCTCCAGCAGCGGCCCGGCTTCGGAGCTCCGGCGGCTCCAGCAGTTGCTCCAGCGGTGCTCCAGCGGCTCTCCAGCGGTGCTCCAGCGGCGGCCCGGCTTCGGGGCTCCAGCGGCTCTCCAGCGGTGCTCCAGCGGCGGCCCGGCTTCAGAGCTCCGGCGGCTCCAGCGTTCCCGTGGTCGATCCTGATTGGGAGCTGTGGTGGTGTTCCGGCATTCCGGCAACGGCGGCGGTGACGGCCTGGCTTCGGAGGCTCGGCCGCGGGCCTAGTGGACGATGACATCGGAGGCCTGGATTGCCTCAGTACAGAGGGGGAACAAGTAGGGGAAAAAGACAAAGACTTTAAGACTTTTGCCTTCCACCACAGTGAGGAGGTGCTTGGTGAACTCACTGTGGTGGATGTTAAATATGTGTTTATTGTGTGTTTTGTTTTAATTTATTACATGTTATGACTGCAAGGTAACAAATTTCGTTCAGACCGAAAGGTCTGAATGACAATAAAGGAATCTGAATCTGAATCTGAATCTGAGTTCAGCAAGCAAGCAGATTTAATGGCCTCTGACTAAATTGTTCATTATGGCTAACTCACTCACATAATATGACCTGAAGAAAATAAATGATTAGATTTGTACATTATGTGTGCATGAATCAGAAATCAGGAAAAAGCTTTCAAAAATACTGGAAGAATTTGGCTTATTTTTGGCTGTGGTGCATAGTATTTAATTGCTTTTCCTACTTAGTTCATAGTTAGTTACTTAGTTCATAATTTGTAATACAGCGAAGCAAAGTGTGCAGTCATGCATTTTGGCAGTAGGAATAAAGTGCAAAGGGACTTGAGGGTGCTGGTGCAGGATTCCCAAAAGGGTCATTTGCAGTTTGAATCAGTTGTAAGGAAGGCAAATGCAATGTTACCATTTATTTCAAGAGGACGAGAATATAAAAACAGGGATGTAATGCTGAGGCTTTCTCGTGCACTGAGAAAACTGCATTTGGAGTATTGTGAGAGTTCTGGGCCCCATATCTGAGGAGGGATGTGCTGGTGATGGAGAGGGACAAGAGAAGGTTTATGAGAATGGCCCCGGGGATGATTGGGTTAACGTATGGTGAGCGTTTGACGGCTCTGGTCCTGTACTTGCTGGAGTTTAGAAGGATGAGGGGAGACTCAATGAAACTTACCGAATGGTGAAAAGCTTGGATAGAGTGGATGTGGAGAGGATGTTTCCACGAGTGCGAGAGTCTCGGACCAGAATATATTGCCTCAGAATAAAAGGACGTACCTTTAGAAAGGAGATAAGGAGGAATTTATTTGATCAGAGGGTTGTGTATCTGTGGAATTCATTGCCACAGAAAGCTGTGGAGGGCATGTCATTGAATATTTTTAAAGCAGAGATTGACAGGTTCTTGGTTAGTAAAGCTGCCAAAGGTTATGGGGAGAAGGCATCCTCCAGAAGACGCACACCTCCAGTTTTAGGGACAGTTTTATTCCAGCTGTTGTCAGGCAACTGAATCATCCTACCACAACCAGAGAGCAGTGCTGAACTGCTATCTACCCCTTTGGTGACCTTCGGACTATCCTTGATCGGACTATGCTGGCTTTACCTTGCACTAAACGTTATTCCCTTATTATGTACACAGTTCACATATACACAGTAAATGGCTCGATTGTAATCATAAATTGTTTTTTTGCTGACTGGATAGCACGCAACAAAAACGTTTCACTGTACCTCGGTACACGTGACAATAAACTAAACTGAACTAAACTGAGAAGGCCGGAAAATGGGATTGAGAGGAAAAGATAGATCAGCCATGATTGAATGGCGGAGTAGCTTGATTGGCCGAATGGCTTAATTCTACTTCCATGACTTATGAACTTATGAATTTAAACAAATCAGCAATGGTAACGCAGTGGCATTCATTACATGGTGCAATGTGATATTTTAAAATACGATGCACTCCTTGCGCTTATAAATCGTTAATTTATGCTTGAAATTGTTTCTATTTACCATGACTTGGATTCAAATACTTTAATTATACAGCTGTTGCCGAATAACATAATTGAAGGATTTCTTTCTATTGGAAGGGATTGTCTGCTCATGTATCTGTATTGATGCTTTTGCTATTACATGAACATTTCCTTCAGGCAATTCTTGTTAGTCATTTTGCTTGCAGCATTATATTGAGCAAATTAACTTTTACCACGAGTACATGATCTTATAATAACAACATTTTTCATTCAGCAATTTGATACGTGAAGCCTACCTTTTAATGCCGAGCATAATCTTGGAATAAATTAATTGACCAGGTTCCAGTTTCATTTTTAACGATTCCTTTGTACAAAAGGATGTGACAAAATTACTCAGATTCAAACCCTCTTGTCAACTTCTCTCTGTTTTCTTTAGGTTTTTGAATATCGCTTAAATGTTGAGTACCAATGAGTGATGACATCGCTGACTGAGTGGCACCTGGCTCAAAGGAGTTCCTGTAGCCAAAGGAATGATGAAGCGGAAGTCCGAAGGTGCATTCTCCGACTCGAGGGTGCTTCAGTGATCTTGCACCAAACCCGTGCAAGTTAAGTCAACAGCAGTGCACAGCTTGGATCAGTGGGGTAAATTTTCTAAATCTCATACCCATGAGCAGGGCACTAGATGTGCAATGAAAAACCTACTGCAAAATAATTAGGCCCTTTGCATGTACTTTTCTGGCTGTTGCAATAATTGATCTTCTAGTAAACCTAAACCTAAACATTATGTCTGTCTCTTCTTCAGGTCACTTTCCCAGTGATATGATCACAAAACACATTTGCTAATAACTGAACCCATTCATTGTCACTGATCTTTTAACTTGGACACAGAGTAGAAATAGTATAATTTCATTCAAATAATTGCAGTGCCACTTTTGCACAAAGGATTACTTAAACGGGTACTATTTTTATACGATAGAACTGTATTTGTCCCAGGAGGGAAAGTCATTTGCCAACAGTCATAAAAAAACAAAAATACATGAAACATGAAAATAAAGTGACAAGTGGTAAGGCTTTGGAGATGTGCAAAGATTGAGGAAGTGGGGGAGGGGGGGGGGGGGAGGGGGGGGGGGGGAGGTTGGGTCAGTCTTAGTCTCAGTCTACCCCACGATAGAAGGGAGAGGAGTTGTAAAGTTTGCTAGCCACAGGGAAGAAGTATCTCCGTTCTGTTCTGCATCTTGGAATCCCATTATCCTAATTATTTTACCTCATCTCCCCACATTCCCATCAATTCCATGCCCATCTGCATGAGAGGCAACTTTTTCAGCAGCCAGATAATCTACCAAGTCACCTGTTTTTGGAATGGGGGGAGGAAACCGGACATCAGATGGAAACCCACCTGGTCATAGGGCGAACACAGCAGATCAGGACTGAACCTGACCTGCTGGAGCTGTGAGGCAGCAGCTCTATTTGCTGAACCACTTTATAATCAAAGAACTACAGAGGCTGGAAATATGAAATACAACAGAGAATGACAGAAACACTCAGAAGATCATGCCACATCTTTGAAGATAGAAACTGTTAATGTTTCAACAATAATTTTGCATCAATTAATTTTCATCCAAGTTGCTGATAGCACATTGGCTTTCAAACTTTTTAGTCCATGGGATATTGATGACCTCAAATGAGTCTCTTACCCAACTTTTACCCAAGACAATACAGACTGCTCTAGAGTGGTATTATTGCAGAAACATTTGATTATAGTATTATCTGATCTGATTGTATAGCATGCAAAATAAAGTTTTTCACTATACAATGGTACACGTGACAATAATAAACCTAAATCTATTTAACAAGTTGCCCCAGAAATATCATTATGGAAATGACAGAAGAACTGATGACATGCATAAATCTTCTGAGCTCAGACGTGCTGACTCCATTTGCAGACCTCTCGGATGTAGAGTCCAGTGTAAAACCACTACTCCACAAGGCATTACTGAGAAATAATACAGGATGTTTTGATGTATAATTAATGTAAACGGATGGGAAAATCAATCATCTGGAATATCAACACTTCACCCCAGTAAACTGATCTGGAATTAATCTGTAAATCGGTTAATTCTTGCCTATTCTCAGGAGGAGCTATTACTGTCACCTAGAAATGTATTAATCTTTGGTGTATTTGATTGTTGGAGGTTTGGGTGTGGCTGGGAAAACCATAATTTCTTGCCCATTCCCAACTGCCCTTGAGTAGGTGGTGATAAGCTAATATCCTACATGGGTCACATACCTTAGCATCTTCTGCATGAGGCATACCTTGCTGCGGGTCTTTTGTTGAAAATATGCTAGTGTATTTCCCTTGAGTAGGAACATTTTATTAGTAAAGGATAACTGATTTTACCAATATGTTCCACTTTGAGGGTGTTTGAAACTTTGCTACACATTTCAATAATTGGATTACATAACTGCAAAAGACAAATACTGGTTTGTAAATACTATTATTCATTTCTTAAAAACAGATGAACCACCATACTTATCTGATACCAAATGTCACGCATTTTAAATATCCTATTTCTCTTCACCATAGTTGGCAATTTG
Organism: Okamejei kenojei; assembly: GCA_035221665.1. NCBI lineage: Eukaryota > Metazoa > Chordata > Chondrichthyes > Rajiformes > Rajidae > Okamejei > Okamejei kenojei. The sequence goes on from CM069146.1 coordinate 39,831,780, forward strand.
ATCTTTTCCTGGCTTTATCTAAAAGGGTACAATATTAAGAAAATGTATTAATTGGTTATCTTCATTTTATGGATGTTATGCTTTTATTTATAGGTATACAACAAGATCAGACATTTATGATTCATAGAATCATACAGCACAGAAATAGGTCCTTCAGCCCAACCTGCCCAAGTTGACCAAGATGCTCAATGTATACTGGTCCCACCTGCCCACGTTTGGCACATATCCCCCTAAACCTTTCCTATCCATGTACCTGCCAAAATGTATTTTAAATGTTGCTTTAGTAACTGCCTCTTCTGGAAGTTCATTCCATATACCCACAACCCTCTGCGTGAAAAGGTTGCCCCTCAGGTTCCTATTAAATCTTTTCCCTCTCACCTTAAACTCATGTCCTCTAGTTCTTGATTTCCCTGCTCTGGGTTAAAAGCTCTGTGCATTTACCCAATCTATCCACCTCATGACCTTATACATCTCGACAAGATCACCCCTCATTCTCCACCGCTCTGAGGAATAAAGTCCTAACCTGCCCAACCTTTCCCTGTAGCTTAGGCACTCAAGATCTGGCAACATCTTCGTAAATCTTCTCTGCACTTTTCCAGCTTGACAACATCCTTCCTAGAGCAAGGTGACTAAAACTGAACACAATACTCCCAATGCAGCTTCATCAATGTCTTGTACAACAGTAACATAACCTCCTAACGTCTATCCTCAAAATCCGTACTGATGAGGGCTAATGTACCAAATGTCTTCTTACCCTTACCCTTACCCGGTGGTGCCACTTACAAGGATTTATGTACCTGCACTCCAAGATTATGCTGCGCCACATTGTCCTGCTATTCATTGTGAAGGTCCTGCTCTGATTTGACTTCCCAAAATGCAACACCTCCCACCAAGTTCATTAAATTCCATTAACCATTCCTCAGCCCAAATGATCAAGATCCTTCTGTAATTTTTGATAACCATCTTTGCTATCTACAATACCACATCTGTTGTCATCTGCAAACTTACCAATCATCCCTTTTACATTCGTATCCAAATTGTTAATATATATCATATACAGCAATTGGTCCTGCACTGATCCCTGAGGCACACCACTAGTCACAGGCCTCCAGTCTGAAAACTAACGTTCCACCATCACCCTCTGCTTCCATCCATTTTGCCAATTCTCTATCATGTTTGGTACAGACATTGTGGCTCGAAGGGCCTCTTCTTGTGCTGTAGTGTTCTACAGTATGTTCCGTGTTCGATTGCCAAGGCTGAATATTGCAAAATCACTTCTTCTTTGGCGGTCACTTGGGATTAAGGATGATTTTATTTGTTTCTACACATTTGAAGTCTGACTGGGCAATTTGGGAACTGCAGTCTCTTGTGCAGTAGAGGAAGTGGTGCCCAGTGAGTAGTGTGTAGCGTAGTCATGGAGGATGTCTGTGTCATGATTCTCAATACCATCTGAAATGCTGCTCCTTCACTTTGAGTAGTCATGGGCCAAAGGTTTCCAGGAATCAGTGGGCATGTGGGATCCCTTTACTTTAAACAGATATTTCTTTTGTTCTCTTGGTAATCTCCTTCCATGACAAAGCTCGATAGAGTCTGTTTTGGGAGCATGATGCTGACTGAGTGTAATTTGGGTCTCAAAACTGAAGAATTTGATCGGGAAAGCATGCGGGTTCTCTTGTGATGATTGTTATGTAGTGCATGTCAAAGAAAGATAAAGAGGACAGAGATCTTTGCTGTCCAGGAAAGCACAGGTTTGGGGGAAGGTCCAAGGTTCTCAACAGACTGGAGGGTATGCTGATGGTTTGAGGGTGATAGTGAGGCAGAATATGTTGTGAAAGATGGAAGGATGTCACTCTGATGAAATAGCACCTGAATTTTGAACAGTTTTACTAGACATGATATCTTCTTCTTCTTGTGTATGGTATGCACAGCCTAAAGTTGTAGGACAACTTGTTCTATTTGATCTTTTTTGATTGTGCACGCCAGGTTGATTGCATTCGTTGAAACAGGGCGGATCGCATGAAGGTTGCAATCTTCCACCCCACCAAACATGATATGTTTTATCCCCACAAGGTACTTCAATTTTAATAAATATAATTCACAGAGAAAGAAAGAACAAAACAGGAATTACTTTTGGCTTTATTCTCAGCTGATAACAAGCACTGTGTTAATACAGGCATGGAAGATCTCCAGAAATATTAACAATAGCGACAAAACTAATTTTTTAATACTTCAAAGGAGGGAAGTTCTGTTCAGTTCAGTTTAGTTTATTGTCAAGATGTGTACAGTGAAAAGCTTTTTGTTGTGTGCTAACCAGTACATGATTGCGTGATAACCAGTCAGCAGAAAGACAATACAATCAATCAATTTACAGTGTATAGATACATGATAAAGGAATAACATTTAGTGCAAGGTAATGCCACAAGGTTGGAATTGATTAAATAAAGAAGGAAGGAAAATGGTTATCACCAATTTACTGATACCATGTAAAAGGGGACAAAATTTCTCAGAGTATCTTTCTCGCCATTGAATGACTTCGGTTTCCATCATTGTTATTCTTTCCATGGATGTTGACTGACCTGCTGAATATTTCCAGCATTTTTGTTTTTACTTCAGATTTCTTGCATTTGCAGTATTTTGTTTTTAAAATCTAATAGCACATTTTATTCTGAAAAGATTACAGACAGTCATATGAAAGTAAGTCAAAGCTCTAAGGACCTACAAGAACAAATTGCTTGTTAAGTTTCTGTGTGCAAATCTGAGGCATCCTAATCACCCTTAATGAGGTGGGAGAAACCCCAATTCCCAAGACAGGGACTGACACCAAACTATGCAGCATGGGATAATCAAATATAATAAGAAGACTAGCACGTTGGTTATCTGTTACTTAAGCAAATGAGTTAGTCATATGCCAACATATTAATCCATCTGCATCTCATTTGAGGTGCATAAACCCACAAAAATAAGTAATTAGGAGACAATAATCTGATCTAATTTGTTGGCATGGCAGAAGAAGGAGAAGCATGAGATGCATTTGTCTTATTAGATAATACATTAAAGAACATTCATGGAAATTACCAGGGTGATAGGGTGATCATCAAAAGATCTTAAATGTAATAAAAAAAGGAACTGCAGATGCTGGTTTATACCAAAGATAAACACAAAATGCTGGAGTAACCTAGCGGGTCAGGCAGCATCTCTGGAGAAAAAGGATAAGTGGTATTTTGGGTCGGGACCCTTCTTCAGACTCAGCCTGAAGAAGGATCCAGACCTGAAATGTCACCTATCCATTTTCTCCTGAGATGTTGCCTGATCAAGCTGAATTACTGTAGCATTTTGTGATTATCAAAAGATCTTGACCAGATACACTGCTGGTTGATGCAGAATAAATTCCTCATGCTCTGCCTCAGCAAAATGCCTTCACATGTCAAACCAGAACTCAATCAAAAGCTCTCAGTAAGGAACACTTGTCTGCAGGTAATATACTTTTTTATATCTCTTCAGCATTAGAATAAATATGCATCCCTTAATGTTAGGAGCAATATATGAACCTGAGATTAATTGAGCTTCACAGAGAAATCCAAGTCACTCCGAGCTTGGAAAGCACCATTATTTATACATTCTTTTCGTACACGTTTGCCACTGTTGAGAAGTACTCACATAGGAATCTGTTTTTTTCTTGTGTTTCAGGAGAGTGACTATTCAGATATCATGAATGATCAGTTTTGTATGGGAGGTGATCAACACTTCCAAGGTCAAGAGTTATATGAAGAAAATGAGCCAACACAGACAGCACGTGCAACACCAAACAGTAGTCTCAGTGCCAATGATAAGGGTTTCCTGCCTACCATCAAGCTGGAGAGCGCTCTCCAACTAAAAAGCAACTCCAGTTCCATTAAATCTTACGATGTCTCGACCAGACCGAAAGGGGAACCAATGACAGCATCGGAGGCAAAGAAACATTATTTACACAAACTCACACCGTATGAAGAACAGGAGATAGCTAGCTATTCAGAGATCTATTTTGTTGGACCAAATTCTAAAAAGAGACCAGGCATTATTGGAGCACCAAATAATAATAGCTATGATGATGAGCAGGGTTCTTATCTTTATGTGCCACACGATCACATCGCCTATCGATATGAAGTCATCAAGGTAATCGGGAAGGGCAGCTTTGGCCAGGTTGTGAAGGCATACGATCACAAACTCCACCAATACATTGCCTTGAAGATGGTACGGAACGAAAAACGATTCCATAGGCAAGCCGCTGAGGAGATCAAGATACTGGAGCATCTGAGGAAGCAAGACAAGGACAACACCATGAATGTCATCCACATCTATGAGAGTTTTTCCTTCCGCAACCACATTTGTATGACCTTTGAGCTACTCAGCATGAACCTCTACGAACTCATCAAAAAGAACAAGTTCCAAGGATTCAGCCTGCCCCTGGTCCGTAAATTTGCACACTCCATCCTGCAGTGCCTTGATGCCTTGCATAAGAGCCATATCATCCATTGTGACTTGAAGCCTGAGAACATCTTGCTGAAGCAACAGGGCCGGAGTGGAGTTAAGGTGATCGACTTTGGGTCCAGTTGCTATGACCATCAAAAGATTTACACGTACATTCAGTCACGTTTTTACCGAGCTCCTGAAGTGATTCTAGGAGCACGGTACGGGATGGGTATTGACATGTGGAGTTTGGGCTGCATTCTTGCTGAACTGTTGACTGGACATCCACTCTTACCAGGGGAAGATGAGGGAGATCAGCTGGCTTGTATGATAGAATTACTAGGAATGCCGTCGAAAATGCTGCTAGAATGTTCGAAAAGGGCCAAAATGTTCATCAGCTCCAAGGGTTACCCTAGATATTCCTCTGTTGTCATGCTTCCTGACGGGACTGTACATTTGAATGGTGGACGATCACGGAGAGGAAAGAATCGCGGTCCCCCCGGTCAACGGGACTGGATCAGTGCTCTCAAGGGCTGTGATGACCAATCCTTCATTGACTTCCTGAAACACTGCCTGGAGTGGGATCCCACCTTACGCTTGACACCAGCACAGGCCTTAAGGCACCCTTGGCTGCGAAGACGGCTGCCAAAGCCTCCAACAAATGACAAAGCAACATTTGTGAAACGCATGTCAGCAAGTCCTACTGCCCTCATGGACGCAGTGGCTAAACTACCTCCTACTTCTGCCAACATTGCCAACAAACTGCGATCCAATCAAAATAACGATTCTAATCCCAACATGACTCAGAGGACTGTACTCCCAAAGCTGGTCAGCTGATTGGATACTTGAAACAAAAGAAATCAAATAATTATTGACACTCACAATATGAATTTTTGTGGCATGAAGTATACAGGGAACACAAATTCTTCCTTTCTACATTCCAACGTGACTTGGAACAACAGGTCTTTTGATTATTACTGGGCTGCAAGTCTGCACTGAGTTTGCTCTAGGACTACCAGGCAGCTTCCATCAAGCCACACTGTACGCATTGGTTTACACTGTACAATGACGGAAACTACTCATTGACGTTCACAGTAAAGCAGTTGGGCTGGATGCACAAATGAAAAAGGTGTTCTTTGATTGGATTATTATTTATTTCACATCAGTAAAACCCCACACAAAAATAGCTGTGTTTTAATCCTTTGGTCCCCATGTATTTGAAGGCCAAAAGTGTCCTTGTATTTACTGATGAAACTGCTGTGCATAAAAGTAGCTTTAATCCACTCACATTTATTGAAAACAAAAATAACCATACTCCGTTTCAAAAATTCTCACGTTCTTGCAGTTGTCACCATCAATATCCCTTTGTAAACTGACCACAGGTTGGATGGCAGTCCAGATGAACACTTCTAAACACTGCAAGAGTGATAAAGTGGCCAGGCACATGAAGTGATGGTGCTGCCCCCATACTGCCTGATTCACTATCTAAGAGAGGTCGCTGATTCAATTGCTTTGTTCAAGGTGCTGTGTTAATTTATATGCAAGGAATGCCACTGCCTTGCGGGGTTTTCAAATGAACTGCAACTTCCTAGAACGTGGGCCATTTTTCTTAATTAAAAAAAAATCTGCTAACGTCAAAACCTGTAGGTAGATCACCTTAAATTTTGGTCTTGGAGGAGAGATATTTTGCCATTTATATTTTGCGTTTGTGCCCAGGTTGTTTTACTGCTTCAATTTCTGTTTTATGAAGATATATGATCTATTAAAGAGGATGACAGAAAGGAGCTCGCATTGGTACCGCTCAGATAGAGAAAAGATAAATCTGTTTATTTGTTTGTCTATTATTTTATACTTTCGTCTCCTGGTGGCGGGGTGCAGTTGAGGATTTGTCCCCCGAGAGTGGGTGTGTTTCCACTGCGGCAAAAAGCTTTAAATCCACAGAAATGTCGGTTGGATCAGTAACCTGATATGAACCTGCAATTTTCCTGATTATAATTTGAGTATTCAAAGAGATTCACTAAGGTAAATGTGTTAATTGCTCCTTAACAGCCAGTCTGACTGCTGTATTTGAACTTAAGTCTATTGTAGCTTGGTTTGTCGGAACGTAATGCAACGTAAAAGTGAAGCACATCTGGCAGTATGTACTCAATGCCACAATTGCTATTTTGAGTCACTGTAAGTGGTGTCTCTCAAGACATTGTGTTGGTGTCGAGAAAGTTCTGCGAGGATAGAAACATAGACATAGAAACATAGAAAATAGGTGCAGGAGGAGGCCATTCGGCCCTTTGAGCCAGCATCGCCATTCATTGTGATCATGGCTGATCGTCCCCAATCAATAACCCGTGCCTGCCTTCTCCCCATATCCCTTGATTCCACTAGCCCCTGGAGCGCTATCTAACTCTCTCTTAAATCCATCCAGTGACTTGGCCTCCACTGCCCTCTGTGGCAGGGAATTCCACAAATAGATACAGTGCTTATTTTGTCAACATAGTTATCCGGTTCTCCACCTTTGAACCTTGGGCACTTGCTGACTGCAGTGAGCAATTCTCCATGAGAATTGGACTTATGTGTGCGTGTTATTTGTGCAAATGTCCTGTGCGTTTGAGGTGTCCTGAGGGTTACAATTACAAGTCTCTCAGAAACAGTAGCAGACTGATCCTGACCCACCTTTTGTTGCATGTGTGTGACATATGGGCAGCCCCTCGGAGAGAGGTCTTGCATACAGAATATGCCTGTATTGCCTACGTGATCACCCGATTGCCAAACACTTTAATTCCCCTTCCCATTCCCACGCTGACCTTTCTGTCCTGAGCCTCCTCCACTGTCAATAAGGTCAAACGCAAATGGGATGAACTGCACCTCATATTTCGCTTGGGAAGCTTAGAACCCAGTGGTATGAATATTGATTTATCTGTCTTCACGTAACCCTTGCATCCCCCCTCTCTCCGTCCCCTCCCCCACACTAAACATTGCACTAGTTTCACTGGTGTCCTGCTGAGTTTCACTGTTTGTATTACTCGTTATCACCTTCCCCACAGCCAACAATGGACCGTTGTGGGCTCCACCTTTCCTTGATCATCGTTGCTGGCTTTAATCTGTCTTTTTTCATACGGTCTATGTACCTGTTCATATCTCTTGGTTGTCTCTCCCCTGACTTTCAGTCTGAAGAGGGTCTCAACCCGAAACATCACGTATTCCTTTTTGCCAGAGATGCTGCCTGACCCGCGGAGTTACTCCAGCTTTTTGTGTCTGCCACAGGATACAGAGCTGGGTTTCCTTGAGTATCATTGCCTTGGTGGCTTGGCTATCGTGGCACGATGTAGCAGAATCCTTGCTAATTCCCAGATCAAGATCTATCTGCAGCTGAACCTAGTGGCTATCAAACTGTCCAAACTGCTATATTTTGGCATTTCTCCTATTCCTTGCAGAGTTTTATGGAGGACACACAGGGGACTGCTGCAGCTGGAGAAAACAAATAAACTGCTGGATTATGCAGGGTCCTGACCCGAAACGTCGACTAACCCTTTGCCTCCGCAATGCTGCTTAATCCTCTGAGTTTCTCCAGCAGTTAGTTTTCTGGCTTATGGAGGATCCTGCTCATAAATCCCCAGGGTGGTTGCCCTGCTTCCAAGACATTGCATATAACCAAACTTCACCATCAATGACACAGGGTAGAGTGAACAGGTGCTCAGGTTTGTGACTCCAACTCGCTTCTTGTGAGTGAAGCTCTCACGGTATCTCAAGCGAGAGCTTTAATCAATGAGAAAGACTTCTGCTCCATTAAGGTTTAGGTCATCTTTCTCCAGATATGTGCTGGGCTACCAAGTGCAGGAATTCTTCATCCTGCAGTGGCCCCTCTTCCTGATACATTTAATTCTACATGGGATCCCCTCGGTAAATACAAATCACAAAAGAGGAGTGACCAAAGTCATATGTTCACCAGAAATGTAATTAAGAAGAGCATTAAAATGTTAATGGTATATTTTAGCTGGTTTGGCCACTCTGGACTTCAATGCATCAACTCAGGTTTCAATGCATCAACTCAGTCAAGACTGGTAGTGATCTGCTGTGTAATGCATTGTTGGACCCAAGCCAGAGAAACAAAAACAGCCTTCTTGAACGAGAGTAGGAATAGGATGAAGAAGATTCGGGTAGTATTGGGAAGTAGTGGACTTTACTGCATAGCTGTTAGGGATATGCTCACAGCTGTGAGATTCAGTTGCTCTCCAATAATGCTACCTGATGAAATCTAGACAGTAACTTCTCCTTATCTCACCACCTTACACCAACATAGTCTTAGCCCACAAGGATGCCATGATCAGTGCCTGCTACTCAACCCCCCATTCAATGCAAGCTAAAGGGCCATTTGGCATTCAAATAACACAATTTGATTGAAAAATTGCACCGAAAATCACATACTGACAACCAAACAAAAATCAATTAACACTTTAAAATTGTACAAACCACCCTTGCACATATTTCATGCAGCTACAACTCTTTAGTTTTGGTCTTCTTGCAACATCATGTGGCTTCAGTGGACAATGAGACAGATTGTTCAGATCCCTTTTCTGGTGGATGAGATGAGATGATACAAACTTAAAGCACACGGTATTGTGGGTTCAGTATTGATGTGGATAGAGAACTGGCTGGCAGACAGGAAGCAAAGGGTAGGAGTAAACGGGTCCTTTTCAGAATGGCAGGCAGTGACTAGTGGGGTACCGCAAGGTTCAGTGCTGGGACCCCCAGCTATATACAATATATATTAATGATTTGGACGAGGGAATTGAATGCAACATCTCCAAGTTTGCAGATGACACTAAGCTGGGGGTAGTGTTAGGTGTGAGGAGGATGCTAGGAGGCTGCAAGGTGACTTGGATAGGCTGGGTGAGTGGACAAATGCATGGCAGATACAGTATAATGTGGATAAATGTGAGGTTATCCACTTTGGTGGCAAAAACAGGAGGGTAGACTATTATCTGAATGGTGGCAAATTAGGAAAAGGGGAGATGCAACGAGAATCGTTGAAAGTAGGCATGTAGGTGCAGCAGGCAGTGAAGAAAGCTATGGTATGTTAGCATTCATAGCGAAAGGATTTGAGTATAGGAGCAGGGAGGTTCTACTGCAGTTGTACAGGGTTTTGGTGAGACCACACCTGGAGTATTGCGTACAGTTTTGGTCTCCAAATCTAAGAAAAGACATTCTTGCCATAGAGGGGGTACAGAGAAGGTTCACCAGACTGATTCCTGGGATGTCAGGACTTTCATATGAGGAAAGACTGGATAGACTTGGCTTGTACTCGCTAGAATTTAGTCTTCTAGAGGGGGGATCTTATAGAGACTTACAAAATTCTTAAGGGGTTGGATAGGCTAGATGCAGGAAGATTGTTCCCGATGTTGGGGAGGTCCAGAACAAGGGGTCACAGTCTAAGGATAAGGGAGAATTCCTTTAGGACCGAGATGAGGAAAACATTTTTCACACAGAGAGTGGTGAGTCTCTGGAATTCTCTGCCACAGATGGTAGTTGAGGCCAGTTCATTGGCAATATTTAAGAGGGAGTTAGATGTGGCCCTTGTGGCTAAAGGGATCAGGGGGTATGGAGAGAAGGCAGGTACAGGATACTGAGTTGGATGATCAGCCATGATCATATTGAATGGCGGTGCAGGCTCTAAGGGCCGAATGGCCTACTCCTGTTTTCTATGTTTCTATGTTTCTATGTCTTGGCAAATGATTCTGAGGTTTGAAGCTCTTGAGCATCCTTCTATAGATTACTCTACCTGGATCTGTGCAAGGCCCAAGTTAACCATATGGAACACAAAGGAGTACTGACTGAGAGAGGAGAAAGGCTGGTAGAAATCAATAAGCACTTTGAACAAATTTTCATTTTGATGGTGTGTATGTTTGATCAACATTTTGCTTCCCTGCTGAACACTTTGTTGCAGGTCAATAGGACACCGGATAGCCCAGGGTGGGGTATCCGTCATCCGAATGAACGTCTCATTCATAGTACACAAGTCCTTGATAAGCGTCTTAATTCATTTGTTGAATTGCTCAACTTGGAGGTCTGTGGAAGTGGAACATTGGAAGGGCTGTGAGACTGAGCCACACATCTGAAAAAGAAACTGCTCGCCTTCTCTGCTTGAAGGTTTGCCAATAGATTAGACATGCTGTGCTGCATGTGAATGACCCCAAGGCTAGCATTGATTGAGCTGAACAGTACTTGGAACACCTTGAGTTTTCCAGCTCCAGTTTTTCACTCCATTATCACTATTTGCTCTTCTGTTACGACTATAACTCATGTGAAAACCTCTCCCTCCTAACAGACCTGCCAAAATATGAGGATCTGAACTGGTCTACAGAGGCCAGGAGCCTTGTGACCCTGCACCCTCAGGAGCTCTTGCTGCAATTCTTGGGAGGTGGGTGAATTACAGGAGATTAAAGACATGAGTTAGAATAGGTAAGATAAAAAACAAAAAATGCTGATCAGGCAACATCTGTAGAAAGAGTAACAAGATTATCTGACATGAATGAGAACAAATAAGTTACTTTTAAGGTTCAGAGAGTTGGGGGGGGGGGGGAGAAGGTTATAGACAGACAATAGACAATAGTTGCAGGAGTAGGCCATTCATCCCTTTGAGCCAGCACCACCATTCATTATGATCATGGCTGATCATCCAAAATCAGTACCCCGTTCCTGCTTTCTCGCCATATATCCTAACTCCGCTATCATTAAGGGCTCTATCTGAAAGGGCAAATAATTTATCTCCATGTATCTCCAATAGGTTCTCACCTTCAACTATAATTTTTTTAACCATTAACTATGCTTCTTTCAACAGATGTTGTTAGATATGCTGAATATCTCCAGCACTCTTTTTTTAAATTTTAGATATCTAGCATCTGTAGTTTTTGATTTTCTTAAACGTTGCATGGAAAATGACTGGATGAGATGGAACTCTGTCACAAGTTTACCAATGAGGTCCTCAGCTTCCTGTTTCTGTTAGTCAAGCACCAAAATCTGCCTAGGATATCCAAATACACTGCCTGTAGTAAACAGCTGGTTGATGGTTGAATAGACACCTCTGGTTCCCTGCCTCTTAGGAAAGAGACGTAAGAGAATAAAAGTGTTAAGTCAGAAAAACTGGCTTTTCTCTGTGTTTTAATAATAACCTGGTCTTTGAGCAGGAGTGCAGGTAATATAGGAAGCCTGCCCTGTTCTACAGCAAATATCATTCCATTTGGAAGGATGACAGAATTTTAATAGGATACTTAAGTAAAGAGAGGCTTCCCAATCAGGCCAAATTAGCTAAGAACAGAATCATAGCCCAAAAGAGTAGAGAGGAGTTTTTTAGGTATTCTTCTTGGGTAGATGAATCAGGATTGCTTTTCTGGGTCTCACAGACAGGTTGGGTCTATCTGGTCTTAGCATCCCCCTCCCTACTTGATTACAATTGGATTCCCCTCCTCCTCATTGCATATATATCTATCTATTGACATTAATGGGTTGATCTGTTGACCCCTTCAGTATCCTTTGACACACATTGTCATATTACACTCAGCTAATCTGACAGACATTGTCATTTTAATTATCCTTTTACTTCAAAATACATGCATGTCTACATATTGCCTCCCATTGATACAGATACACTACATTTTGTAACGTACTTTAATTTTCCAGTAGATCTTCTCTGTGGCATGTTCCATCCACATCCTGTCTTACTTAGCCCCATGTCGCGATAACCCATGTTTGTCTATGTTCATTAGCCCCATGACTGTTTCAGAGTCCTTACCCAAAGTTATGTCCCTCCTAATTAAACCCCTTTCTTAGCACTATAGCTTCCATTATCTTTATGATTGGACATACATCCGCTAACTTCAATTGCCCTTTAGTCCTCTTTTGCTCACTGCTCCAAATGGAGCAATAGGCAAAGCTTTAAATACATTTATTGCACAAATGGTAATTCTTTCCCTTAATCCCTCCATCTTTGTCTTTTGTTAGAATTTATCTCTTTAATTAAATTTTAGGTCATTATCCTCTCCCTCCACTACTAATGTTCAGTTGTTATTGCCTTTGCTTTACAGCATTTTAGCATTTTAACAGCTTCCTTATCATTTTGTCAAAAACACCTAATTTGTTGACTGACATGAGAAGTTTTCAGTTTCCAATATATAGAAGCCAGGAGTAAAGATTAAGAAAGCTAAAATAATAATCTTCTAGCCCACATCAGCCTGTTATTTTATTTAATATTGTATTCCTATCAAGGCTCGTTCCAACTGTTTCAGGTAAATACAGGGGTGAATACATTAACTGGCTAAATTTGGGTATTCCGATGTAAAACTGACCATATGAAAAAAAATTGCAAAAATTAAGGTAACTTTATTTGAGAAATTGGTGACGTGTTATATGGACTATCTGTGGGTGACATTAGTATAGGTTATGTTGAGTGGAATTTAAAGCTGCTTTCAGTTTGTTAATGCATGTACGGTGTAGGTCAACTTGTTACTTCATGTTGTCTAGAAGCACCTAGACGTTTTCCAATAATAATTACCCTTAATAGTAGTTGTGATGAATTATAATACTGGGACTTTAGTTAATTATTAATCACAATGCAATATTCAATTCTCAAATCCTCAAAACCATTACTTTTTCTAGGGTAGACACAAAATGCTGGAGTAACTCAGCGGGACAAGCAGTATTGCTGGAGAGAAGGAATGGGTGGCGTTTCGGGTCGAGACCCTTCTTCAGACTGATGTCAGGGGAGTGTGGGGGTCAGAGATGGAATGTAGTCGGAGACAGTAAGACTGGTGGGAGAACTGGGAAGGGGGAGGAGATGGAGAGAAAGCAGGGGCTATTTGAAGTTAGAGAGGTCAATGTTCATGCCGCTGGGATGTAAGCTACCCAAGCAAAATATGAGGTGCTGTTCCTCCAATTTGTGCTGGGCTTCGCTCTGACAATGGAAGATGCCCAGGACAGAAAGGTCAGATTGGGAATAGGAGAGGGAGTTAAAGTGCTGAGCTTTAGGTAGATTAAGACAGACTGAGCAGTGGTGTTCAGCAAAACGATCGCCGAGCCTGCGCTTGGTCTCACCAATGTACAGAAATTGACACCTGGAACAGTGGCTACAGTAGATGAGGTTGGAGGAGGTGCAAGTGAACCTCTGCTCACCTGAAAAAACTGTTGGGATCCTTGGATGGAGTCGAGGGGGGAGGTAAAGGGACAGGTGTTGCATCTCCTGCGGTTGCAGGGGCAAGTACCTGGGGAGGGGGTGGTTTGGGTGGGAAGGGACGAGTTGACCAAGGTGTTGCGGAGGGAACGGTCTCTGCAGAAAGCAGAAAGGGGTGGAGATGGGAAAATGTGGCCAGTAGTGGGATCCCGTTGGATACTTTTTCTTGGTCTATTTAAAGATGATTTTAGTTTATACACCTTGAATTGAATTCTTAGTGAAATTTCTATGAGTAAAGAGGGGGTAATATAAAACTTTTATAGAAATGTCTTCTACCACAGAGGCTAATTAGGGAGGGATAGATACTTTTTTGAAAGATTGGGGAATTGAAGGCTCTGTGGAACTGGCACACAAGAGGTGTTGAGTCCTGGAGCACGCAGGTCATGGTAAACATCGATCGGCAGGGCAAGCTTGAGGGCTAAGTGGTGTACTCCCCCTCCTCCTATCTTCTTGTGTAAGATCAGTGTGCTTTGCTTTCAGTTTCGCACTCACAAGTTTATAATGGAATGAGCTGCATTCAGGCAGGTTTGGTCCATTGTCTCTGGTCCCCATCCAGCCAAACCTGACGTGACTCTCCATTCTTGGGAGTCAGGTGTGACCATGTCACAACACTGACCAGGACTCAGTGACTACACTGTTGAGAGCTCTTACAGGCTGTAATTCCTGTTAAAACCAGCATGCAATGTTTAATGAGTTTTCAATTTTCTGCAAGATTTTACTTAAAATTATTGTGAATAATTAAAATAAAACTGGAGCATGTCTTTTTGCCTCCCGAGCAGCACTGATGCTGGGTCAGCAAGTCAAGAAGTAAACAGTCATATGAACCCCAACAATAAAATTCTTACTTGCTGTAGCTTAACAAGCCTCTTAGACACAACAACAGTAAATACAGTATACAATACATGTTTAGTTATTCTAAGTAAATCAAATCCTGCTACTGCAAAATACTTACATGGAGCAACCGTAGTAGTAACGAGTTTGCAATAGTTTACGTGGTAGGGTTTACGTGGTAGGGTTATGGTTAGGGTGTTCTAGGTGGTTCAAGAACCTAGCAGTTGTTGGGAAGAAGCTGTTTATGAACCTAGAGGTGACATGAGCTGGTATCCTTACATGAATTGCAGTTTCATGCACAGACATTGCCCTAAGTCAGTGGCGCATCTCTCACTCTGTGGCTGGCAGTTGTGGCAACGTGGGTGGACTTGTCAAGCACAGCAATTCCCATTCAAATGAGTGGGTGAACTCAGCTGCCGAGAAAAGGGTAAGTGATTATTTTCTCTTATTACTTACTGATGTCAATTTCAATAATTTAAAGAAATATATGCAAGAATATGCAATAAATATAGATATTTTTTTCAAATATACTGATTTTTAACACCAAAGACATTCCCAAGTCGACAGTAACACAGACTAATTTGACAGCCAGCAATGCTGGAGTCTCACTGCCTGCACTGTGTGAACGTAGTCTAGTACTACACTCAGTCATCCTCTTAATTCTGCCCCATCTTAAAAATCTTTACAAAATGAAGCTTAGTTTAGTGTATTTTAGAGATACGGCATGAAAACTGGCCTGTCGGGTCACCGAGTCCAGGCCGACCGTCAATCATCCATTCACGCTTGTTCTCCCACTTTCTCATCCACTCCCTACACACCAATGGCAATTTACAGAGACCCATTAACCTACAAACCCGCATGTCTTTGGGATGTGGGAGGAAACCGGAGCACCCGGAGGAAACACCCGCGATCACAGGTAGAACGTGCAAACTGCACGCAGATAGCACCCGAGGTATGGATCAAACCTGGGTCTCAGGCGGTGCGATACAGCAGCTCTACCAGATATGCCACTGTGCTGCCCTAAATATTAAAGACACAAATCATTTGAAATATTGAACAATAGGTAACCTAGCAAATACCAGGTTAGGGAAACCCTATTTACATTTGGCCCTGCAACTGGAGTCCATGCAGATTCCAGTGACAGAATGGAACGGCAGGTACATTAATTTATGTCATTTGGTTTCTCCTGGACCTGTAGTGGAGCTGGGTGTATGCACTGTCTTACTCTCCTTGGAAGCAGTAGCATGAATTAGCCTTAAAGAAGGAACTGCAGATGCTGGAGAATCGGGGGACACAAAAGGCTGGAGAAACTCAGCGGGTGCAGCAGCATCTAAGGAGCGAAGGAGATAGGTGACGTTTCGGGTCGAGAAGAAGGGTCTCGACTCGAAACGTCGCCTTTCTCCTTCGCTGCTTAGATGCTGCTGCACCCGCTGAGTTTCTCCAGCCTTTTGTGTACCCGCATGACTTAGCCTGCTGTTTTGGACTTGATTGGAAGATTTTGCTGGCAAATGTAAATGGAACAGGCGAAGCTCCTGCACAACTGGCAATAACTTTGGTCTTTCTACTTGTGCAGATTACAATGCAGCAGCGATGAAGTTATGGTTGGCAGTTCCCTAATATTTGTCTCACTGCTTTCTGGAGTCTAGCTTGAGAACATGAAACTGCGCTGATGCCCAAAACCTATTGGGAACCGACATTAACATTCTCCACTTGGCACACAGGGACTTTTTCCATTAATTTTAATGCAGGTGAACAACTGTAAAGGACTTTGTTAGGTATTAGTTAACATATATTTTTCAAATTGAGTGTCTTTAAATGTTATTTGCTTTCTAAAATGGTTTTGTTCATAAATTTTAGAATATTTGGAAATTGTAACTTTAACATTTTTATACCTCTGAATGTTTTTGAATGTGCAAAACCATCAGAGTCCGTCAGTGATGTGACAGCTATGTTAGTGAGAGCGGCTAAACTGACAGCCAATGTTTATGTGAGTATGGCTGATTTAACCACTGTCGCCAACCCATAGCCACTTAATACCCTGGAGGAAAGATGCCTTCCCTTTCAGGATCTTATTAGGAGGGTTTCAGACAACTTCTGCCATAAGTTAATATTGCCTCAATCGTTCTAGGTGAGTTCCACAATTTATTGCAAATGTAGGCAGCTCATTAATTCTAGCTCAATATTAATCAACTTGAACTTTCTGTTCTGTGTAGATGTGTACATCTTATTAATGGCAAAACTATTTTCAACTCCATTCTAAAAGCCTTCCTTGCAGTGAACAAGCAAGCAGTTTACAGGAAATTAGTGGGCATATAGACAACAAGAAATCAATGAATGGAACATGTTTCTTTTAATTTATTGCTGACTTTGGTAATTTAATTCTTTTGAGCACTATTCTCCTATAGTGCAGTTTAAATGTTAACATTTACACTAACCTCAAATTAACATTAAGGTTAAATATTCTGAGATTATTAATCCCCACTCACCTGGAGACTTCCACAACCAAGGGAAACATTTACCTTGCATTCATCGTCATAAATCATTTAAGTATTTTATAAAAGCTACTGAGCTAAATATTTTGAAATGGAGTAAATAAACTGACAGCTCAGCAAATGACCCATTCAATTGCATTGATCAACAAATAAACTGGGGTCTTGCTCCAAGTCACTGTTTTTCAGCATCATACACATGAAAAGTTATTATCTTTTTCTCGAGTGGAACACAATTTAGATAATTTCTGAGTTGACTTGCACCACACTGGAAATTCAACTGGGCGCTTCTGAGAATCACACATGTGTGTCTGACGCAATTCCTGCATCATGCATTCATCTGATGTGCTCCTTTAAAAAATGGTGGGGAAATTAGACCATGTAATTCTTGGAGCCATAACCCCAAGCTGTAACCCACTCAGATACAGTGGGTTGCAAAAGTTTTCATAACCCTTGAACCTTTTCCACATTTTGTCACGTTACAACCACAAACGTAAATGTCATTTATTGGGATTTTATGTGATAGACCAACACCAAGTGGCGCATAATTGTGAAGTGGAAGGAAAATGATACATGGTTTTCAAATTTTTTTACAAATAAAAAACTGAAAAGTGAAAGCACTTTAGATTTGAATTCACCATCTTCTATTGCCTCTTTGAAAGCACGGACTACAGAATAGGAGATGAAATATAATCAACAAAATTATCAGTATCAGTGATCAGTCTAGTTGTATCCAGTCCCAGATAATAATGTTACGATCATTAACAATTCTCATGAATACAAACAATATTTTTGTAGAAAATCTCAAAATGAACATCATTATTAAGTATAGTATTCTGTTCTTCTACTTTATGGACTTCAAGTTACAAGTAAGTTTATTTTAAAATGAGGTTATGGAATATTTAGGTTCAGAATCTTAATTATATGATTATGGGCCAGTAAGTTCTCATTCAGGCCTGGCCATTCTGTGTTCCATAGATAAAGACATGAAGAATAGCCAATTTATTCACACAACAAAGGGCTACTAATAATTGTGGATCTGTAGCTCAGCATCAACCTCCTTTGAGAGAATAACAGGGAACATTGATGAAAAACCAAGCAATTATATTTGTGTACTCTTCTTTAATGTGTTAAGCCTTGGTTTGGTGTGAGGGTCTGTGCGTCTATGTTCTTTACCTGCATACCAAGTGACGATATGGTTAGTTGCAGTGCACATACTTTCATAAATAAGCCTGATGGTTCTCCTGCCCTAATGACCATCTTGAAATTATGCCAGAAAACCCCTGTTTTTTTGGCTCCAGCTTGAAGTCTTTCTGAGGGATCAATAGTGATGGCTTCAGTCATTACAGGCTGGGATCATGACATTAGAGCTTCCTTTTAACCAAGTTTTGTTATTTTACCTGAAACACAAAAAAAAGTGGTTACTATATTTTGGAAGAAACTAACGAGGGATGATTAAAATTCATTCTTGGAATAATGACATCATTTTTGGTTGACATGTTTCCCTGAAGAAATGCAGCTATGAAATATCCTGGGACCAGGCTGTCACCCTTATCCTTTGAGTATCCAAGGAACCCTCTGTCCACTTATGTTTTGTTAGATCTAAAGATAATTAAAATGAAAGTTGATCTTCATCAGGTATATTACTGAGAGGCTCTCAGGTCAGCCCCACATTGAATCTGAATCATGTGTTTTGCTGATCAGAGCTATTTCTTTGCACAAATTAGCTGAAACATACAACGTGAATAATTTTGCAGCAACTATCCAACTTAGCTCCCATTTTTGCAGAAAACGTTGCTTTACCCCTGTTTTGATTTTATTCGTCTTTATTCCTTTGGGTTTTTAGAAAAAAGCTTTCACCCCTCCATTATAATTTAAGAACCCACCTTCTATGTGTAATGACCTTGTATCATTTGCTAAAATAAAAGCATAGATTATCAGAAGCAATCCTGAACTATTTGGCAAAATAAGACAATGTATTCATGTGGCTCAATCCTCAGAGCAAATCAGATCTCTACCAGGGTCCTTATGAAGTGGAAAGATATTTATCTATTGTTTAGGTTAGTATACTAAGCTTAGAGTAAAACTAAAAGGTACCAGCACATGTCATCATTCAAATATCATGGCATCTCTTCTTGCAGCCATCGTTCATTGTTTTCAATTATTTCTTGGTTAAATGCATTCAGAATAGTAACTGTAGACTTCAGGCTTTCCACCAGCTGCATTTTACTCTTTGGATCTGTAATCGTGCTCCCAATGTATAAGTGCGCACATTGTTATCATGGACTCAGCAAGTTACTTCCAACATTCTCATCATTTAATTCAAGTGGGTGCATTTAAAGGGTTTTGTGACCACCAGAAGCTGCCTGCTAGCCTCTCTTCCACAGTTTCTCTGAACATAACACGATAATAGCATTCATATGGAGAAATGTAATCACTTTGCTATCTGACTCCTTGCACGATTTGCCATGTGATGAAAACAATAGAGCCTCATACTCTGATACCTTCTCTCCTCCCTGGCTTGTTAGCTGGGATCGGTTTCTGTTTCAAAATTTCAGAAATGTGCACCTTTTTGCAAAACCTGATAGATATGTCAGTAGAAATTTCCAGCCTACAGGCCTGTGCCTTAACCCACTTTTACCACAGTGAAACCAACTGTTGAATTGTACAGGTGTGTCCATTACTTACTGTTTTATCTTTTCAAAATACTTTTGTCCCAACAGGCAGATGTGTTTTCTTATACCTCTGATTATTTAATGCAAATAAGAGATCCATATAAGGACTGTTTGTGGTGTGTTTCTGTACAAAAAAAAGTGTTGGACTAGTTAAAGATTCAGCTTTGTCAATGATTGTTAGTATTAGAGGATGTGGTACCTTAGGCAATAGATACAAACTGAAATTGTATTATTTAACAAGATGATACTGTATGAAATATAGGGATGCAGTGCAGCCATTGGGTTTACAACAATTTCAATTCTATCAGTTGTGTCAATATTGTATGAAAAGAGAAACTGTTTTAAAGTGTTTTAATTTGTGAATATATACGTACATGTTTATTTACACCTTTACACAATTTGTTTAGAATAGAGTTGAGCATTAATAAAAAAAAGTAATTTTGGATCATTTCTGTTCAGTTCTTCCAAAATGACAGTTCCAACAGAATTGGGAGAACTGGTGGGGGTACAGTGGTTACAATTTTACAATATTAATATAAAAATGATTAATCATAAACTAATTGTCTGGTGTGTCTCGCATAATGATCACAGTAGTATTTTAATGTTAATTCCTATATAAACCAGAGAGAACAATATATGGAAGCATACCCTTTGATAATTTACGTCTGAGAAATAGTAAAGAAACATTAGTTCTTTTTCCCTCCACAGGGTCTGGCTGCCTTCTGCGTTTTTTATAAAACCATTATCATAATTTGTCCTATAAATAGCAGATTGCTGGTTTTGAAAAAATCATTGTAAAAGATGTATATTTATGATTGTTTCCACAAAATATTACATTTTTGTAAGTTTTCACAAGTTTTGAACATATCGTTGGCTTACTCATGAGGGTTAGAGAATAGTAGGCAAGTAAAATCTGAATATTATTTCTTAGCAAATGACTGAGGGTGAATTATTATTAAAATCTGCAGTGTAATACACCATCAAGGTATATTACATCTGAATGTGCTTTAAAAAAAGCTTCCTGTTGTCATATCATTTGTCCATTTTTCCATTACAAATTATTTCTCGGGGAAGTTGCTGATGCAAGCTCTTCTCTAAGTAATTACAGTCTGGCCGGGGTGGTGGCTTTCCCATACAAATCGCTGAAGATGTTTACTGAAATGTTTCGATCCATCATTGTGTTCTCAGTAACTGAGTTCCTGAAGCAGTTTAATTCAACAGAAAAAAATATATATATATTCACAAAACTGGGTCTCACTTTGCTCAACTAATCTCAATCAAATTATATTTAACACTTGTGTGCTCGGTAATCGGAAATGGCATTTATCTTAGTACAGCAGTGAAACGCGTCATTCCAGACAAAATATACATGATTACCACTGATTGTTTCCACTGCTGCACTTCTGGATTCCTCAGTCTCTCCTTTCCTATCTTAAAACCTGCCATGTGGAGCACCATATGGAAGATGGTTTTGTGCCAGGAAACTTTCATGAATATTAATGAAGACACATGAGGGTAATAAAAATATTATCAGGTTCCTAGTGATGTAACACCAATAGATAAAATCTCTCTTCTTGCCCAGTGTTGGTGGTAAATAGTCTTAGTCTGTGTCTTTGTATGTGCTGCTCAGGCAACATCTCACAGAGCTTGAGGAAATATTCCTCAGCTTTTTCTGTCTTCATTTCACCAATTTTATTTCATTTCCTCCCTGTGAAAGCACGGATTGCTTGCTGAGATAGTGGGATTTATTTTGCTCCTGGTGTTAATTAGATCGGAGTAGCAGCTGGGATGTATTAATAAACATAGTCATCTGAATCCAACTCACACCAATAACGGGTTTAAGTAATTTAAGCAGAAAGAAAATAGCACCTATAAAACTGTTTTAAAAAGAACGTGAAACCAGGTGAGAAATAAAAGTGAGTTCTGAACTATGGGATTTGTTTTAAAGGAAAGCGAATTTTGGATATTCAACACGTTATTTTCAGAGCTGAAAGGTTTTAACACATAGAAATTAAAGTCTATTCATTTTCACATTTCAATTAGATGATGGGCTGCTGTAGCGGACATGAAAGGCAATGGGTTACAAATAGGGTATCACAGATGTAATGTAGTGTGCTGGTTTTGTGTCAGTAGGAAGAGAGTGGGTGTGGCGTAGTTCTAGACAATCTGCAGGCACTGCATTACCATGGCTACAGTGCTCACAGCAATCTTCCAGGCACCTGTCACTAACCATGCAAGAGTCACTTCCCCCACGTTATGCAAGCAGTTGCCAAAGTGAGAACAGAGCAAATAAAAGCAGGAATAACCCTTTTTTTAGAACATATAAAAGTACAGCACAGGGACAGGCCCTTCGGCCTACATTGTCTGATACTATGATAAAATTATCTCATCTACCTACACATGATCCATATTCCTCCTACCCTACATATTCAGGTGCCTATCTAAAAGCCTCTTAAATACCACTGTCGTATCTGCCTGCTCCACCACCTCTGCTAGTGCTTTCTTGGCACCCACCATTTCATCTGTAAAAAAACTTACCCGCCCATCTCTATATAACTAAAATTCTTCGTCTTGTTTGGGCCTACGATGTGTCAATCTGGTTTTCCTATCTGCTTCCAAACGCTAGGCCACAGCCTTCCCATTTTCACACATCCTACTCACATTTTTCCTGTGGTGACGATAAACATCTTCCCGTCGCATTTCCACCTTTATTTCCGAAGTTACAGTGTTTTAAAAATACCCAAAACCAAGTATTTAAACGGAAAATCTTTCGACACGCTTCCGAAATGACATCACAATGCCCCATAATGGGAGGGTGGGCGGGCACCAGCTTCCAGTGACATCAGGGGGAAGGCCGCATTTAAATAGGGGGGTTACACGGAAGGTCATAAGGTCAAAAAGTGTGACGAACGGAGTCGCTCAAGCCTGCTGCAGTACCACACACACCTGGTGTGTGGGGATGATCAGCCATGATCACATTGAATGGCGGTGCTGGCTCGAAGGGCAGGGCCTACTCCTACACCTATTGTCTATTGTGTGTTGGATAGTGTGAGTGTGCAGGAATCGCTGGTCGGCGCGGACGTGGTGGGTCGAAGGGCTTGTTTCCGCCCTGCATCTCTAATCTAAACTAAAATAAAAGATAGGTTTGGTGATAAGAAGCATGAGTACTAATTATGACTGAGGCATTTAACAGAAACTGGGTGAGGAAGAGACATAAGTATGTCAATGGGAAATGATGATTTTACCTGAAGTTGGAAAATTCAATGTTCATTCCAGAAGGTTGCAAGTGCCGAGACAGAAGATAAGATTCTTTGAATTGACATTGCAACTCACTATGGCATTGATGAAGAAAGGTCAGAATGGGAGTGGGATTGAGAATTAAAGTGGTCTACAACAGGAACCTCAGGATCACTCCTATGGACTGAGTGCTGGTCCTCTGCAAAGAGATCACACAATCTGCGTTTGGTTTCTCCAGTGCAGGGGAGGTCACTTCGTCAACGCCAAATGCAGTAGACTGGAGTGGAAGAATTGCCAGTGAATCATACTGGGTGTGAGCAGACATGCAGGAATTAAAATAAATGATGCTGGAAGTCTTTCTATGTGGAAGATTTATGTGTTTTTTAGGAAATGTTCTCCAATAATTATTTTATGTTTGCAGGTGTCAGTTAAATCAGCTCCAGAAAGAACAAATGGGATAAATAAAGAATGAAAATACAGCAGCGTGAGTCTATAGCATGGCTTTGGAATTGCAATAATATCTGCATGGTTTGCAATCTTCTTTCTCCAATTATTGAGCGCAGATTTATGGCATTGTTACAAGCAAACCATCCACCTCACTGTTATAAAGTTTATGGAGAACAGTTCAAATTAGCTCTATACTCTGACTTTTTCCCATAACCACTGCAAGTTAGGCCACTAGAATATATTAAATTATTTTTTGAAACTTCCTGTAGAATCTGATTCCAACATGCTTCCAGGCAAAGCATTTTAAATCTTGGTAATGCCAAGCTGGGGAGAAAAAAAATAATACTCTTTTTAATGGGTCGGCACGGACTGGAAGGGCCGAGAGGGCCTGTCTCCGTGCTGTAATTGTTATAATTACTTTGTGAATTATGTTAAAAACGGTTTTCGTGATTAAATTGTTCCCTCTAGCCATTTTGTTAATTTACATCTTCAGCACAGGATAACCTTTTGACATCCTTCTAAATAGCACCATTTAGATTTTTCAACCTCAGCATGTTTTTATTTATTTTTTATTTTATTTAACCTTTATTTAACCAGGGGAAGTCTCATTGAGATTAAAAATCTCTTTTGTAAGAGAGTCCTGGCCAAGACAGGCAGCAGCACAGTTCCCCAATTACAGACAATAATTTAAAAACAACAGAGAACATATAAATAGAGTCACAGTCATAACATCACCAAACAAAGCATGTACAGACAGAAGAGCCCGCTTCAACATCATTAAGAAGAGATTTAAATCTGTTTATAGAAACCAGCTCCTTAGGTTTCAGTTCATTCTGCAGCTGGTTCCATGCGAAGGGAGCAGCATAACTAAATGCCCTTTTCCCCAGTTCAGTACAGACATTAGATACAGTTAGTAAGAACAAGTCCTCAGAGCGGAGCTGATAAGTTCCTGTGCTTTTTCGAATTACATACTTCTGCAGGTATGAAGGAAGAACACCGAGGATAGACTTATAAATAAGGATATGCCAATGATGGAGTCTGCGGGTGGACAGGGCAAACCATCCAACTTGAGCATACAAAGAGCAGTGGTGCGTGAGGGTTTTAAAATTAGTAACAAATCTCAGTGCTCCGTGGTAGACCGTGTCCAAAGACTGTAGGCATTTTGAAGATGCATTCATATATAAAACATCACCATAGTCCAACACAGACATAAACGTTGCAGCAACGTCTTTTTTTGGCTTCAAAAGAAAAACAAGATTTGTTTCTAAAGTAAAAACCTAATTTTATCTTTAGTTTTTTCACGTTGCAGGATATGAGATTTAAAAGTGAGAGAATCATCAATTATAATCCCCAGAGATTTATATTGAGACACAGATTCAAGCACAGAGCCCTGCAAAGTGGTGATAGAAGGGAGGTCCGAGGGCTTTGATTTACCTTTAGTGAACAGCATGAGCTTTGTCTTGTCAGCATTTAAAACAAGTTTTAAATCACACAGGTTACGTTGCACAGTGTGAAAAGCAGTTTGGAGCTGACAGAGAGCCTGATTTGGGGTAGACATAGAACAATATATCACTGTGTTGTCAGCATAAAAGTGAAAATTTGCGTTCGCTGCTTTATGATCTAGACTATTAATATAAATAGTAAATAATAAAGGTCCTAGAACCAATCCCTGTGGCACACCCTTGGATACATTAAGAGAGCTAGAAGTAATACCTTCTGCTCGCATACACTTGGATCTGCCTGATAGATAGTTTTTAAACCAACAGACAGCTTGATCAGACAAACCGATGCTGCATAGTCTTTGTAACTATAAGGCATGATCCACAGTATCGAAAGCCTTTGATAGGTCAACGAAAAGGGCTGCACAGTGTTGCTTATTGTCTAAAAATTAAATAAAATAATTTACTACTTTTAAAGCAGCTGTTGACGTACTATATATTTTCCTAAAACCTGATTGAAATTCAGATAAAATACTGTTAGTTGATAAAAAAATCCATCAGTTGTTGATTTACAATGGATTCCAGCACCTTACTTCAAACAGACAGTTTGGAGATGGGCCTATAGTTATTTAGCACAGTGGGGTCCCCCCCTTTAAACAGTGGGAGAACAAAGGCAGATTTCCAAATAAGGGGAAATTCGTTTGTCTCCAGGGATAGATTAAAAAGATAAGTCAGAGGCAATGCAATAAAATCAGCGGCTAACTTTAGGAAGTAAGGCTCAAGGTTGTCGGGACCTGCCGATTTTTTTGTGTCTAAGCATCTCAGGGCCTTATGCACCTCTGAAAGTGTAACCGCGTCAAAAGTAAAGGCTTGTCCCTCAAAAAAACAACTACTTGTGTGCTTGTTAACAATTTCAATAAAACCATCATAAAATAATTTCCAGGCATTTTCGACATCAGGAATTACATTAATTTTCTCCCAGCCAAAGAGAAACAGATCATGAAAAAATGCTTGCTCCACAAAATGTTTCATGTCCCGCTTTATGATGACATGCGGTTTGGTTTTAGGAACTTTTGTATTTCTTACTGTTGCAATGACACAGTGGTCACTGATGTCATTGGCAAAAACAGAAGCAACAGAATATTTATGAGGAACATTAGTTAAGATAAGATCAATTAAAGAAGATTTTTCCGGACATTTCAGATTAGGTCTAGTAGGACTGTCAACAATCTGAAAGAAATTAAACGAATCACAAAATGCTTTAAAATCATCTGATGCTGGTAGCAGCCAGTTCCAGTTTAAGTCACCAATAAGGACAATTTCATTAAAGTTCAACCTGGATAAAAGCTCCATTAAAGATGGTAAGGTGCAGCTGATAGCTGAAGGTGGCCTATAGCAACCGACGACAGTGATGTGGAGAGTTTTTGAGATTTCCATGTCAAGAGCCAGAAGTTCAAATTGCTTACTCACTGATGTAGAGAGACGGATCTTCACATGAAACTTAGATTTGACATAGACTGCGACCCCTCCGTCCTTCTTGGGTCGGTCAGTCCTATACACATTGTAGCCGTCAATGTTGAAATCCTTGTTTAAAACTGCTTTGTTTAGCCAAGTTTCAGATATGACAATAACATCAGCATCAGTTACTTTCCTCACATATATCTGCAATAAATTGCATTTGCTATGTGCCTGTGCATTGCACCAGCCTGCATCCTGTTGCTGTCATGCTCACTATTTATCACTCTATATTATTTACCGACTTTGAAATTGTTCTTCCTTTGCTCAAGTCTGGGTCATTTGTACATAACGTCTCTCTCATCAGTCACCACTGCTCTCTACCTCCTGCACTTCAGTCAATACTGCACCCATGATATGACCAAGACTAGGATCTGCCTGCAGGTTAACTTTTTGGATTATCCTTTGAAACAACGCTTCCACCCATAATGATCAGAAAGCTCAGGGGTTCTCCGCATGCATGTGAGTGCGCACAAGTCCTGAGGTTCCTGATGGGTGCTCATTGGCAATTCCCAGATGCATTGCTGGAGCTTCACCGTTCTGAAGTTTCCAGTCAAATATGCTTGGCGATCTGCTCAATGTATCTGGGTCAGGCTGGATCAAATGCAGGTTCACTGACTCCAGCCAGTTCAAAGGAAAGGACCAATCACAAGGAAGAGATGTACATTTCTGTCATTTTCATTGATTGGTTAAGCATCTTCTAGTAAAATGATTTTAGTGTGATTACTGAGTAATTGAATATGTGTGCTTGTTGAACATTTGCAAACATTTGAAGTAATTTAGTAACATGAGTAGACCACACAATCCTTTCAGTGCCAAATATTTGCAACCTATTTAAAGAGAACATTTGTCATATTTCTGACATTGTTGGTGACCGCTTATTTTTAAACAATGTCCCTTGTTCCAGATTCTCACACAAGAGGAAATAGTTTCTCTCTACAGTCAGGATTTTATTACATTCATTCAAGTCCCCTCTCATTCTTCCAACGTCCAAAATAGACAAACTTGTTTGTCCAACTTATCGCGAAAAGGCAACTCACTTATTTCATTGACGTCCTTTCTGAAATACCACCAATCCATTAACTTCTTCCCTTAAATGAGGAGATCACACAGTACTCAGTATCCATATTTAGTTTCCCAATGCACTACATATCTCAATTGTGACCAAACTTCAATTCTGTTTGACAACTGAGCAAAACAATTCTGTATCTGGTGCTCCTGATGGAAGTTTGCAGGAGTTTATCAATCAAGATGAAGATATCATTGTAGACCAAGACATGGGAGTCTGAAGAAGGAATTGTGGATATTGCAGGTGGGGAGGAGGCAAACAGGAGCAATTTTACTTCGGAGTCACGTGAGTGACTACGTGAAGAAGCCCCGCCTGGCGCTTGATCGGCATTACGTCGACGCTGACGGCAGAGCAAGGGCTGCAGAGCGCAGCTCCTCTACAGCGGTAGGTACGGGACCGCAGGTAAGTACAGTTGAATTACTTACAGGGCATATCCAAACTCCGTGGCTGGTGTATAGAGCCACCAGGAGTTAAAAAGAAACAGAATTTAAAAGCAAAAAATAAAAATAAATACTCCGGGTGAAAAAACGGAGTTTAAAAGTTAAAAAGAAAATAAATACTCTGGGTGAAAAAACGGAGTTTAAAAGTTAAAAAGAAAAGAAAATACTCCGGGGGGAAAAAAACGGAGTTTAAAAAGCGTCCCAGGGGAAAACTCAGCGATCGGGACGGCAGATTAGTGCAGAGTCGGTTCCGATACCGGTGGCCGTTAAAATTATCGTTAGGGAGACTTTAGTTGCTCCACAAACGTTTGGCTATGAGGAAAACTCCAGTGGGGAGAAAATTTTTAAAAAGTCAGAGAGGCCATGATTTAAAAGTTCTAATAAAAAGGCCTCCAGACAAAAAAGCTTTATGGCTTAAAATTAAGGGAGAAAGACTGCAAAATAAAAAAATCAACCAAAGGGTTTAAAAAGGCCCAGAATATTCCCAAAAACAGACCCTGAGCGGTTTCCAAATATTAATATATATGGTGGGATTTACCAATGTGGGAATATCTACCTCAGATTGTTTTGGAGGTAGTCTCCTTGAGGAAAATCTCAGGAGTACCAGGGCAGTAAAAGAAAATGATAAAACTGACCCTGAAGGTGCATTGATAGTGGTGGCTGGTCATAAAGTACTCACCACAGCACAAATATACATACAGGTGTACTAAGTACGATACCTGAATGAAGGAGTGAGGCCATGGAAAGGAAACATGGAAACCAACATTAATTGGTCTCTCACCAAAGCTGTTATGGTTGAAACAGCAGAGTTATTGATAAAACTTTTATGTTTTATTAAGGTATCAACGGTGAATCCGATTATGGTACCCATGTCTCAATTATATGGAGACATAAGGAAATACGATTTCAAAGTATTTCAAGCTGGTGCGTGGCATCACTACTTATGTAAAACAAGTAAAACATTGTGCAATAACCAAAACATTTTAAATAAAAAGACAAATTGCCATTAGTTTGTGGAGCTCAATGGGATAAAATATATATATATATTTTGCACTTTAGATTAAGTTATATTAAACTCCTGATTATTATGGAGTAAACTTGCCTCAGGATAAATCAAAGACATTGATTACAAAGGAAAGGTCATTAAACTTTGGCAAAATTATGATCCAATGTAAAGATTTGATAATGGATCAAAACATAGGCAGGAGTATGATAAATAAATATTTATCCAACACAGCCTTATGTGAACCCATATGATTGGGGAGAGAAGGCTTCATGTACATTTGAAGAGGTGCAAAAACTTGTTACAGAAGAAGTTGATGAAATCTCCAATTGTGGGAGATTACAGGTGTGTTATAATCAATGATATGGCATAACATCGGATTGATTTATGTTAATGTGTAAAGGATCTACAAATAATTTGTAGAAGGAATTGGTTCACCTGTATAGGAAAACCTAAAAATTGCTTTTAGGTTTGCACCCAAAATATCTCCAATAAAGAAGAGGTAAGTAAATTTGTATCATAAATTTCCCCAGGGAAAAGGAAGATGGGTTGGTAAAGCCATACAAGACATCATTTTAAATACACTTTTACAGTGTAAAAACATTTTATCAAAATGGACATCTTCAACACTGAAAAACAGTTGTTATTAACAAATTGTTAATCATTGCTATAAGACTCGAAGGATTGGTATTTAGTACCAATTTATTATCATATTTACAGGTGCTTGAAATTAATTAGATGGGTCAGCTGTTGCAAGTTAAGACATTGTCTAATGGATTAAACTCAGTTCTAGGTTGTTCACATAATTATTGGAACAACAATTTCACTGATAAGAAGATTAGCACGCACTAATAAGGACATGGTCATGGTTTATCTTCAACACATTTTAAATTGGAAAGTTGATCAGGAGTCAGCTGCAAATTAGTGCAGCAATTACAAGCCTGTTGAGAGGCAAGGGTCCTGACCCATCCAATAAAAACTATGTTTTAGGCATTCATAAACATTCCTAAATTACTATTCTGGGTTTAGGAGTAATTCAGCACCATATGGGGGAGGGGAAATTTTTTTTCCGAGAAACAAAATGTCAATATTACAAATATGTCTCATTGCTTTGTTGACAAACTTTGTCCCTCCATCCGAGAAGGAGCTTTGGTAAAAGAGTAAAAAAGCTCCAAAAAAGGGAAAACACAAGCATTATAAGAGTATGCAGGCCTTTTGACCGGCCTATGCAATTACCAAAGGATACTTTATCAGAATTAAAGTGGTGGATAGAAAAGGTTCCACAAGCTGCTTTAAATATATAAGCTTAGCAGCCATTGCAAACTGAAGCAAGTATTATCGGATGACGGATAGCTTCTGTGATTATTTGGGCTAAGATAAGTATAATATTTATTCTTATCAAGTTAATATTTGATACGTCCCTTGTTTAGGGGACTACGGACAATAACACCAGGGAATTGCAAATGGATTGTCCTAAGAAACTTTTTTCTCCAAACATTTGTATTAATTATTGGAGTATCAGGAGCTTTTTATGGATTAAATGCCTATTGTTCTACTATGAAAGTATGCATGTCCAATCAGGTGAACAATACCACGGCTGTGGCATATATCAATCACATGGGTCAAGTAAGATCATTATCAAGTGATTATCTGGGTAACCAGATGTGGCGTATTCTAAAAATGTTTTAGTTCAGCTGTTTATCTCTAAGGAAGAGACAATGTTGTCGCAGACAACAAATCATGGGAAAAAACATTGTCAGTAATATTGATTACTTACCATTAATCTGTTTGTATAACCATATAACCATATAACAATACAGCACGGAAACAGGCCCTCTCGGCCCTTCCAGTCCGTGCCGACCATTTGTTTTCCCCTAGTCCCATCTACCTGCACTCAGACCATACCCCTCCATTCCCTTCACGTCCATATACCTATCCACTTTACTCTTAAATGTTAAAATCGATCCTGCCTCCACCACTTCTGCTGTAAGCTGATTCCACACAGCCACCACCCTCTGAGTAAAGAAGTTCCCCCTCACGTTACCCCGAAACCTCTGTCCCTTAATTCTCATGTCATGCCCTCTTGTTTGAATCTTCCCTACCCTCAATGGGAAAAACTTATCCACGTCAACTCTATCTATCCCTTTCATCATTTTAAAGACCTCAATCAAGTCCCCCCTTAACCTTCTGCGCTCCAAAGAATAAAGACCTAACTTGTTCAACCTTTCTCTGTAACATAGTTGCTGGAACCCTGGCAACATTCTAGTAAATCTCCTCTGTACTCTCTCTATTTTGTTGACATCCTTCCTATAACTAGGCGACCAAAATTGTACACCATACTCCAGAATTGGTCTTACCTATGCCTTGTACAATTTTAACATTACTTCCCTACTCCTATATTCAATGCTCTGATTTATAAAGGCCAGCACACCAAAGGCTTTCTTTACCACCCTATCTACATGCGATTCCACCTTCAGGGAACTATGCACAGTTATTCCTAGATCCCTCTGTTCCACAGCATTCCTCAATTCCCTACCATTTACCATGTACTTCCTATTTTGATTTGTCCTGCCAAGATGTAGCACTTCACACTTAACAGCATTAAACTCCAACTGCCATCTTTCAGCCCACTTTTCCAAATGGCCCAAATCTCTCTGCATACTTACTTATCCAATTTTCCACCCCATCATCCAGATCATTGATGTACATGACAAACAACAGTGGACCCAACACAGATCCCTGAGGCACCCCACTGGTCACCGGCTTCCAACCTGACAAACAGCCATCCACCATTACTCTCTGACATCTCCCATTCAGCCACTGTTGAATCCATCTTGCTACTCCGCCATTAACACCCAAAGATTGAACCTTCTTAACCAACCTTCCATGGGGAACCTTGTCAAAGGCCTTACTGAAATCCATATGGACAACATCCACTGCTTTACCCTCATCAATTTCCCTAGTTACCGCTTCAAAAAATTCAAGAAGGTTTGTCAAACATGACCTTCCAGGCACAAATCCATGTTGACTGTTCCTGATCAGACCCTGTTTATCCAGATGCTTATATATATTATCTCTAAGTATCCTTTCCATTAATTTGTCCACCATGACGTCAAACTAATAGGTCTATAATTGCTAGGTTTATTCTTTGAACCCTTTTTAAACAATGGAACAACATGCGCAGTACGCCAATCCTCCGGCACTATTCCCGTTTCTAATGACATTTGAAATATTTCTGTCATAGCTCCTGCTATTTCTACACTAACTTCCCTCAATGTCCTAGGGAATATCCTGTCAGGACCTGGAGACCTATCCACTTTTATATTTTTCAAAAGTGTCAGTACTTCCTCCTCTTTGAATCTCATAGTTTCCATAGCTACTCTACTCTTTCCCCTTAACTCACCGAGTTCAATATCCTTCTCCTTGGTGAATACCGAAGAAAAGATATTGTTCAATATCTCCCCCATCTCTTTTGGCTCTGCAGATAGCTGTCCATTCTGGTTTTCTAATGGTCCAATTTTATCCCTCGTTATCCTTTTGCTATTAATATAGCTGTAGAAACCCTTTGGGTTTACTTTCACCTTTCTTGCCAAAGCAACCTCATATCTTCTTTTAGCCTTCCTAATTTCTTTCTTAAGATTCTTTTTACATTCTTTATACTCCTCTAGCACCTCATTTACTCCATGCCTCCTATAATTATTGTAGATATCTCTCTTTTTTCGAAACAAGTGTCCAATTTCCCTTGAAAACCATGGCTCTTTCCAATTTTTACTATTTCCTTTTAACCTAACAGGGACATAAAGATTCTGTACTCTTACAATTTCCCCTTTAAATGTCCTCCATTTCTCTTCTACATCCTTCCCATGAAACAAAGTGTCCCAATTCACTCCTTTAAAATCCTTACGCATTCCCTCAAAGTTAGCCTTTCTCCAATCAAAAATCTCTACCCTAGGTCGAGTTCTGACTCTCTCCATAATTATATTGAAACTAATGGTATTGTGTATCCAGATTAAATCACCGATTTCTCAAATGTTTCTCGTGGGAGGAGCGGTGGATGCATTTCGCTAAATTACATGAGGAAAGATGTTCTTTTATGTTCCTCGTTCTGTCTGATAGGGCAGTGTCTGATGAAAATGTAGCCAGGGGCACTTTGGTGTAGCCAGGGGCACTTTGGTGGCCCAAAACCGGACCATCATGGTTCTCATTAATGTTGAGAGTGATGTTTGAACCAGTTATGATGACTCTTAGTTGCAGTAATTTATTGTTGTACAAATTCATCCATGGCATGAAGATATGAATTTGGCTATCTGCAGGTTTGACCAGACCATTATAACAGTTTGACGGTCAAAGAGGTCTATGAATGTTTTAACTAATATAACAATATAACAATTATGTACAAAAGGAATGTTATACCTGCAATTTGGAGAAATAGTTTTAAAAAACAATATTTTGTTTATAAGAAATTGGAAGTCTTTTGCAGACAGTAAAAGTTATTTTATCATATTAGATATATGGGAGTTCCTTGTGGATTGCATTTTTTTCTCAGCATCTAAGTGATAGGGCCAATAATAGGGCTCATAGTGTTTATCATCCTATTTAGGACAAATTGCTGACCAAGAATTTATCGGGCTAATTCGTAATATCCCGATATGAAAAAGGGATATATATATATAGAAATACAGAAGTTGGGAGATCAGCATAGTCCTGACTTGCCTTAGGCAATGGACTCCAATTCTATCAATGATTCAAAAAAAAAAAAAACATTGAAAGTAATAATGCTCATGACTTTAGTATCAGCATGAGAGTGCAAACATTGCAAATGTTATGTTATATAATTGCACGTGGCTACAGATTACATTATCTTATATGTTTATGAATTTATGAATTTACTAAACAAAGCATACCAAGAAGAGCTGGAACCAAGGTAAAATTTAAGCATATCCTGTCGGCCAAAAATTGTGTGTGGGTCAACATTGACTCAATATGTTAAAGTAGGTAAGAGTCTCTGTAGTGGTGAGACAGCACTACTTATTACACACAAAAACCACATTAAGTATCAGTAAAAACTGATGGTTCTAGATAATTACATTCTAGATGGTTAAAACATGTTTAAAACTCAGTGGAACTAGACATTGAGATGTGGAAAATCACTCCATTAAGGAGGTAGATACATTCTACATACAGGAATGGCACAGGATGGGCTGCTCGAGCAAAGATTCAAGGCCGCAGGAGGATGTAAAATAAATATTAAAGTTACAAGGAACCAGTCATGGTGTCAGGATTGGACACGGAGTGTTGGGTTCTCTGTAATTGTTGCTTTGTTTATACTATCAAATTATATTATCAATTGATATTTTGGTGATAAATTTGCCTTTCAATGGAAAGGGCATTACTTTCATTCTTTTATAATGGAAAAATTTATCACATAAACTGAGGCAATGTTTGGGAAAAAATGTGTTATTTGCTCATTACTGTGTTGATTGAGCCAGATTGTCGTATGGAATGAGTCTACGACATAAAAATCACAGAAGCTACAAAATCTTCACGTAGTCACTCACGTGACTCCGAAGTAAAATAGTAAGATTAAACGAGAACTTACCAGTTCGAAGTTTGATCGTTATTTTATGAGGTGTAACGATGAGGGATTACGTGCCCTCCACTCCCGACCCTCATAAAATAAATGATCATCTGGTAGTTCTAAATCTATGTTGAGCCTTACTATCTTACTCCGGCTATTATGATCTGTGTTTTTCATGCCGCTGCTTTGAAGTATGCTGATCAAGCGCCAGGCGGGGCTTCTTCACGTAATCCCTCATCGTTACTCCTCATAAAATAACGATCAAACTTCGAACTGGTAAGTTCTCGTTTCATCTTACTATTTTACATTGCTGGGTTAATTGCCCACTGTAACTTGCCGTGAATGTGGTGGTGAGTGGTGGAATCTGTGGTTAGTTGAGAATGTGGAGTGAATAAAAAAATTGAATAGTGTAAATTGATGGATGATGTGTACTTGAAGGTTCACGGGGCCAGATTCCAAGCTGCATCTTTCTATGACTCATCCAATCCAATGTCTCTACTCCATCCTCCTTTATTGCATCAATAATTTTTTTTTGTGAGAAGCAGTTTATTTGATGAGATTACTGCCGCTTGAAAGCTGGGTTGCAACAGGATTAGCTTACTATTTCAGCATAATGATGACACAAAAGCCAGAAACATAAAAAAGTTCAATCCATTACACTTATCTAGCTCAATGGATTGTTTAAGAAAGAACTGCAGATGCTGGAAAATCAAAGGTTGACAAATATTCTGGAGAAACTCAGCGGATGAGGCAGCATCTATGGAGAGAAGGAATAGGTGACGTTGGCTGGAGTCCCACTGCAAATTGGAGGAGCAGCACCTCATATTTCGCTTGGGTAG
The DNA here is from genome assembly GCA_035221665.1 of Okamejei kenojei. Lineage (NCBI taxonomy): Eukaryota > Metazoa > Chordata > Chondrichthyes > Rajiformes > Rajidae > Okamejei > Okamejei kenojei. The sequence continues at coordinate 39,867,005 of CM069146.1, forward strand.
TTTACACTCTCCCAGCTCTCCCACAGCCCCCTGTCTCCGCCTCTTCCTTTCTTCTTCCTGCCCCCCCCCCCCACATCAGTCTGAAGAAGGGTCTTGACCTGAAACGTCACCTATTCCTTCTCTCCATAGATGCTGCCTCACCCGCTGAGTTGCTCCTGCATTTTTGACGACCTTAGCACAATGGTTCAAACATTTACTTCCTTTACTCAATACTATTTGGTTTGTGTTATTATCTGGCAAAGCCCAACAAAAAAAAATTCTGCTATGGATTTGCTGACCAGTTGAGTGGCAAAGACCTTAATTTTAAACTGATTTCGCCCATTGGATGAGAGAAATTTAGTTGAGATGTTGGGCACTGAGCATTTGAGTAACCAGCTCCATACTGTATCTTTGTCTCTGCATTCATGTTAGCAGAAGAGAGTGAATAGAATGGGAAAGGACAACACTTGTAGGAAAGATAAGAATGACCATCTCCTGTACATTTTCGTATCAATATAAAACACTTGCATCTTCAATAACAACAAAGGTGAGTTTATAGGCAACATTTCTTATGAAGTGATAATAAATAGCCTTCCGCTATATTTTCCACATCAAAAACACTGGCGTAGACTGAGACACATATATAGCTGCAGTTGTGACAAGCAGCAGAAAATGCATGAGGATCCACTCCTGAAAACAAGTGGGAACAGCCATACTCACATCCCTATCTCTGAATGTATTGTGCCGTTGTTTCAGTAGTTGGGTGATTGCATGGCTAAAGCTGCATTGTTTCCTCTCTTTTTCCTTTCTGTTTCTCATTGAAATGTTCTACATGCCTTGAATCCTTTTGTGCATTCTCATCATGTGGTGCCCTCTAGCTGACACATTTGGAGCTTTCATGGAACATAGAACCATACAATACAGGAACAAACCCTTTGGCTCATTATATCTGTGTCAAATCTGATGCCCATTTAAACTAAGGACACTGCCTGCACATGCTTCACATCCTTCATTCCCTGCAAGTTCATGTAATTATCTAAAATCTCTTAAACACCACTATCGTATCTGCTTCCACCATCACCACCACTGGCGGATCGTTCCAAGCACCTTCCATTCCACTGTTTAAAAAGAAACTTGCACTGTGCATCCTCTTTAAAATTTCTGCATTTGTCCTTGTAGTTATGCCCTCTGGTATGTGACATTTCCATCCCAAGAAAACAATCTGACTCTCTACAGCATTGATGCACAGAGAGATCGTAGGGGCATAGCTCCCTGAAACTGGCAAGTAGATATAGTGGAAAAGAAGGCATATTGGAATGTTTGGTTTCATCAGTCAGGGTATTGAGTGTAGGAGGCAGGAAGTCATGTTACAGTTCTACAATAATTTACTCAGGCCACATTTAGAGTATTGTGTGCAGTTCTAGTCGCACCATTACAATCAGGATATGAAGGCTTCAGAAGAGGTTTTCCAGAATGCTGCCTGGATTAGAGGGTATGACCTATAACAAGAGGTTGGACAAACTTGGATTGTTTTCTGCGAGATGGAGGCTGAGGGGACCTGATATAAGTGTGTAAAATTATGAGAGGCACAGATAGCAGTGCTCTCGCTTAACTTTTTTTCCCTGTTGCCAGCCGGGCAACCTCGGCAGCTTTTTAGGTTGCCAAATGACAGTTTAGGTGGTCACTTAAGACGGCTTGTATGACACGTGCGATAATGTGCTCGGACGAAGTGCGTAGTTACCAGTCGGAATTATGGTCAATTAAGCATCACATATTATTTCTGCTTCAAATAAAGTCACAAACTAAACACATTCACCAATCAAGACATGATACACACCACAATGACATGCAGCATAATTACAATACAGTATCTCATCTCTTTTTACACGTTGCAATGAATGCAATTGTTATTATCTCTTTCCACTTCCAAACAAAAATATGGTTATTCAGCATATGATCAACCTCGGTGTGACCAAGCGCAGGCTTGGCGATCGCTTCGCACAACACCTCCACTTAGTTCGCAATAACCAACCTGATCTCCCGGTGGCTCAGCACTTCAATCCCCCTCCCATTCCGAATCCGACCTTTCTGTCCTGGGCCTCCTCCATGGCCAGAATGAGGCCGACCGCAAATTGGAGGAACAGCACCTCATCTTTTGCTTGGCTAGTTTACACCCCAGCGGTATGAACTGGCTTCTTCAATTTCAGGTAGTCCTTGCTTTCTCCCTCCTTCCCCTCCCATTCCCAGCTCTCCCACAGCTTATTGTTTCCACCTCTTCCTTTCTTTTTCCCTCCCCCCACCCCTCACGACATCAGTCTGAAGAAGGGTCCCGACCCAAAACGTTGCCTATTTCCTTCGCTCCATAGATGCTGCCTCACCTGCTGAGCATTTTTGTCTACCCATTGACACAAGTTCTGTTATCCCACTTTCCTCACCCACTCCCTGCACATTAGGGGCAATTTTACAGAGACAAGTTAACCTACAAAGCCAATGCGTCTTTGGGATGTGGGAGGAAACACACACGCTTGCAGGGAGAATGTGCAAATTCAACACAGACAGTGCCAGGGAACAGGATCGAACACAGATCACTGGCGTGTGAGGCAGCAAGTCCACCAGCTGTGCCACTATATTTTATTTTCCAACACACAAAAAATTATACGTTGATAACTTTGGTTACTAAAAAAAAAAGAAACTATCCATTTTCAGTCTTAAATCTCTAAGTGACGCTATGTCCCCCTTTACAGCTACTGTATGTTTTAATTCAGTTCAAGGCTATTGGGGCAGCACATTGGCCATAAATTTGATGCCTAAAATTTCCAGAGACCCGGAAATGATCCTGAATGTAGATGCTGTCTGTATGGAGTTTTGTTTTCTCGTTTATAACATTGTTTACAGAGTACTATGTTTACATATTCTGTTGTGCTGCTGCAAGTAAGGATTGTTCTAACTGGGACGTGAGAGAATAAAACACTCTTGACAAACGTCGCTGATGTGTGTGATAGTACGGGTGATCGGTGGTCGGCGTGGACTCGGTGGGCCGAAGGGCCTGTTTCCATGTTGTATCTTTAAATTAAACTAAAAACACTAAAACCAGTGGAAATGTAAAGAAGGGTTTCTACCCAAAACGTCACCCAATTTTTACTATCCAGAGATGCTGGCTGCTCCATGGAGTTCCCCCGCGCAATTAAAGCATGGAATAGTCTTCACCCTACCATAGGTATCAACTAGACGCAACTAAATTTAAGGTCTTTTTTTTTCCCCAAGAACCCTTTTTTGCTTAAGTCCAAGTCAAGAGTCAAGAGAGTTTTATTGTCATGTGTCCCAGATAGGGCAATGAAATTCTTGCTTGCTGCAGCACAACAGAATATGTAAACATAATACAGAACAGGAGATAAAAGTTTAGTGTGTCTATATACTATTGACCATATATATACACAATAAATAAACAGATAAAATGCAATAGGCTGTTATTTTTCAGAGTTTGTTGGTGGTGGGTCCACCAGTTTAAATTCCATTTTGAATATTTTTGGTGACCAGGAAACCAAGAAGCAAGAGTTACTCCAGGGAGTTACTGCAGCTCCAGGAGTGATTTTGCGTTGTTTTTCAAGGTTAGGCAGCGACCGGACAGCAATGGCAGCCAGAACACCCACACTGCAAAGGGAGGGAGAAAGTGGCCGATGCCGACCAGTTGCCGTTGCAGTGCGCATGTGTAATGGCCCTGTCTCACGGTGCGAGTTGACCCACGAGGTACCCCGAAGTGAAAGACTCGTGGTTGTGTACGAGACTTCAAGTTTATGATCGTGTTTAACCGAGTTCCCACGGGTATGTCATTCCTGCGATGTTCCAACTTCCTCTCCCGTTACTCGTGAATGAAGGTATGTTTTAATAAAGCAACAATGTTAAAGAAGGCATTTTCATCCTGTGGCTTTGAGTTATTTCAGCGCAGCCGCATCTATTGATACAACCTACAAAGGGAAAATGCGCACCCTCCAGTAACCAATAACATGGTAAGTGCATTTCTTGGTGCTTTATGTTTTTAAATACTGTATTTCCCGGGGTGGGGGGAGAGCTCAGTTCACAGTGTTTGGGGAGTCTGGCGTTGTGAAGGAGGGGATTGGGGTCAGTAACCCACTTGCCACGTTCCGGTCTGAATGCAGGTAGTTGGGACTAGGTGACAGTAACTCAGCGGAACAGGCAGCATCTCTGGAGAGAAGGAATGGGTGACAGTTCGGGTCGAGACCCTTCTTCAGTGTTTTGTTCTGGTGTAGAGCTGCACGGGAACGCCAATGTGTTGCGTGTCACTAGAATATGGACGACGGCAGCCTGTCCCGCTGAGTGACTCCAGCATTTCGTGTCTATCTTCGGTTTAAAGCAGCATCTGCTGCTGCTTCCTACAGCCTGACACCAGGTTGGCCCGAGGATGGTGCCCTATCTATTGTGTATCAGATTAGAAACCCGACGTTCATACTATATTGTGCGGGAAGGGAACTGCAGATGCTGTTTTACACCGAAGATAGACACAAAAAGCTGGAGTAACACAGCGGCTCAGGCAGCATCTCTGGAGAAAAGAAATAGGTGAGGTTTCTGGTCCGTTCTTCAGACACTATACCGTCTTATCCCTTTCATGTGTGTAGCTCATTTAGTGCAGACACTATATCGTCTTATCCTTTTCATGTGTGACCTGGGTCTCTGGCGCTGTGAGGCAGCAGCTCTACTGCTGCGCCGCCAATGTGACAATCCAATTTTGTGAATGAAGTTAGCCGCTTCACCGAGGAGCGGGTGCAGTAGAACGAGAATGAACGGATTTGCCAGCGGTGACATTGCAGCCGAGGTCTGGGGAAGACAGAGAGTGGAACAATGAGGACACGGAAGTTTAGTGGGGAATCTCATTGGTTATTATGTGGGAAGGAAGTCCAGATGCTGGTTTAAAGATAGACGAAATGCTGGAGTAACTCAGCGGGACAGGCAGCATCTCTGGGTAGTGGTCTAAGGAAGGGTCTCGACCCGATACATCATTATTCCTTCTCTCCGGAGATGCTGCCTGTCCCGCTGAGTTACTCCAGAATTGTGTGTGTGAGAGTTACTCCAGCATTGTTCGTGTGTGTGTGTGAGTTACTCCAGCATTGTGTGTATGTGTGTGTGAGTTACCTTAGCATTGCGTGTGTGTGTGTGTGTGTGTGTTACTCCCACATTGTGTGTGTGAGTTACTCCAACATTGTGTGTGTGAGTTGTGTGTGAGTTACTCCAGCATTGTGTGTGTGTGTGTGTGTGTGTGTGTGTGACCCCAGCATTGTGTGTGTGTGCGAGTTACTCCAGCATTGTGTGTGTGTGTGTGCGAGTTACTCCAGCATTGTGTGTGTGTGCGAGTTACTCCAGCATAGTGTGTGTGCGCGTGTGTGCGAATTACTCCAGCGTTGTGTGTGTCACCACAGCATTGTGTGTGTGTGTGCGAGTTACTCCAGCATAGTATGTGTGTGTGAGAGTCACTCCAGCATTGTGTGTGTGTGTGTGTGTGTGTGTGTGTGTGTGTGTGTGTGTGTGTGTGTGTGAGTTACCCCAGCATTGTGTGTGTGTGTGTGTGTGTGTGTGTGTGTGTGTGTGTGTGTGTGTGTGTGTGTGTGTGTGTGTGTGTGTGTGTGTGTGTGTGTGTGTTACCCCAGCATTGTGTGTGTGAATCATGAATTGCCAAGACACAAGGCACTGTAGATACAAATAATGTCATACACAAGAAAGGGCAGATGCTAGTTGAAAAAAGTGAACACATGGGGCTGGAGAAATTTGGAAATGTCCTCCCGTCACCCATTCCTTCTCTCCAGAGATGCTGCCTGCCCGCCCGCTGTGTTAAAAGAGTTCCCATGGTAGACTCACGAATCACTAAGGTAAACGCACGGGCCACCACGTTATAAACGAGTTTAAAATGTTTCGATTTTTAACTTCAACTGTAAATTTGACTCGTGGAAATAATCAAACATGTTTGATTTTTTCACGAGTTACCAAGTTTCATGGGTACCTGCCGTTAGCGCCACGAGTCGCTAAGTTGCTCGCAAGAGTTCCGACGCAAGAGGCCCACAGGAGCCGTTGGAGGAAGAGGAGGAGGGGGAGGAGCGACACCCGACCGGTAAGGATAAAAATCAAGCGCGGGGCTTGTTTTTCCAGAGGCTTACCGAAATCCATAACGTTCCATTTGGAGAAGTGGGTTTTTTTTGAGGAAGCCGCTGATTGGTGGAAGAGGACCCGAGGAAGCAGCTGATTGGGTGCAACCCCGGGTTTACTATTTTACATTTCTGCCTTCTGGGAGTGAGGGATTCAGTATTTAGTAGTAAAGTTTAAAGGATAAGTTTTTGTGTTTTTTTTAAAATATTTAATACAGAGTAATTTGGGAGTAAGGTATGGCAGTAGAGATTGGCCCCGTGGTTTGTTCAGCCTGCAACATGTGGGAGATCAGGGAGATGGTCGGTGTCCCTGGTGACTACGTTTGCAGGAAGTGTGTCCAGCTGCAGCTCCTGGCAAACCGCATTGAACGATTGGAACTGCGGCTGGATTCATACTGGAGCATCCACGATGCGGAGAGAGTCGTGGATAGCACGTACAGTGAGTTGGTCACACCGCAGGCAAAAGGTAGGAGGACAAGAAGGGAACGGGTGGCCAATAGCCAGCAAAGCAGTAGGCAGGTAGTGCAGGAGTCCCCTGCGGTCATCTCCCTCCTAAAAAGGTATACCATTTTGGATACTGTTGAGGGAGATGGCTCATCAGGGGAATGCAGCAGCAGCCAGGTTCATGGCACCATGGGTGGCTCTGCAGCACATGAGGGGGGAAAAAAGAGGGGAAGGGCAATAGTAATAGGGGATTCAATTGTCAGGGGAATAGATAGGCGTTTCTGCGGCCGCAAACGAGACTCCAGGATGGTATGTTGCCTCCCTGGTGCAAAGGTCAGGGATGTCACTGAACGGCTGCAGAACATTCTGGAGGGGGAGGGTGAACAGCCAGTTGTCGTGGTGCATGTTGGCACCAACGATATAGGTAAAAAAAGGGATGAGGTCCTACAAGGTGAATTTAGGGAGCTAGGAGATAAACTTAAAAGTAGGACCTCAAAGGTAGTAATCTCCGGATTACTACCAGTACCACGGGCCAGTCAGAGTAGAAATAGGAGGATAATGCAAATGAATACGTGGCTTGAAAAGTGGTGCAAGGGGGAGGGATTCAAATTTTTAGGGCACTGGGACCAGTTCTGGGGGAGGTGGGACCGGTACAAACAGGACGGTTTGCACCTGGAATGGAATGGAACCAATGTTCTTGGGGGAGTGTTTGCTAGTGCTGTCGGGGAGGATTTAAACTAATGTGGCAGGGGGATGGGTACAAGAGCAGAGAGGCAGGAGGGTGTAAAATGAGGGTAGAAGCATTAGGTAGCAAGGTGAAAGGTAAAAGTGGCAGGCAGACAAAACCAGGGCAAAAATCAAAAAGGGCCACTTTTCAGCAAAATTGTATAAGGGGTAAATGCGTTGTAAAGACAAGCCTGAAGGCTTTGTGTCTCAATGCAAGGAGTATTCGTAATAAGGTGGACGAGTTGAACGTGCAGATAGATATTAATGATTATGATATAGTTGGGATCACGGAGACATGGCTCCAGGGTGACGTAGGCTGGGAGCTGAACATCCAGGGATATTCAATATTTAGGAGGGATAGAGAGAAAGGAAAAGGAGGTGGGGTAGCGTTGCTGGTTAGAGAGGAGATTAAAGCAATGGAAAGGAAGGACATTAGCTTGGAGGATGTGGAATCGGTATGGGTAGAGCTACAAAACACTAAGGGGCAGAAAACGCTGGTGGGTGTTGTGTACAGGCCACCTAACAGTAGCAGAGAAGTTGGGGATGGTATCAAACAGGAAATTAGAAATGCGTGCGACAAAGGGAAAACAGTTATAATGGGTGACTTCAATCTACATATAGATTGGGTTAATCAAATTGGCAGGGATGCTGAGGAAGAGGATTTTTTGGAATGTATGCAGGATAGTTATCTAAATCAACATGTAGAGGAACCAACGAGAGAGCAGGCTATTTTAGACTGGGTTTTGAGTAATGAGGAAGGGGTAATTAGCCGTCTTGTTGTACGTGCCCCCTTGGGCAAGAGTGACCATAATATGGTTGAGTTCTTCATTAGGATGGAGAGTGACATTGTTAATTCAGAAACAATGGTTCTGAACTTAAAGAAAGGTAACTTTGAGGGTATGAGACGTGAATTGGCCAAGATTGACTGGCAATTAATTCTAAAAGGGTTGACGGTGGATATACAATGGAAGACATTTAAAGACTGCATGGATGAACTACAAAAATTGTTCATCCCAGTTTGGCAAAAGAATAAATCGGGGAAGGTAGTGCATCCGTGGATAACAAGGGAAATCAGGGATAGTATCAAAGCAAAGGATGATGCGTACAAAGTAGCCAGAAAAAGCAGCATACCAGAGGACTGGGAGAAATTCAGAGACCAGCAGAGGAGGACAAAGGGCTTAATTAGGAAAGGAAAAATAGATTATGAAAGAAAACTGGCAGGGAACATAAAAACTGACTGCAAAAGTTTTTATAGATATGTGAAGAGAAAGAGGTTAGTTAAAACAAATGTAGAACCCTTGCAGTCAGAAACAGGTGAGTTGATCATGGGGAACAAGGATATGGCAGACCAATTGAATAACTACTTTGGTTCCGTCTTCACTAAGGAAGACATAAATAATCTGCCTGAAATAGCAGGGGACTGTGGGTCAAAGGAGGAATTGAGTGAAATCCAGGTCAGTCGGGAAGTGGTGTTGGGTAAATTGAATAGATTAAAGGCCGATAAATCCCCAGGGCCAGATAGGCTGCATCCCAGAGTACTTAAGGAAGTAGCTCAGGAAATAGTGGATGCATTAGTGATAATCTTTCAAAACTCTTTAGATTCTGGAGTAGTTCCTGAGGATTGGCGGGTAGCAAATGTAACCCCTCTTTTTAAGAAGGGAGGGAGAGAGAAAACGGGGAATTACAGACCAGTTAGTCTAACATCGGTAGTGGGGAAACTGCTAGAGTCAGTTATTAAAGATGGGATAGCAGCACATTTGGAAAGTGGTGAAATCATTGGACAAAGTCAGCATGGATTTACAAAAGGTAAATCATGTCTGACGAATCTTGTGGAATTTTTCGAGGATGTAACTAGTAGCGTGGATAAGGGAGAACCAGTGGATGTGGTATATCTGGACTTCCAGAAGGCTTTCGACAAGGTCCCACATAAGAGATTAGTATACAAACTTAAAGCATACGTATTAGGGGTTCAGTATTGATGTGGATAGAGAACTGGCTGGCAAACAGGAAGCAAAGAGTAGGAGTAAACGGGTCCTTTTCACAATGGCAGGCAGTAACTAGTGGGGTACCGCAGGGCTCAGTGCTGGGACCCCAGCTATTTACAATATATATTAATGATCTGGATGAGGGAATTGAAGGCAATATCTCCAAGTTTGCGGATGACACTAAGCTGGGGGGCAGTGTTCGCTGTGAGGAGGATGCTAGGAGACTGCAAGGTTACTTGGATAGGCTGGGTGAGTGGGCAAATGTTTGGCAGATGCAGTATAATGTGGATAAATGTGAGGTTATCCACTTTGGTGGCAAAAACAGGAAAGCAGACTATTATTTAAATGGTGGCCGATTAGGAAAAGGGGAGATGCAGCGAGACCTGGGTGTCATGGTACACCAGTCATTGAAAGTAGGCATGCAGGTGCAGCAGGCAGTGAAAAAAGCGAATGGTATGTTAGCTTTCATAGCAAAAGGATTTGAGTACAGGAGCAGGGAGGTTCTACTTCAGTTGTACAGGGTCTTGGTGAGACCACACCTGGAGTATTGCGTGCAGTTTTGGTCTCCAAATCTGAGGAAGGACATTATTGCCATAGAGGGAGTGCAGAGAAGGTTCACCAGACTGATTCCTGGGATGTCAGGACTGTCTTATGAAGAAAGACTGGATAGACTCGGTTTATACTCTATGGAATTTAGGAGATTAAGAGGGGATCTTATAGAAACTTACAAAATTCTTAAGGGGTTGGACAGGTTAGATGCAGGAAGATTGTTCCCGATGTTGGGGAAGTCCAGGACAAGGGGTCACAGCTTAAGGATAAGGGGGAAATCCTTTAAGACCGAGATGAGAAAGACTTTTTTCACACAGAGAGTGGTGAGTCTCTGGAACTCTCTGCCACAGAGGGTAGTTGAGGTCAGTTCATTGGCTATATTTAAGAGTGAGTTGGATGTGGCCCTTGTGGCTAAGGGGATCAGAGGGTATGGAGAGAAGGCAGGTACGGGATACTGAGTTGGATGATCAGCCATGATCATATTGAATGGCGGTGCAGGCTCGAAGGGCTGAATGGCCTACTCCTGCACCTAATTTCTATGTTTCTATGTTTCTATGTTCCCGCTACGTTTAGTGTACGTGATTACTGTAAGTGACAACTCGGGGTCACTCGTGGGTCAACTCGCACCGCGAGACAGGGGTTTAAGGCGGCCGGCCGTGCCGAGCGGATACCCGAGACCCGAACCAAGAGCTAGCCCCGAGACCCAAGACCCGAGACGAGAGCCGAGAGCTGAGAGCCAGCGCAGACCCGAGACCCGAGCGGAGACCCAAGAGCCGAGAGCCGAGCGGAGACGCGAGCCGAGATCTAGTGCCGAGAGCTAGCGCTGAGCGGAGGGCCGAGACCCGGACACGGATGGCGGGCAGGTGTCCGGGTTGCTTGCCAAGCCGGGCAAAATGGCATGGTTTTTAGGTTGCCCGGGGGGAATGTAAATTGCCATTGGCACCCGGGCAACCGCTAATTTCGAGCCCTGGATAGGGTAGACTGAATTTTTTTTTCCAGGATGGAAATGTCAAGGATTTGAAGGCATAGCTTTAAGATGAGAGGGGCAAAGTTTGAACGAGAAGTGCAGGACAAGTTTTTTTTACACAGAGTGTGGCAGGTACTGGGAAGGCTCTGGAAGGGGTGGTGGTGGAGGCCAATACAATAGTGCATTTAAGTGGCTTTTCAATAGGCACATCTACAGTACATGCAAGGAATGCGGAAATATGGGTCACTTGCAGGCTGGGGATATTGTTGGCATCGTGTTCGACATAAAGATCGTAGGCTGAAGGGCCTGTTTCTGTACTGTACTGTTCTATGTCTATCATATCTGTATCTCTTGTGTATATATATCTGTTACATCTTCCCTCAGCTTTAGAGGGAAAAAAAATCCAAATGGTCCAACATCTCCTTATAGCGAATTCAGGCAACATTCTGATAAACCTCTCTGCACCCTCTTCAAGCCCTACACATCCTTCCTGTAATAGGGCGACCAAAACTGTACTCAATACTCCTAATTTGGCCTTGCCAAAGTTCTATAAAGCTGCAAAACCTTGATTAAAATAGGGGCAAGTGTATTGGTTGGAGTTCAATGCAAGCTTCCGGATTTTTAGGAAATCAGCAAAAGGCATTCATTTTGCTATAAGGAACTACTTTGAGAACACCAGCCTAGGGTTTATTGCATTCTTGTATGTTTCCCATATAATGTAAATATGAACTTTAGAAAATGCCATTCAACGTATTAATTATGTGCTAGAAATGGCTCTGTTCTGAACATGATGTTGATCCTCACTTGTGAGTATGCCAGCATCAGTTGACCCAAAAAACAAATGTTTAGAGATTTTACAAATATTTTTCTACAGCTGCATCACGGCCACAAAATCTCCAAAGGTTCCTTAAGTTTGTTTGCAGTGAATGGAAAGAGCTACTGTGAAGTGCAAATACAAAATGGTTTTTCCTTAAACTGGCAGTGAATCAACTTATGAATCGGGTTAGCAACTATACCTTACTTCAAGTTTCTTGGGGAATTTTGTCTAGTTACATTAAATAAAATATTTGTAGATTATGAATATGTCGGGGTCATGGATATATATCTATGCGTGGTTTTCCATCTATCCTTTGTGTTATTGATGAATATGAAAGTTAGATGAAGCAAATATACATATTAATGATGTGTTCACAGAAATTGTCTCTTTGGCGATGAAGATGCTGCAATCGATAAGAGTTTCTGGTTCATGCTAATTCACTGATGGGAAAGATAATGACACCACCACAGTATAAGTGAAGCAGGAGTTGGTTACGTTTCATGATTATGTGCAGACTTACAGCAGTTAATGGTTGATTTCTTAGCTTAATACCTTCAATCCATTTCATCAGTGCATAATCTTGATCTTTGTATAGCTTGCACTGAAGTCCAATCAGTATTACATGAATGGAATACCTCACTAGCAGTTTGATTAAAATACTATAGCAGATATGTGGCTATCCTTGTTTGGTTGCATGAAATGCACAAAGATATAGCTGCTATGCATTGTTCGCCACTTCAGAAATTTGGCTCTAATTGGAGATGAACTTTGCAACTGGAAAACAATGTGATACCCATGTTGATGGATGCACTTTTATCCCAACCGTTCAAGACCAAGTTTCTACCTCACTTTATGACTCTCATATCTGAAATGACTCCACTGCCATCCAAACACAGAATTAACTGATTGCACAAAAACAACTACTTTTCTCTGTAAGCATTCTGAGCAAGGCTGTGAAAGGATAATATTGGGCCTTGTTCGTGTGTAGAAAGAAATGTTGCGACTACCTCAAACATACTGCAACGTCCTTGTTGAAATTTCAAAGAGCAGATGTAACTGGGATGGAGAAGAGAAAATATCGGATTATAGCCAGTGGTTATGGAAGATTACTTCCTGTGGTGGTCTCTGTGGGGATGGGAATGTGGATGAAGCATGGGGATGGGGATGAAGTATCATTACTTCAACTCCTACTGGTTCCATCCAATACCAGGTAGATTCTTCCAAAATAAAATCATACACGTCCATTAAAAATTAGGAGGCAGACACTTTTTTGTTTTCATGAATTCAAAATTAATGTACCAAGAGACTTGCACATCTTTCTATATTTACCCAAATACCAATACATGATTGAAATTAAGCAATTATTTCAGATCTGAAAATGCGAACATAAAATGCTATGAGGAATATTTCTGAAATAATTACTAAGAAAGTTTAATTTGGTTACCCATTTATAACTTGTTCCTGTATTTGCTCTCAGCCTCTTGCTTTCCTTCACTTCACCAATCTTAATCTGACTAAGATCAAGATCTTATTCTTGTTTGTTTTCAAGAGTGCAAACCAAAAAAAAGTGGTACAGAGGTAGAGTTGCAGTGCAGACCCGGGTTAGATCCTGACTACGGGTGCTGTCTGTACAGAGTTTCTACGTTCTCCCATGCCCCGCATGGGTTTACTCCGGCATCTCCAGTGTCCTCCCACAGGTTTGTAGGTTAATTGGCTTGGTAAAATTGTAAATTGTCCCGAGTGTGTGTAGGATAGTGTTGGTGTGAGGGACTGGCTGGTCGGCGCGGACTCGGTGGGCCGAAGGAGCGGTTTTCGCACTCTATCTCTAAATTAAACTAAAGATAGTAAAACTTTAGCCACTTATTGTATTCTCCTATCTCTCATGGAGTATTCTCCTTTTGAAATTAAGAATATTTCATGTAATAAAGCCTCAAATTTATTGAGGAAATAAATCCTTTATTATTCAATTTTTATGGAATCATCTTTCCAAAGAAACCATTTGTAATTTCATTTATACTTTCCACATATAATTCTTATCTTCCCTTAGACCTCCTAAATTTGAATAAGTTATTGCCAAGTTAAAAAAAAAAAAGATCTTTGCTTAATTTTATATCAATTAGCAGTCTCAGGATGGTGAAGCCTTCAAGCCTCTTCTTAAAAGGAAAGCTGCATTTAGACAAATGTGATATTTTTTAGCCCTCATTAAACAGTAAAATAAAGTTGTCATAGCTGTAAATAAATCAGCGATTATTAAACTAAATTGGAAGTCATATCTTATAAATCATGTGAATTTTTGCAGAATGGAAACTCAGGCCATTTCATTCTGTGATTCCTTTTGTTGGTTCCTAGCCTATGTAATGACAGTATCTGCAATTTAAAACAAATGGGGTTGTCTGGAACACTTTTGAACATGTGAGGTTTTGATTTTTAAGCATATTCAATTGTTTTATTCAGTGTAATCATGTAGCTGTGGAATAATTTGGATATTGATGGGCAGAGTGTGGCAGGAAGGAACAGTTAGTTTAATGATAGTTGAGCACCAGTAGCAGTCCAGTCAGAGATAAAGAATACAAATAAATAAAATTAGAAGTGCATTGTTTTAATGGACAAAGCATTCATAAAAAACCTATGGAGGATAAATAGAATTAAATGGATATGAACTAAAAGCCATTGATGCATGGCTCTAGAATCATCTACGTTGGGAAGTATTTAATGTATCTAATGATTTGATGGGACAGACACATTGGAAAAATTAGAGCGGATAACACAAAGAATGATCATGAAGGATGATGTGTGGAGCGATCTTGGCTCACAGGTTCAAAAAGTAGGCCGAGTTTAGATAAAAGTAACAAGTTGCAGAAAACACAAGTTGGGAGCAGATTGCAGGCCATCAAGCAATATCTGTAACATTGGAATGAGGACCAATCAATCGTTCCCTTGTGATTGGTCCCTTGACCAATTTAGGTTAAAGTTCGTATCATTTTAAGAAGTTCGTAGTTCGTATTAAGTTTTAATAAAACAGTAAATCTCTAAACTAATCAAAACTATGGAATGGATGATCACAAATTGATGAAAAGAGTAAAAATGAATTGATAAATATAACAATATCAGTGATGGAAGATGCCTTCAACAATACCATTTGATAACTCGTTCACTGATACCCAGTTTGCGTTTCACCAAGATAACTCAGCTCCTGACCTCATAATATATCTAAGCCAAATGTGGATCAAAGAGCTAAATACTAGAAGTGACACGACTGATTGTTTTTGACATCAATATTTTACCAAGCATGTCATCAAGGCACCTTGGTATAATTAAAGTCAATGGACATTAAAGATAAAATACTCCCATGGTTGAAGTCATACTTGAAAAAAAAGGAAAATGTTGTGGAAGTCAATCATCCCAGTCCCTGTATGTGACTGCATGTGCTGTATGAGTTCCTCGGTGCAGTTGTCCTAGGCCCAACCATATTAAAATGCTTCATCATTCACCTTCCTTGTACGATAAAGTTAAATTCAAGGATGATCACTTACAGTTGCACAATATTTAATTCCATTTCCAACTCCTCAAAAATGAAGCAGGCCCAGGCATTATTCAGGCATTGGCCGATATATGACAAGTAACAGTTACTCCACCAAGGTACCAGGCAATGGCTCACTCTGACCATCAAGAAGGGTAAGAGAGCACCACACCACCACCTGCAGGTTCCTGCTCATATTGCATAAAATCCTGCCTTGGAAATATATCAATGATGCTTCAAGGACATTGACATTGGATCTAAATCCTGAAAATCCATCCCCAAATCAACGTTGACCATTACCTTTACCAGACAATTTAAGAAGATCATTCACTAACACTTTCCCAACAGCAAATAGGTACAGGGAATAAATGCTGGCCTGGCCAATGACGCTTGGATCCCAAAGAAGAATAAATAAAAGTGAATGATTTGGGGTAGCACAGCAGCGCAGCAGTAGAGTTGCTTCCGCACAGTTATAAACCTGGGTTAGGTCCCGACTATGGGTGCTGTTTGTACAGAATTTGTACATTCTCTCTCAGACCGCGTGAGTTTTCTCCGGGTGCTCCAGTTTCAAGATTCAAGAGAGTTTATTGTCATGTGTCCCAGATAGGACAATGAAACCCTTGCTTTGCTTCAGCACAACTGAAAAAAGTAGGCATAAATCAATACAGAACAGAACTGATCAGTGTGACCATATACTAATGAATATATATATACATACCTAAATAAACAGATAAAGTGCAATGGGCTATTAATGATCAGAGTTTTGTTTGAGTTGAGATTAATAGCCTGATTGCTGTGGGGAAGTAGCTATTCCTGAACCTAGATGGTGCAGATTTCAGGCTCCTGTACCTTCAACCTGAAGGTAGCGGGGAGATGAGTGAGTGGCCAGGATGGTGTGGGTCCTTGATGATGCTGGCAGCATTTTCGACGCAGCGACTGCGATAAATCCCCTCGATGGTAGGGAGGTCAGAGTCAATGATGGACTGGGCAGTGCTTACAATTTTTTGCAGTCTATTCTGCTCCTGTGCGCGCAAGTTGCCGAACCAAGCCATGATGCAACCGGTCAGCATGCTCTCTACTGTGCACCTGTAGAAGTTCGAGAGAGTCCTCCTTGGCATACTGACTCCGTAATATTCTCAGGAAGTAGAGGCGCTGATGTGCTTTCTTTATAATTGCATCCGTGTTCTCAGACCAGGAGAGATCTTCAGAGATATGCACGCGCAGGAATTTGAAGTTCTTGACCCTCTCCACTATCGACCCGTTGATATAAACAGGACTATGGGTCCCCATCCTACCCCTTCCAAAGTCCACAATCAGTTCCTTGGTTTTGCTGGTGTTGAGAGCCAGGTTATTGTGCTGGCACCATTTGGTCAAACGATCAATCTCACTTCTATACTCTGAATCATCTCCATCAGTGATACATCCCACAACAGTGGTGTCGTCAGAGAACTTGATGATGGAGTTTGCACTATGACCGGCTACGCAGTCATGAGTATAGAGCGAGTACAGCAGGGGGCTGAGCATGCAGCCTTGAGGTGCTCCCGTGCTGATTGTTATCGAGGCTGACACACTTCCACCAATATGGACAGACTGTGGTCTGTGAATGAGGAAGTTGAGGATCGAATTGCAGAGGGATGCGCAGAGACCCAGTTCTGAGAGTTTGGTAACCAGGTTGGAGGGGATGATTGTGTTAAATGCCGAGCTGTGGTCAATGACATATGATTTTTTGCTGTCCAAGTGGTCCAGAATGGAGTGGAGAGCCAGCGAGATCGCATCCACCGTTGATCTGTTGTGGCGATAAGCGAACTGCAGTGGGTCCAGGTTTTTGTCGAGGTAGGAGTTGATTTGCGCCATGATCAACCTCTCATCACCACTTCATCACCACCAACGTTTTCTCCCACATTTCAAAGAAGTGCCGGTTTCTAGGTTAATTGACTTCTGTAAATTGTACCTAGTGTGTAAGATAGAACTAGTGTACGGGGATCGCTGGTTCGGCACGGACTTGGTGGGCTGAAGGACCCGTTTCCACGCTGTATCTCTAAACTAAACTAAAGCACCAAGAAAAGATTAGAGACAATGTTTTATTTTAATCTATAGTGTCTTATCTCCTGACTATGCAAAGCCTCCTGACTATGCATCCGAAAGGCATGACTCAGGAGTGCAATGGAACAGTCTCTGCTTGTCTGGAATAGTGCAGCTCCAACAATAGTTACGAATTGTACCAATAAAGCAGCTTGCTTAAATGCCACGTTAACGATGGTCCTGAACATTTGCCTCCTCCAAAACAGGCTGTCATTAATAACAAAGTCGCAATTTGCAAAGGAAACTTCAAAAGACAACCAGCACACCAATATCTCTATTACTTAAAAGCACAAGGGAAGTAGGTATATGGGATTGCTACTGTTTATAAGTTCACCTGCAAATCACAATTGATTTGAACTTAGAAAAATATTGCTGTCCTTTTATTGCTGCCAAGTCAAAATCTTTGAACTCTTTACCTCTCAGCACTGTGGGAATCTCTCCACTTCAAGGACTGCTGTAGATTAAGGTCGTGACTCATTACTGCATTGTCAAAGACAATGAACAAAGATAATTAAATGTTAGCTCTGCCAGTAATGCAACATTACATAAATGCATAATTATAAACTCACAGACCAGAACATCTAATCCATCAACCAATTTATTGTTCTGGGTTGGAAGGTGGCTGGATTGGTTGAGTCATTCATCGGTCACCAAGCCAACAACCTTCTGACCACTTGCTTGCCAATCTCATGCTTGTGAAGGGAGTTCCGTGCCACACCTCTGGCAGCTAGAATCCCAACCTTAGCATCAGTGGTCAATCTTTACCAATAGGTGTTGCTGAGGCATTTATGGCACACCAGTACCAGAGTAGTATGAGACTTGTGGCTGAATGAGATCCAAGAAGGAACAATGTCTCTGGGGTACACAAAAAGCTGGAGAAACTCAGCGGGTGCAGCAGCATCTAAGGAGCGAAGGAGATAGGCGACGTTTCGGGTCGAGACCCTTCTTCAGACTGAAGAAGTCTTGAAGAAGACTGAAGAAGACATTCAGACTGAATGTCTCTGGCTCCATTTGGCACTTGGGTTTGGGGGTTAGGAGGAGAAGAAATTGTGCTACAAGATCTGCTAAAGATGTCATACCTTGTGGGTATATTTTCACTTCTGGGTGAGATAACACAAATCCGGTCTGTCATTCTTTATTAATCCATGTGAAATATTTAAATCTGCATAACATGTATTTGTTGTGATTAAATGTAATTGTATTATAATAACTATGCATGTATTAATTTATCTGAATAACACAAAACAAAGTTAAACATTCCTGAATTACTTTCTATGAACATTTGGAATATTGTGAGCAATTTTGGGCACCATATCTGAGGAAGGATGTTCTAGCTCAGGAGAGGGTCCAGAGGACGTTTACAAGAATGATCCCAGGAATGAGTAGGTTAACGTGATGAGCGCTTGATGGCACTGGGCCTATATTCGCTGGAGTTTAGAAGAATGAGGGAGGACTTATTGAAACGTACAGAATAGTGAAAGGCTTGGACAGAGTGGATGCGGAGAGGATGTTTTCACTTGTTGGAGTGTCTAGGACTAGAGGTCAGAGCCTCAGAATTAAAGGACATTATTTTATGAAGGAGATGAGGAGGAATTTGTTTAGTCAGAGGGCAGTGAATCTGTGGAATTCTTTGCCACAGAAAGTTGTGGAGGCAAAGTCACATGATATATTTAAGGCAGAGATAGATAGATTTTTGATTAGTACGGGTGTCAGAGGTATAGGGAGAAGGCAGGAGAAGAGGGTTATGAGGGAGATAGATCAGCAATGATTGAATGGTGGGTGTCGACTGGCCTAATACTACTCATATATCATGATCTTATAATCTTATGAACATTTAAAGAACAAAGGATTAAAATAAAATGAAATTCTGCAGAAAATTCACTTTGATAGTACTCCATCTATACTTCAAATTCTTTGACGAGGAAGCTTGTATCTGATCGTACTATTGTTGGTCCCTTGGTGACTTGTTTGGCTATAAAGTACTATAGGGGTTTAAATATCAAAATATCAAGAGAATATCACACCAGAATACTAGAGACATGCTTGAATTATCATCATGCCTACATTCAGCTGTAAATGTTGATTGTAATCATATTTTCTGCAATATTATCTTTGACTGGATAATCCATTCATATGTTGCCTCCAATTTTCAATTACATTCACACTATCAGAGATTATTTCAACAAAATTACATATTTTTGTTGTGAACCCCACACAGAAATGTATTGACATCTCTTGTGCAGCGTTCCCTTTCCAAAAGGGCAGCTAGACTGCTCTGTTAGATTATACTGAATTAGGTCCAGGAAGTAACGGTAAGTACTTGATTAGTACAAGTGTCAGGGGTTATGGAGAGAAGGCAAGAGAATGGGGTTAGGAGGGAGAGATAGATCAATTATGATTGAATGGCCGAGTAGATATGATGGGCTGAATGGCCTAATTCTGCTTCTATCACATAACCTTATGACCTTATGTAACAAAAATGGCAAAGGTAATAGATTGTTTTCTATGCCTAATACGTAAATTTAATACGTAAATTTAAGTGGCCTCATCTTTCCTTCCAGACCATGAGGCCACTTAAATTTACGTATTCTAAAATATCATTGAGTTTAGCATTTGGGAAGCAAAGGCACAATTGTGGGCAAAATGATTGTTTTCCCCAATTGTAAAAAGAAGATTTAGCATGGATGATTTTATTTCATTGACACATTTTCCATTTAGTACAATGCCTGGTTATTTTAAAACATTAATAACAAGAAATCACCTTTAACACAATGTTGACACTGCATTTTCACTTTATTCTATCGCTCCAAAGCTTATGGAAACATGTCAGAATATTACAGAATATTTAATACATCTGAAGAATTTAAATAAAACTGACAACATAAGTATTAAAACATTGCTCTACTTAAAAAAAATAAACTTATTGCAGAAATTCCTTCTGTGGTTATATTAATCAGTTATTTGATTTACTTTGTATTATTTTGGTCCTCGGGTTTTAAGACCTCAATCAATTAAAATAAACTCCTGCCTTGCTTATCTTCAGAATAATGTTACTCATGCATTCCTGAGCAATAAAGGGAGTTCAGATATTAGGCTTAGCTACAGGATTGAAAATGTATTTTCTTTTTTAGTAGGTACAAGCATGAACGAGGGTTAATCACATGAGAATGGAATTTGCTAGAGGAAGAAACTATCAGACTTATATAGGAGGGTATCAGGATTGCCAAGGGTTAACCGATAGGTATGTATTCCGGCCATCACTGACTGGGTATCTGCATTGCAATTGCCGGCCAAGATACTCCGACAGCACCTCCCAAAGCCACATCTTCTATTGACAAGGACAATGACATTAGGAGCATTGGTCCGTTCCCATCTGCAGATTCCCTTCAAAGTTGTACACTATCCTGAATTACAAATATATCTTCAAGACTTACATCATTGTTGGATCTTAAGCCTGGAACTCACTACCTAAGAGCACCGTAGGGATTTTCTAATGTAAAGTGACTGCAATGGTTCAGGAAGATGGCTTACCACCATCTTCTCAAGAGATGGACAACAAATGTCGCTCGCTACAACTAGAAGCTAGAAAAATAAATAAAATAATAGGTGGGACATTGTAGCCACACCTATTACAATGAATGATATTTAAATAAGCAAACTATGTAAAATGTAATGTCGATAAAATGTAAATCGCTGCATATAGACAGGAAGTATAAATGTATAAACAACATATTTACTTGATGAACGGATTTATAATGGTTTAAGAAAAAGCCAAAGCTGAATATCTATTCATGAAACAAAGAATGTAAAGCATGTAAAGTAACAACTGGAATGATGTTCATGGGAATAGTTCCCGGGAGAAGGGACTTCTTCAAAGTTACACTGGACGAACGGGTCATATTCTTGGAGCAAAGAAGAACTTTGAGGGGAGATTTGAAAGACACATACAAAATCATAACAATTTGGATACATAGGGAAAGAAAAATCTGTCTCCATTTGTCCATGTGTTGGCTCATATTTAAAGTAAACAGCATAAGTCACAGGGAGAATGTGAGGACATCTTTCGTTTTTTAATGCAGAAAATATTGACCTGGAACTCAATGGCAGTAAGGTTGGTGAGAAAAAAGTAAATTAAGTCTTCAGAAAGAGAACTAGGTTGACACTCATGGGAAAATAATCTGCGAAAAACGCAGGGAAATGGGACTGAATGGAATTCTTCACCTGGAGCCCGCATGGATTCAATAGATTGAATGAGATCCTATGCCATAAGAATTCTACAGCAAATTTGTGAAATCCATTTTGAACTAAACAGCCAAAGCAGAGAAATATGGGTCAGTAGAGTGTTCCTCCCAAATCATAAGGCTAATCTTTTTTGTTCCATATGTTCAAATTATATAGAAGGCCCCCCCTGTTCGCACCCAACTTCCTGTGTTGTTTAAAGAGACTATGGTTATAGATTGGGTAGTTGGAATAAGTTTTGGCTTTGTCTTCTTCCAAAGCTTACGGCATTTTGATGATCTACATTGACTGGGTTTGCAAGGAAATTAGTATCTGTTGATTTCAAGCATCCAGTTGCTCCCAGACTTGGCAGTTTCATTTAATAATGGGAATTATTGAAATAATGGATTAAAAGTTATTGAAATAATGGAACTATAATGGAATTTAATAGTGTATCATTGAAAGAGTTAAGAAAGTAGATGCAGATCAGTAATCTTCTGCAGAAGGCCCGCCAGACAAAGTATGTTTACGTAGACACAAGGTTGACAGTAAGAAACTGCAGGTGCGAGCTTACAAAAAAACACACAAAGTGCTTGAGTAATTCAGTAGGTCACACAGCTTCTCTGGAAAACTTGAATAGGTAAAGGACCCTTCTCATTTGGGAGCCATTTCTCTCACCTGCAATACCTCAGCAGATTCACCATGGAGGTGATGGAGAAAAACCTGATGCCGGAGACATCTGCACATTAAGGCCAGAATCTCTGTTGCCAGTAGCTAAAAGGATCACAATAAGCACCAATTTCTGTGCATTCATGAGTCTGATATCTTTAACATGGTGATAATTCATGAGACCGGGGTTTAGCAATGTTTTCTCACATTGTTTTGACATTTGCTTTATATATTTAATGGTCTTTATACCAGGCAGACAACTGTAGCAATTTGCCTTGTGAAGGTCACAACAGCAAAATATGGACATACCAAGCTGATTCAGGTCCTTGCCTAAGAAATTCAAATTCACTCAATGCATGCGTTTCAGTCAGTCACGAAATGGAATGCTAAACCATCGAATATTAATATCTGAAAATTTAGAATAAACTGAGATCTTGAATTGAAACAAAACAATATTCATGGGGTGAATGATGAAAATATATAAACTTTTCTTTTTACAGATTCTGTAGCCTATGTTCACATCCTGTATAGTAACCAGCCAGACATTTACTCTTTATTCACCATTACTGTCTACAAGAAAACATATGAAGCCATCTGTTGGATCATACCCTTGGATTTAGTGTTCAGTCCAAATTTCTTTATAATGTCCCAGATGCTTCCGTTGCTATTTATAAACAAAAACAACTGTAGTCTTAAAATTAGATTACACTACATAACTCGCCTCCAGATTGTCAGTGCTCTATTTTATGTTCGCAAATCACTTGCTACGTTGCTGTTTCCCTGTGATGGATTCTCGGACATGTACTCTATGTTGCCTAATGACGAGAAGCCATATTTATCATTTAGGCCGTGTTTAAGGTCAAACCATCAGTACATAGTAAAACTTACTTTCCTGGACACTCATAAATAATAGAGGACCATAAAACATGTACATATTTTATGCTACTGTAATGGCAGATGCTGCAAGTTATAGACTGTGGACAGGAACTAATAAATTCTACTTACTCAGCCCGTTTTACACCTAAAAATATGGCACCTGGGCCTCCAAAAATCTTTTCATGTGTTTTTACTTGGAGTCAAGTTCTATTGTTTCCCTCGTTTAAAGGCCACAAAATATTTCAAGCAAACTTTTGGGAAATACTTGAGAAAATATTGCTGAAATGTATTATTACGAGTACAGCAGCTGGGATCTCCATGAGCTGGCAAATGAAAGAACTAGCAGGTGGGAACCAATATTAATGTGCAAAGCATATTGCCATGGGACATGGAAGAAGATGGTTATTGTCCAAAGGATCTCAGAGTCAGAACTGGACTACCGAAACAGGTCCTTCGGCCCACTTTGACCATGCTGAGCAAGTTGGCATTTTCGGCTTGTCCCATTTGCCTGCATTTGGTCGATATCTCTCTATACCATTCCTATCCATTCATCTGTCCAAATTTAAATTGAACAAAAATTGAATGTATCAAGTTCTACAGCAATCTCTGGGAGCTCTTTCCAGATATCGACTACGTTGAGTGCCTCTGATGTCTCCCTCATCTTAAGCGAATGCCTCTAGTTTTAGAACCCGCTACATTAGGAAAAAGACTGAGTGTTCACTTTATCCTTGTTCCTCATGATCTTATATTCCTCAAGATCTGTCAAAGAGAAACTAGCCAACAGAGCTACGTATTTCATGCAGAGCACAAAGATTTCTTTCCTTTCAGGTTTTGTGTTCTATTGTTTCCCGTGCATTCAAAAAGCTCACAGAATTTTGCAGTGCATCCATTGCATCTTATGCATGTCTGTCAAAAAGACACATCTACTCGACATAATCTTACATACTCAAAATATTTAATCTATTATATCTCAAGGCATTTTAAATAATTTAGTTGCAAGGAAGGTGCTCTGATAATGCATGTGCTTCCTATATTTCCAAACTATCATGATTCTCTTTCCGATGATAATTATGCCAAGCTGGATGCTCCTGAACAGCCAAGAATTAGGAATTTTAACAGGACTGCTCCTGGAATTGAGTGAGCAATACAACCTTTGGAGTGCACCTTTCAGACTGCAGGACACAAGAACTTTCTCCTTAATTGTACTGTTCTCTTCCACGATTACTATGAACAGATTCATCCGCACATCTATCCCAATGTCTAATTTTTTTAAATAATATGAACTCCATGGATAATGAGTAAGTTCAGTTTAGTTTAAGCATTAGCTATTAGGAATACAGAGTTTTTTTTCCCCTTTTATGATGATCCCCAGATATAAAATCACAAACACCAGCAGGACACGACTGCCATTTTATTCACAGGATTCATGAGGGTCAACATGAAGTCATATCGATAGCGGCCCTACGACCCAACTCATCCATACCAACCAACATGTCTATCCAAGCAAGTACCAATGTCTGTATTTGACCCAAATCCTTCCAATATCTTAGTCAGATGATGAATATGTGGAATTATTTGCCACAGAAGTCTGTGGAGGCCAAGTCACTGGATATTTTTAAGGCAGAGATAGATAGATTCTTGATTAGTACAGGTGTCAGAGATAATGGGGCGTAGGCAGGAGAATGGGGATAGGAGGGAGAGATAGATCAGCCATAGTTGAATGGCGGAGTGGACCTGATGGGCCAAATAGCCTAATTATACTCCTATTCCTTATGATCTTCTCATAGCCATCAAACCATGATATGTGTCAAAGTAACGAAGGCTAACTGTAGTCTTGATAAGCTGCTAATTCGTTGGACTGAAATTCAATAAAGCTCTAGGTCACGATTTGCAGCATCCCATGGTTTTGAAGTAGGTAGCTATGGATATTGATGAACTGGCTGTCATCTTCCAAAAATCCCACAATTCAGGAATGATTCCCAAAGACTGGAAGATGATAACTGTAACCCCACATTTGTGAAAGGAAGAAGACAGAAATCAAAGAACAGACAGACCAGTTGTCCTTACATCTGTTTTCAGGTAACTGATAGAAACTATTAGTGATAAAGTAATGCAAGCACATAAAAATAATAAGATTGGGCAGTGATTGGGAAGCCACTTTGGACAAATAAATGAGAATTACACTGAGATCTAACAGAATGGATGAAAATGGAAATTAGTGGATGTCGATTTTTCAAATATCGCCTTACTGATCCATCTTTGCCGAATTCTGTGATTTTTTTTTTCCAATTTCCACGCTCATTGCTCTTTCTGGCAAGGCATTTAAGAATAGTTAAAAATAATTACAACTTTGACAAACAATGCTCAGCTCCTGCTTTGTCTTCTGAGAACATATCAGGCTTTTGGAAGTGAAGGGGAGCAGAATCTCTACAATTGCACAGGATGGATGCAAAGAGCCATTCCTGTTGGTGACAACTGGGCCTTGGCTGGCATAGAATAGAGGCTGTGTTCACTTCATCCTAGCCCTGGCCATTCTGGGCCACAGGCCTGGTCCAACTGCTTTGGGCTGTTTTGGTCTGACTGACACAGAACAAAGATTATAGTAAGTCCATTCAATGATCAACAGCTAGTAGTAGTCTTTGTTCAGAGGTTAGTAATAAACATGCACACTGAATTGTGTTATCTTGCTAATTTGCAAACTAATTCCAATCAAGCACCTGACATCGTTTTCATATATTTTTCATGGGTTTTGACCAAAGCATGATACACATATATTTGGGGTATAGTCACAGAGAAAAGAAAAAATATTAAGTAGATAACTTTAAGAAAGCACTGCAGATGCTGGAAAAATCAAAGGTAGACAAGGGTCTCGAGCCGAAACGTCACCTATTACTTTGCTCCATAGATGCTGCCTCACCCGCTGAGTTTCTCCAGCATTTTTGTCTACCTTCAAATAAGTAGCAAGGTAAGCTATATTGATCCTAACTCTCTCCAATATAAAATAAAACTTAAGACATTTACGCACCACTTCTCATGGACACTGCTGACCCAGGATGACTTATTGTGATCAGTATCCTGCTCTCCAAACCCCAAACTAGTGATTTTTGTTCCAAAAGAAAGATACCAACTTGTTCATCATTTTGAATGTAACAAGCATTCTCAGCAGAATGATCTCATTACTTATCTCAAGGCTGCCTTCTTCATTTAATTTCATAATCTCATCAAAAATTAACCTAATTGTCATAAATCACATATGCCGCACTTGCAATAAAAACTGACAAAGTAAATTCTACCTTAAGTCATTAAACTGTAGATTATCCAGGAAATGAATGGAAACCCTTTGAATATTTGTAAGTATTCTACAAATGTGCAAGTGAAGTCTTTAATAATCCTTTATTTTAACCTCTCATGTAGAGGATCTCTAATAATTGGTTGCACGAAGAGGTTATCCTGAAAACAAGGACTTTTCTGGATTTAATAGTGCTCTCCAAATTGACGCTTTGAAACATCCATCTATTTACAGCAAGTGGACAGAACTGCAAGTGGCAATAACTGCAAGTGCCGTACAAAAGGGTGGCACAGTAACGCAGTGGTAGTGCTGCTGCCTCATCTGGGTTTGAACCTGACTACGGGTCTATCTGTGCGGAGTTTGTACATTTTCCCTGTGACCGCGTGGGTTTTTTGCGGGTACTCCCTCCCACATTCCAAAGACATGCAAAGGTTTGATCATATTGAATGCCGGTGTAGGCTCGAAGGGCTGAATGGCCTATTCCTGCACTTATTTTCTATGTTTCTATGTTTGTAGGCTAATTGGCTTTTGTAAATTCCCCCGAGTGTGTTGGATGCGAAAGTGGGATAACATAGAACTAGTAACAGAAATACTATGGGTGATCGATTGTCGGCTTGTTCTCCTTGGGCCAAAGGGACAGCTTCCATGCTGCATCTCTCAAAGTCTATAAAGAATTGAACACCATTTATTAATTTAGTTTAAAGATAGAGCTCGGACACAGATCCTTCGACCCACTGAGTCCACACTGACCATTGATCACCCATTCACACTATTTCCGTTGTCCCACTTTCTCATCCACTCGATACACACCTGCACATCTTTGGTGGGATGTGAGAGGAAACTGGAGCACTTGGAGGAACCCTGCACGGTCAAGTCACATCACCTTTATTTGTCACATAAACATAGATGATGTGCTGTGAAATGAAAGTGGCAATGCCTGCGGATTGTGCAAAACATAGAAACATAGACATAGAAATTAGGTGCAGGAGTAGGCCATTCAGCCCTTCGAGCCTGCACCGCCATTCAATATGATCATGGCTGATCATCCAACTCAGTATCCCGTACCTGCCTTCTCTCCATACCCTCTGATCCCCTTAGCCACAAGGGCCACATCCAACTCACTCTTAAATATAGCCAATGAACTGGCCTCAACTACCCTCTGTGGCAGAGAGTTCCAGAGACTCACCACTCTCTGTGAAAAAAGTCTTTCTCATCTCGGTCTTAAAGGATTTCCCCCTTATCCTTAAGCTGTGACCCCTTGTCCTGGACTTCCCCAACATCGGGAACAATCTTCCTGCATCTAGCCTGTCCAACCCCTTAAGAATTTTGTAAGTTTCTATAAGATCCCCTCTTAATCTCCTAAATTCCAGAGAGTATAAACCGAGTCTATCCAGTCTTTCTTCATAAGACAGTCCTGACATCCCAGGAATCAGTCTGGTGAACCTTCTCTGCACTCCCTCTATGGCAATAATGTCCTTCCTCAGATTTGGAGACCAAAACTGCACGCAATACTCCAGGTGTGGTCTCACCAAGACCCTGTACAACTGAAGTAGAACCTCCCTGCTCCTGTACTCAAATCCTTTTGCTATGAAAGCTAACATACCATTCGCTTTTTTCACTGCCTGCTGCACCTGCATGCCTACTTTCAATGACTGGTGTACCATGACACCCAGGTCTCGCTGCATCTCCCCTTTACCTAATCGGCCACCATTTAAATAATAGTCTGCTTTCCTGTTTTTGCCACCAAAGTGGATAACCTCACATTTATCCACATTATACTGCATCTGCCAAACATTTGTCCACTCACCCAGCCTATCCAAGTCACCTTGCAGTCTCCTAGCATCCTCCTCACAGCGAACACTGCCCCCCAGCTTAGTGTCATCCGCAAACTTGGAGATATTGCCTTCAATTCCCTCATCCAGATCATTAATATATATTGTAAATAGCTGGGGTCCCAGCACTGAGCCCTGCGGTACCCCACTAGTCACTGCCTGCCATTGTGAAAAGGACCCGTTTACTCCTACTCTTTGCTTCCTGTTTGCCAGCTATTCTGTTCAAAAATAACAGAACAGAATAGAATAAAATAGAATAGAACAAAACAGATGTTGCCAGTAAAATATTTTGATTTGCTTGACATGGTTACCCCATTGGGAGCTTGCAGTCCAGAACTGTTCAATTCATCATGGTAAGTTCTTCAATGAGTTTACTGTAACATCATCCATCTGCCAAAGTTTCAAACTGCATATTTCTAACACCAACAAATATTTTGGAACAATTAAAATTGATGTTTTAGAACGTAAAAAAATGTATTTAAACAGATTCCTTTTCTGATGACATTGACTGTCAACCAGCCTTGCAGTAAACCCCCTCCATTCAATCAATGGAGCAATGCCCCTAATCTCCAGGTGCAAACTAGTGTAAAATATTCAGCTGGGTTCCTCACCATCAAGCAGAGATTCAGTAAACCTTTTATCTCCATATCCTCAAACAAGATATACTCTACTTTGCTACATTTTCTCCCTGATATACATCACTCCTTCCTCTTTCTAATAACCTGGATAATTTAAATATATTTCAATAAAATACATATAAACACATACCATAAATTAACAAACAACGTACTACAAAATCCACAAATATTTGCACAAAAAGGCAAGCTTTTCACTGTACCTTGGTACACATCACAATGAACTAAACTAAAAGAATGCACTGCTCAGTTTTTACATGTAACTACCCCCCCCCCCCCCAACAAAAGGCGCTAAATAAATAGAGTGCATATTCTAAGCAAGTGTATACATAAATACAAGATTCTCAAATGCACATAATTCATATTAGCTAAAGTTCAACAAAGTTATTCGCATTTCTTTCATACTCATTTGCTACATCTTTGTCATGATAGGTAATAAAAGTCACCAATATTATATTGTTTCAAACATAAGTTAGGATTTAGAGCAGTGGCAACATGCATGAGTCAATATCCCAGTTGGTGATGCCCTGAGAAACAGAGAGAAAGAGGTCTACTTGCTTATTTTAAAACTTCATTGTAACAGCACACGTTGTGGTGACAAATATCTGAACATGTCTTCTGCTCTCTGTTCCATTCTTTTTAAAGTACTCAAGCAAAACTATAGGAGCAGTGCTGCACCCCATTGCCACTGCCAACCCTTGCCACATGCCCTAAACATGCTGATGAGAGGTCTTGTTGATTACAGGAATTAACACGTCATTCGCAGGAATGATGATAATGAGAGGCCATTAAACTCAATCAGTATGTCAGCAGCGGACAATAGAAAATCTTGCATTTCCTTTCTGCCTTTTGCTTTACTGACTTATTTATTGTTGCAGATGAAAAAAAAAACTGGCTTGTACAAGATTGAAGCTTACTGAACACGAGGAAAATATCAATTGTTTCAGCTTTCTGAGAATCCCACAGAGGATAAAATTCTGGAATTTCGTATTAAGTTAAGCTTAAAGAAAATATAAGGTAGCCAAAAATGCTGGAGAAACTCAGCGGGTGAGGCAGCATCTATGGAGTGAAGGAATAGGTGACGTTTTGGGTTGAGACCCTTCGCAGATCAGTCTGAAGAAGGTTCTCAACCCAAAACATCGCCTATTCATTCGGCCATAGATGCTGCCTCATCTGCTGAGTTTCTCCAGCACTTTTGTCTACCTTCGATTTTTCCAGCATCTGTAGTTCTTTCTTAAACATATGCTATTTTGCTAACATATGCAATCTCTAGGTTGGCTGATTGGATGGACCTATGTTGTATTTTTCATTTGAAGTATATGTTTTTAGAATAACATTGCCTTTGATGTGCTTTCTCACCTCATGCTGCTGGGGTTCTATTCTACTCCATGCCTTAGCTCTGTGTGATCCTGCTTCATCTCCAAGTCCTGTCTATGTCCTGAGGGCAGAAGATACAGAATCTTGAAAGCACGTACCACAGGAGCAGCTTCTTGCATGCTGTTATCAAACTATTGAACAGATCTCTCACAAGCTAAGGACTATTGCAGACGTTGCATTTTTTTAATCTGCATTTTCTCTGCAGCTTGTAACACTATATTTTTTATTACTTTAAGTTCTCTGTACACTACCTGTATGGTATAACTTCACTGACAGAGGTAGGATAATCCAACAGGCCACTAAAAATAATCCATCTCTGCCTTCCAGACAAAGATGCATGAAAGATGTTAAAAATGAGAACTAACCCACATGTCATTGCTAAGATTTATTCCTCAATCAATATCATTAAAAAAATAATGATTATCTAGTCATCAATACCTCACTCTTTATGGGAGTACATTCATCATATTTGTTGACACATTGCCTATATTACAGAATTGATGACAATTCATTGGCTACAAGGTGGTTTAGGTCTTTTGAAGATTATGAAGGACTATTGAAAGTCAAGTGTTATTGTTTCACTTCTGTTCATTTTCATCTGAATGAGCAGTGTTCTTGGAGAGAAATGGTGCGCTGCTGCCACCCAGTGGCAAAGCAGGGCTACATCACTGAGACACAAGTGACTGCAGATGCAGGAATTTGCAACAAAAAAAACTGCAGGAGACTCTATGAGTCAACCAGCATCTGTGGAGGCAAATGGATGGTTAATGTTTTGGGTCCTGGCCCCGCAGCAGGACTTAGACTGTGGAGGAAAAGTAGCCAGAGGGGGAAAAGGAGGAGTGTTGAGGCAGAGGCTGGGACTTGTAGATAACTTGCATGTGTAGGAAGGAACTGCAGATGCTGGTTTAGGCCGAAGATAGACGCAAAATGCTGATGTAACTCAGTGTCCTGCATCCCTTGTGTTCCTTCCCCACTCCCACTAGACTGTCACTCTCACTTTGTTCACCTTTTCCATCGCCCCCTTATTACCTGGACTCATGATCCTACCTGGATCAATCTGCCCTTCACCTGCACAGACCTCTACCCAAGTTATTTTCCATTGGTTCACCTTTCCTATCTCCTCCCTCACCTGTTTCCATCTGCCTACCCATCATTCCCCCCCTTATATGGTATCCTCTAGACCCCCTAGCTTTCCTCTCCCTTCCTCCATCTGCCTTCATTGGCATTGTTTTCCTTATGCTTCCATCTGTCCACTACCAGTCTCTGTTTCACCCTTCCCTCTCACTTCTATATACTGGCTATCTTCCCTCCACACCCCACTTGGTCCTGATGCAGGGTCTCGACCTGAAATGCAGACCATCCTCCTCCAATGATGCTGCTTGACCCATTGGGTTTTTCCAACAGTTTATTTTTTGCACTACATTACTCGGGTACACCACCACCAAGGTTTGGATTAGACGCAGTATATGAAACTCTGGAAGAATTAAGCTGTGTCCAAAAATGCACCTTAATAAACAGCAAGTGAATGAGTCTCCGATGCGGCAGCGTTTCTCCTTTCAGGCATCATTCCGACTTTTCTTTGTGAGATTTCCCACTTGACTAATCAACATTTTGTTCAGTGCATAATCATAAGCAACTAAGTTGTATTTGTCTAAATTTAAGGTACAAAATGCAGAGATGCAATTTGATTGGGAACAGTACAAGCAAGGCGAGAGGGCACAGAATGATTTTGTAAGCTCAAAGCTGTATGGAAGCTATAATAAAGTGAGAAAGCAATCTTACCCCAATGCTACCCACTATCCTCTGGGAACTTTCTCGTGAGAATAGATTTAACCTACAGAACTAAAGGGTAATTGTTCAATTGCTTTCACCTCAGAACTAAGGCACCCCCCACTTTGGGTGGCACAGTGATCCTGCAGTAGTGAGGATACTTCACAACTCCAGTCACCCAATGCTATTTGTATGGAGTTTGTATATTATCCCTGTTACTGTGTGTGTTTCCCTGGGTGCTTAGATTCCCAACACACGCTGAATTACAGGTTAATCGCCCACTAAGATTCCCCTAATTTGACTTCCGGTGGCGCCATGTTCTAGTAACAGATGCTGCACATAGCTCCACTCCCGAAAATTTGCGATTTTGCGCATTAAAATTGGGTCTACTGGTCGGGACCGATTAAAGAAACTTACCGGAGCCTCTGGACGTCACGCTGCTCACATCATCAGTAAGCGCTGTGAATTTAACGGAGGTTTAAAGCACTGTAAATGCAAAATCCGTCCACTGGTCAGAGTCCTCAAAGAATAGTCACGAAACACCTCTGGAGAAGCCAGACGAAGTCTGAAGAACTTACTTTTGAAATGGCTTCTGAAGAAGAAGTGCTCTCCGAAATGGCTGCAAGAGCTAAGACAGATATGGCTAAGGACAAAGAACTTGAGGAATTAAAGCAATCGGTAAGAGAACTGAAAGATGAAAAGGTGGATGGAAAGAAGATGGAAAAGATGATGGGAGAGATGGTGGAAAAGCTGACGGTGAATATGAATGCTAATAATCAGGAAGTTATTGAGTCGGTGCAGGTTTCGATTGGCATCATAAATAAACAAATTGATGATGTGAGAGATAAACTATCGGAGAGAATGGATAAGGGGGAAGAAAACACCACGAAGAAGTTTCATGCAGTGCAGGAAACTGTCTCTACATATGTGTCAACAGTGCGAGAGATGGAGGTAGAGATGGCACGAATGGCTGAGGAGATGAAGAAAATTAGGTCAGATCAAGACCTCACTACAAGACAGATGGCGACTCAGTTGGCGAAAGTTTCGGATAAATGCCTGGATTTGGTAGCTCGTTCGAGACGCCAAAATCCAAGAATAGTTGGAGTGCCAGAGGGAGCCGAGGGAGAGAACCCTCGGGAGTTAGCTGCGGGCGTAAGCTCTTAATCTCCATAACGAACCGAAAACTACCTTGACAAAAACCTGGACCCACTGCAGTTCGCTTACCGCCACAACAGATCAACGGTGGACGCGATCTCGCTGGCCCTCCACTCCGCTCTGGACCACTTGGACAACAAAAACTCATATGTCAGGCTGTTATTCATTGACTACAGCTCGGCATTTAACACAATCATCCCCTCCAAGCTGGTTACCAAACTCGCAGAACTGGGTCTCTGCGCATCCCTCTGCAATTGGATCATCGACTTCCTCATTCACAGACCGTTCGTATTGGTGGAAATGTGTCAGACTCGATAATAATCAGCACGGGAGCACCTCAAGGCTGCGTGCTCAGCCCGCTGCTGTACTCACTCTATACTCATGACTGCGTAGCCGGTCACAGTGCGAACTCCATCATCAAGTTCGCTGACGACACCACTGTAGTGGGACGTATCACTGATGGGGATGAGTCGGAGTACAGAAGAGAGATCAAGCGACTGTCCATATGGTGCCAGCACAATAACCTGGCCCTCAACACCAGCAAAACCAAGGAACTGATTATGGACTTTGGAAGGAGTAGGATGGGGACCCACAGTCCTGTTTATATCAACGGGTCGATGGTTGAAAGGGTCAAGAGCTTCAAATTCCTGGGCGTGCACATCTGTGAAGATCTTTCCTGGTCCGAGAACACAGATGCAATTATTAAGAAATTAGCGCTCATCAGCGCCTCTACTTCCTGAGAAGATTACGGAGAGTCGGTCTGTCAACTTCTACAGGTGCATAGTAGAGAGCTTGCTGACTGGTTGCAGCGTGGCTTGGTTCGGCAACTTGAGTGCCCTGGAGAGGAAAAGACTACAAAAAGTAGTAAACACTGCCCTGATAGGTCAGAGCCATCATCGGCTCTGACCTTCCTTCCATCGAGGGGATCTACCACAGCCGTTGCCTCAAAAAGGCTGGCAGCATCATCAAGGACCCACACCACCCTGGCCACCCACTCATCTCCCTGCTACCTTCGGGTAGAAGGTACAGGAGCCCGAGAACTGCAACAGCCCGGTTCAGGAATAGCTACTTCCCCACCGCCATCAGGTTATTAAACCTGGCTCGGACAAAACTCTGAACATTAATACCCCTCCATCTGTTATTTGCACTTTATTAATTTATTAATTAATGTGTGTATTTACGTATATAACTGTAGTCAATGCCTACTATGTTCTGTTGTGCTAAGCAAAGAAAGAATTTCATTGTCCTGTCAGGGACACATGACAATAAACTCTTTTGACTTTGACTTTGAAAATTGAAGTGGCACACCAAGTACCGAGATTTAAACAAAGATCTCAAACAAGTTCAGAATATACACGACAGATTATTGTGAAATTTCGAGACATTTCTGCCCTGGAAGAGGTTATGAGTAACATCAAATATGGAGTGCCACTGAAGTTCGGTGATGCATCTATCAAACTATTCAGGGACTATCCTTATGAAATTGTGCAAAAGCAAAATCAGTTCTCAAAGTCAAAGCAGACTCTCCAAGGAATTAAAGATCTCAGATATGGTGTTTACTACCCAGCTAAGATGAGAATTTCTTACAAGGGACAGCAAAAATCGTTCACAAATCCAGAGCCTGCATACAAATATGCTCTAACCATCATGGAAGAGAACAAGTAGTTGGAAGGGATGGACGGTATGGACAAATCTTTATTTTTATTATTTCACCATCAAGAAGAAGCACTTGCAAGAAGGAGAAATTCTCTCCCTGTGCTCTGTCTAGACTTCTTATCAGTGGAATGTTAACTCAAGGACATACTGTGTTCCAAGTTAAGCGAAAAAAGATAAACACCGAAATGAAGAACTGAAGAGCAGAATGCGGACAGAGCAATTAATGGTGTTTAAGAGATTAAATGAATAACCTCTATTATAACTAAATGAATAAATGGTATAGATCTAACATTTTTAACAATAATAACATGGAATATTAACATAGAAATAGTAATGGACGTTAATCAGAATTGTAGAAAGGGGATGATTTAAAAACTAACATTTATAATTTAACAAGTTTCAATTTTATCTATAATTTGGGGGGAGAGGTGGAGAAGCGGGCATCTGGCTCAGATCCAGGAGCCTGTTTCAGGTTAACCCCTTCAACCAACAGTTGATTATTACCGAGGTAAAATCATATGTTTAAACATTTAGTAGATAAAATTGTTAGTTATATCTGGGAATATATAATGAAATGGATACATATATTGTAAATGGGTACTATATATTTAATTTTGAACCGGTCCCGTTCCATTATGTTATGAGTAATTAAGGGAGCGGAACTAATTGTTTAATATTGACAACGGGTCGATACAACGTTTTCTCCCACCAACAGGTGGGTCACTTGTTACAGTGCCGACAAGTTCGGACACTGTATTTTCACTTTTTAAAGTTTTTTAAAATTATCACAATTAGTCACATGTGTCTGTTTTTTATTTAAGGACAATCGCAAAAGGAATTTACTAATTGAACTTTGTAGGGCAAATGCTCCCCCAATATCTAAAGACTTGAGGTATGAATAAGATACACAGGTACTAAACCCATTCAAAATGCAAGACGATAAAAAAAAGAAACTGGGAGGAATTTCTTTCTTCAGCTGGAATATTAGGGGTGTTAACGAACGCATTAAAAGGGGTAAGATATTAGCTCAGCTGAAAACATACAACACAGATATTATTTTATTACAAGAAACGCATCTTAAATTCCAAGATCAAGCTAGATTGAGGGCGAATTGGATAGGCCAAACCTTTCACTCGTCATAAATGTCGAAATCTAGAGGTACGTCAATTATTATTCGTAAAGTTATACCATTTAAACTAAAAACCACCTTAACAGATAAGGATGGGAGATATTTGATAGTTACTGGTGAGATCCATGCTACCCCAATCACCTTGGTAAATATATATGCGTCCAACTTTGACAATCCGCATTTTTTCAATAAAATCTTGAATACAATTGCAGAATATAATTACCAAAATGTCATAATCGGAGGAGACTTTAATTGTGTTTTAGACCCTTAGACAAATCTAGCCAAAAACAGAGAGGTAATACGAAATCTAAAACTAGTGAACTTTACATACATAAAAAATACAAATATAACAGATGTTTGGAGGATCGCAAATCCGACCGGCAGAGAATACTCGTTTTATTCAATGGTACACAAGTCATATTCACGTATAGATTATTTCCTGGTGGATACAAAATTAATTCCGTATACTTTGAATCCAAAATACCATACCAACACGATTTCAGATCACTCCCCACTAACTTTCTTTTTAAAACTGGAAGGAATGTCTAAGAATAAATCATTTTGGAGGTATAACCCTCAAATTTTAAAAGACCTGCAAGGGAGTATATATCTAAAACAGCAAATGGATCTCTTTTTCGAAATAAATGATACTCCAGACATATCACCTACATTATTATGGGAATCTTTCAAAGCATTTATTAGAGGTGTTATAATTTCATACCAAGCTTTTCAAAATAAAAAAAAACAAGAACGAACAAAGACAGATAGAAGAACAAATTAGACAACTGGATATAAATAATGCTAAAGACCCAACTACGGATAAACACAACAAAATATTAATACTGACATTTAAATTAAATAAATTATTATAAGCTAAAGTTATAAGATTATTCCAAATTACAAGACAGGAACATTTTGAATTTGGGGATAAACCCCATAAACATTTGGCACGTCAGTTAAAAAAACGAGAAAAAGAACACACAATCTCAAAGATCAAATCAGATAGAGGGGAAGTATTAAATTTACCGAATGATATTAATAAAAGATTTGCGCAATTTTATGAGAATTTGTATACATCTAAAACGACAACGGACATCAATAAAGTCAGAGTTCTTGGATAACTGTAATCTTCCAAAACTAGAGTTGCAGGAACAAGAGGAATTGGGAGCACAAATCTCAATTAAGGAAATGGAAGAAACAATAATCTCATTAAAGAATGGAAAAACACCAGGACCTGATGGATTTAGTAATGAATTCTATAAAAGTTTTTATGACATATTTACACCACGCCTACAGAAAATAATTTGCTTTGAAACATATGCCTTTAAAGAACAAATACTACCTGAAACACTAGCAGAACCAACGATTACATTAATACTTAAGAAAGATAAGGATGTGGAAGAACCCGGATCATATAGAGCTATTGCGTTGTTAAATACAGATAAAAAAATATTAGCAAAAATATTAGCTAGATTAAGTAAGTATGGTAGTAAATTAATACATCCGGATCAAACGGGGTTTATCCCTAAGAGACAATCATTTAATAATTTGAGACGTCTGCTCAACATAGTGCATTCACACCAAATTGAAGATCAAGAATGATCAATTATTTTGTTGGATGCAGAGAAAGCATTCGATCAGGTGACATGGGATTATATGGTTAAAGTATTGCAAAAATCCCAACTGGGAGAGAATTGCATCCTATGGATTAAATTGCTATATTGTGGCGTCAGCCTAAACACGGGCCACTTATGCTCGAACCCTCGTCAGGAGATACGTGGGCGGGCACGTGACGTCATGGGCTAGAGGGAGTGTCCTGGTACTTACGGTCTCTTACCTCGAGACCTAGAGGAGTGAACAGGTAGCTGAGCCCGAGAGTACAACCTCGCTCAGCTACAGCAACATTGTAATATGGTTAGCGCACCCACCTAACGTGTCACTACTGAATAAAGAACCGTTTGAACCGACCTGACGTCTCACCTTTATTCACCACGTATGGTGCCGCTACATTGGTGACCCCCCACTGTCCGAATTGAAATTTGGACTCACCTGAAGCACGCAGCCTTGGGAGACCTGATGTCTGCAGCCGGCTGCCCAGCCCTGCAGAACTACGCTGCCGCCAACCCGGCCCTGCAGTGAGGTATGCCGCCTCTTCCCCACCAGCTGCTGCTCACCGGAGATGAGAAGCTGCGGCTGCCGCCGCCCTCCCGCTCCCGGCAACGGGGCAGGCCCCGCTTCCAACCCCCACACTGCTCCAGGCCTTGAGTGACGGCCGCCGAGCTCCTCCGCATGACCTGCCCGGAGCCGACCACCGGAGCGGAGAGGTTGTACCAGCCGCCGCTGCCCCACCAGCTGCTGCAGAGCTGCGAGCATACAGCCTCCTGCCCACTACAACGCCGACGCATGCCTGATGGCCCTGGGAGCAGAGAGAACCTGCCGCTCTCCCGCTCCCGACAACGAACTAGGCTCCGGGCCTTACATCGCACCTCACCGCTCCAGGCCCTGCACCGCACCGGGCTTCACCACGGGCACGGTTTCAGCCCCGGCACCGCATCAGGCCTCACCGCGTCTCCAGGCCATGCACCGGACCCGGCCTAACCGCGGCCACAGCTCCAGGCCCTGCACCAACCTCACCTCAACCGCACCGGGCCTCACTGCCCCAGACCCGGCACCACAACAGGCCTCACCTCGGCCACGGCTCCATGCCGCCCTGCACCGTTACCGTACCTGGCCCCGCCGGCCGCTGCCCAGGGACTAGCTACCTGATAGGGCGGGCTTACCTGGCAAATACGCTTTTCTTCTCTTCACCGGCATGGACTCCGAATATCTCTGGGCACTGGCTGCCTGTCCGGCCCAGGGTTTCAATCGCTGGTGAATCCGCTTCAGCCGGCTGGCAAGATGGCCGCCGCACCATCCTGAAGCAAGCGGCCGCCTGACTACAAAAATAGCCGCCGCCCCGGCCGGAAGAGAAGTACGAACTTACCTGGCCGCCGTCCACAGCACCACCTTTCAGCCGGATGCTGGCCCTGCAGCCTGACTACCTGCAACAGTGCCACCATCAGATCGGCTGCCGTCACTGCAGCCTCATCGCTGACCACAGCGCCACCTTCTGGCCGGGTGACATCACTGCGGCCTCACCGCCGTCTACAGCGCCACCTTCCAGCTGGATGCAGTCACTGCAGCCTGACCACCAGCAACAGCGCCTCATTCAGACCGGAGGCTGTCACTGCAGCACTATCCTCCACTATGAACACTGGACAATTTGAACTTTTGGACACTGATTGCACTGTGATTTGTCTTTTTACTGTTCATTTTTCTGTTCATTGCATTTCCACGCTCGGTTCAGAAATTAGCTTGTTTATTTTACTTTGTTTTTCCCCCCCATCATTGTTGGGGGCCGTATTTCACAGGACACTCTCCCTTAGCTGGTCAAGGAGATGCGACCGTATCTCTTCTCTCCGGCGGCTTCTGCATCAGTCTCCTCGCACGCCTCGGTACATCGGGATCTCACACGCAGAGCATCACTGCGCCCATGGAGAGCTCCGTCCCGACCCACGCCAGGGGTGTTCCAGACCCCTTCCATCCTGCGGCTTCTGCATCGGTCTCCTCGCACCCCTCGGTACTTCGGGATCACCCACGCAGAGAGTCACTGCAACCGTGGAGCTCTCTGTCCAGACCCACGCCCGGGGTGTCCTAGACCTACATGCAGGAGCCTCCCTCGACCATGCTATTCCTTCCTCCAGTTCTGGGGGGGGGAGGGGGTCCTGTGGCGTCAGCCTAAACACGGGCCGCATGCTCGAACCCTCGTCAGGAGATACGAGGGCATGTGACGTCATGGGCTAGAGGGAGTGTCCTGGTACTTAAGGTCTCTTACCTCGAGACCTAGAGGAGTGAACAGATAGCTGTGCCCGAGATTACAACCTCGCTCAGCTACAGCAACATTGTAATATGGTTAGCGCACCCACCTAACGTGTCACTACTGAATAAAGAACCGTTTGAACCGACCTGACGTCTCACCTTTATTCACCATGTATGGTGCCGCTACAATATAATAAGCCAACAGAATATTAACTAATAACATTTTATCTACGAAATTTCTATTGTCAAGGGGTAATAGACAAGGAGGTTCACTATCACCGCTGTTATTTGCTCTTATAATTGAATCCCTAACGGAAATAATTAGAACTCATCCGAATATCCATGGCTACAATACAAAATATTAAAATAATAAAATACCATTGTATGCTGACGATGTACTACTGTACATCACAAAACCCCATATCACTATACCAAATATATTACATTTAATTGAGGATTTTGGATCATTTTCAGGGTACAGAATAAATTGGAACAAAAGTGAAATCATGTCAATAAAACTGAAAGATTCAACACTCTTACAGTTTCCTTTTAAAATAGCTATAGAAAAATTTAAATACTTGGGTATTGAAATTACCAGAAGATATCAAGATATATTTAATGCAAACTATAATCCTTTACTTAAGAAATTATATAATTTAATTAAATTCTGGAAAACGCTTCCGATGTCTTTAATAGGCCGAATAAATGCTATAAAAAAGATTTTTCTACCACAAATTTTATAGCTGTTCCAATCTATTCCAATATACTTATTTTTTATTTTTTTTTAAATTGGATTCAGACATTACAAATATTATATGGGATTATAAGTCCGATAGAATACAAAGAATACACTTGAATAAACCCAAAGCAGTAGGGGGATTAGCACTCCCTAACTTTATGTATTACCACTGGTCTGTAAATATTAAATACATGATTCAACTGCTGGACAATTCTGCCCAGCAGCTTGGTTGGATTATTATGGAGAAAGAGGACTGCTCCCCTTGTAATATTGGAGCGATCCTTCTCTTACCAATGAAGTTGAATAATACAAACTATAACAAAAATCCAGTTATACATAGTACAATTAGAACTTGGAAACAAATAAAATACAACTTAAAATTAAGAAATGTATCTCTTATCTCCTATAGTTAAAAATCCTTCGTTTAAAGCCTCAATTATAGATGAAGCATTATACAATGGGAAAGAGCAGGAATTAAAACGTTGGGAGACTTGTATGAAACGGGAAATTTACTATCATTTAAACAACTACAACTAAAGTACAAATTGGGAAACAATCATTATTTTTAATATTTTCAAATATGTGACTATCTGAAAAAATATGCACAAGAATATTACAATATGCCATTAGATCTACTGGATGAAGCAATGAAGACAAAGGCTGAATCAGCAAACTTAATATCATATATATTATTCTAAATGCAGATATACCAACAACAAGGCATTGGAAGAGACGGGGAACAAGAATTAGCTATCAAAATTTCCAAAGAGAGGTGGGATGAACACTTATTAAATGTGCACAAATGTTCAATTAACGTAAGACACGCTTTAATCCAATTAAAAATCTTACATAGATTATACTATTCAAAAACTAAAATAAGTAAACTTTTTACCAATGTCTCACCTATCTGTGATAAATGTCAGTCTCAAGAAGCACCTATAGCGCACTCATTTGTCTTTTGTATAAAAATTCAAAAGTTATTGACTGAAATTTTTAAAATCTTCACAAAATGATTTAAAATAAAACTGACACCAAAAGCAGAATGGATTATTTTTGGAACAACGGAAGGTAGCCCTGAATTAAATGTGCTTCAAAATAATCTGTTTGAATACGGGCTAATAACGGGAAAAAAGCTTATTTTAAAATTTTGGAAAAATGCTCCCATACCAACAGTAAATATGTGGATTTCAACTATGTTTGAAACACTACATCTGGAAGATATGAGACTCCGCCTGGCAGGAAAATCAGATCATTTTTATAAGATGTGGTCTGCATTTATAGATCTACTACAAGGATAGGGTGCAAGAATACCTCAAAAAGGTCTTGTCAGGTCTTGGTAAAGGGGGATGAAAAATTGTCAAGTTGGTAAATTCCTTATGCATGATGTTTACAGTAAAGTAATTGTCTTTTCTGTTTTTCTTCTTTTTCTCTCTTCTTTTCTAGGGTCTATCTTTCAATCTCATTTCTCTAACTCCTCGACTAAGGGCTCTCTCTTCTTTCCCTTTGTCAGGCTTCTTCACTTTCATAATTCTCTCTCACTTTCTCTACTTCCTCTGTTTCTATTCTCTTTTTTTAAATAGCTTTAAAAACTAAGGAATACAATGATTGTGATAATATATACAGGACATACACTGATGTAATTTACTGTACCTCTAATAAATAAAAATCAAAAAAAAAAGATTCCCATAATTTAGATAGGTGGTAACAGAACCCGAGGGCGTGTTCATGGACATGAGAGAGCGAGAATAGGTTCAAGAGAAATAAGTGGAGAATGGAATTGTTCTGGGTGCTGGCTCAGGCTTGTTGGGCAAAACTGCCTGGAAAATATCGAGCATTTCAAAAATCGCAGGAGTCATCTCTATGACATCGATGGTAAAATTCACCATTGCTTTCTGTGCATCACCATGAACTCAACCTTCTGTCGAGAAGGATGTTTTTTGATCAGGCCTGTTTTAATACAATATGACTGTTAGATTACTAGCCAAATGGCATCGTTGGGAAAAGGGGATGTACAACGGGATCTGGGGGTCCTTGTTTATCAGTCTATGAAAGTAAGCATGCAGGTACAGCAGGCAGTGAAGAAAACAAATGGCATGTTGTCCTTTATAACAAGAGGAATTAAATATAGGAACAAAGCTTTCTGTACAGAGCCCCAGTGAGACCACACCTGGAGTATTGTGTGCAGTTTTGGTCCCCTAATTTGAGGAAAGACATTCTTGCTATTGAGGGTGTGCAGCATACGTTTACAAGGTTAATTCCTGGGATGGCGGGACTGTCATATGCTGAGAGAATGGAGCAGCTGGGCTTGTACACTCTGAGTTTAGGATGAGAGGGAATCTCATTGAAACATATAAGATTGTTAAGGGTTTGGACACGCTAGAAACAGGAAACATGTTCCCGATGTTGGGGGAGTCCAGAACCAAGGGCCACAGTTTAAGAATAAGGAGTAAGCCATTTAGAACGGAGACGAGGAAACACTTTTTCTCACAGAGAGTATGTGGAATTCTCTGCCTCAGAGGGTGGTGGAGGCAGGTTCACTGGCAAGACTTGAAAATTGCTGTTCACAGACGCTCTCCATCCAATCTGACTGAGCTTTAGCTATTTTGCAAAGAAGAATGGGCAAACATTTCAGTGTCTAGATGTGCAAAGCTGGTAGAGACATACCCCAAAAGTCTTGCAGCTGTAATTGCAGCAAAAGGTGGTTCTACAACATATTAACTTAGAGGGGCTGAATACTTTTGCACGCCACACTTTTCAGTTTTTTATTTGTAATAAAATTTGGAAACCATGTAACATTTTCCTTCCACTTCACAATTATGCACCACTTTGTGTTGGTCTA
This sequence comes from Okamejei kenojei, assembly GCA_035221665.1. Classification (NCBI taxonomy): domain Eukaryota; kingdom Metazoa; phylum Chordata; class Chondrichthyes; order Rajiformes; family Rajidae; genus Okamejei; species Okamejei kenojei. Next base: position 39,910,268 of record CM069146.1, read on the forward strand.
TCACATAAAATCCCAATAAAACACATTTACATTTGTGGTTGTAACGTGACAAAATGTGGAAAAGTTCAAGGAGTATGAAAACTTTTGCAAGCCATTGTATATGCTTTTGAGACGTACTAGGACTACATACTACAGGCATCTCAAAGCACTGGAGAGCTATCTCCAATGTTGTGTCTACAAAGTCTTATAAATTCACACGCAGGAAAAGCAAACCAACATCAGCATCCTCACTTAGTCCATCAGCCCCACCACCTATAACCCAATTATTAGACCAATTTCCCTCCTGGGATAAATAAAGTCTTATCATATCATATTTGGTTTTCTTAGGTAGATCATTTTGTTCAGATATCTGACAGCAGGCTTCCCAAATAGACCCTCAGAAGCTCCTTGATATAATGCAACATCTTCACTGACCGGAGCATCCTTGGTCCAATTGCAGCATCTAAGTAAGGGATGCAATGCGTAAGACACACTGTTAAGCTGAAGGGCAGCTTGGTGACTGAAGGCATGGTTGCCAACACCAATGTGGTGGCATGGAAGCGCAGCATGGTGAGGTTGTAAATATGAAATGAAATGGAATGAAGGAGAATTCCTGGCACTAGATATAAGAACGTAGCCTCATCATGAGACATGGGGGCCTCCGTGTTGGCTTTGCACATTCTCCCAGTGACTGCACCCGTGGTGCTCCGGTTTCTTTCCGCATCCCAAAAATGTGATGGTTGGTTCATAGGGTACTATCAATTATTCCTCAATATAGGCAAATATACATTATAGGCCAGGTTTGGAGGGAGATGGAGTAGTGTAGCTGGGACATGTTGGCCGGTGTGGGCAAGTTGTGCCGACGGACTTGTTTTCACACTGTATGCCTCTAAATGGGAAACAAATTAAACAAGGAAACATAGTATGCATGAGAAGGAATACATTGCAGGGCACAGGGTTGAAAAGTCAGCAAAATGGATGGTCCTGAGGAGACAGAAGAAATATAATAAATTGCAGAGAAAGACACAAAGTGCTGGAGTACAAAAAAGAAACAAAGTGTTGGATTGCGGGGTTTTTTTGTAATCCAACTAAAATCAACCAAAAACTTCCTGGTTTATGTAAATTGCAGAGAGTTGTAGATGTGGCCCAGTCCATTACACAGATCATACTCCCTCCAACTACATTTCTCGCTGCCTCAGAAAAGCAGCCAACATAATCAAAGACTCGTCCCACCCGAGCATTTCTTCTTCTCCCTGCTCCCATCCAGCAGAAGATACTGAAGTTCGAAAATGTGCACTACCAGACTCGGGAACAGCTATTTCACCTCTGCTTACAGGTTTTTGAACGGTTCTCCCATGAGCTAGGATACTGTTGGATTCATGTTTACCCCACAAGGGCCATTAAACTTTGCCAATTGAATTAATGCACTACATTGCGCTGTAATGCTGAGAACTATATTCTGCACTCTGCTCTATTTATAGTACTTGAGTTTGATTTGATTACATTTATCTATTGAATATCTGATCAGTTTGCAAAAACAAAGCTTTTCGTTGTACCTTGATACATTGGATAATAATAAACCTAAACCTGTATATGGTTACAACTGGAAGAAATATGTTCTTATTAGAGCCCGAGCAAGATTGAGGGAGAGAGTCGTCATCTCACGTTATCACACAGAGCGTCGGACTGGCTTGCGAAGCAAAAAGGGCTGTTGAGCCAAAACCAAAGAGGCCAACGTCAGGCAACGCCACTGTAATTGGAGACTCCATTGTGAGAGGGACGGACAGGGGTTTCGGCGGCAACAGACGGGATTCGAGGATGGTGTGCTGCCTTCCTGGTGCCAGGATCCAGGATGTCACGGACAGAGTGCAGAAAATCCTCAAGGGCGAAGGTGAACAGCCGGAAGTGGTAGTGTCGATGTCGAACATGACAAATGATGTCGGAAAGAAGGGGATGAATATTCTGCAGCGTGACTTTAGGGAGCTCGGAAAAATACTGAAAAGCAGGACCTCCAGGGTTGTATCCAGTTTGCTTACAGTTCCTCGTGCTGGCGAGAGCAGGAACAGGGAGACAAGGGACCTGAATGTGTGGCTTAGGAACTGGTGCAGGGGGCAGGGATTTAGATTCTTAGATCACTGGGATCTGTTTTGGAGTAAGGGGGAACTGTACAAAAGGGACGGATTGCACCTTAACACGTGGGGGACCGGCATTCTGGCAGGCAGGTTTGCCACTGCTACACGGGTAGTTTTAAACAGAATGGGGGGGGTGGGGTGTCAAAGGGGATAGTCGAGAATGGAGGTAAAGGGAAAGAGAGTAAAGGGATGGTTAATGACCCCAGAATTAACGTGAAAGGAAGCTCACAAAGGGATAGGAGAGTATGGCCAAGTGTAATAGGGATCGATGTGAAAGGTGAGATGCGTAAGGAATTGAAAATATTTTATATGAATGCACGACGTATAAGAAGTAAAGTAGATGAGCTTGAGGCTCAGTTAGCGGTTGGTAGATATGACATTGTGGGGATTACTGAGATGTGGCTGCAGGAGGATCGGGCCTGGGAACTTAATATTCAGGGTTATACATCCTATAGAAAGGACAGGCAGGTGGGCAGAGGAGGGGGGGTAGCTCTGCTGGTGAGGGATGGAATTCAGTCCCTTGCGAGGGAAGACATACGGACTGACGAGGTAGAGTCACTGTGGATTGAGTTGAGGAATTGTAAAGGCAGGAAGACACTAATTGGTGTTATTTACAGACCCCCAAATAGTAGCCCAGATGTAGGGTGTAAGTTGCAGCAGGAGTTCAAACTGGCATGTAACAAAGGTAATGCCACTGTGGTGATGGGGGATTTCAATATGCAGGTAGACTGGGAAAATCAGGTTGGTTCAGGACCCCAAGAAAGAGAGTTTGTAGAATGCCTCTGAGATGGATTCTTAGAGCAGCTTGTAATGGAGCCGACCAGAGAAAAGGCAATTCTGGATTTAGTGTTGTCCAATGAACCAGATATGATAAGAGAACTCGAGGTAAAGGAACCGCTTGGAGGTAGTGATCATAATATGATTAGTTTTAATCTGCAATTTGAGAAGGAGGTGGTAGTGATGCAGTTGAACAAAGGGGACTATGAAGGCATGAGAGGGAAGCTGGCCAAAGTACCAGGAATGACGGTGGAACAGCAATGGCAGGAATTTCTGGGCATAAACCGGGAGACGCAGGATCATTTCATTCCAAAAAGGAAGAAAGATTCTAAGGGGAGTAGGAGGCAACCGTGGCTGACAAGAGATGTTAGTGATGAAATAAAACTAAAAGAAAAGATGTATAACACAGCAAAGAGTAGCCGGAAGCCAGAGGATTGTGAACAGAAGGAAACAAAACGGGCAATACGGGCTGAAAATATGAAGTACGAGGGGAAGCTGGCCAGGAACATAAAGAAGGACAGTAAAAGCTTCTTTAAATATGTTAAGGGAAAAAGAGTAGCAAAGTCAAATGTGGGTCCCTTGAAGGCAGACACAGGTGAAATTATTATGGGCAACAAGGAAATGGCAGAAGAGTTGAATAGGTGCTTCGGATCTGTCTTCACTAAGGAAGACACAAACAATCACCCACATGTACTGGAGGGCAGAGGATATAAGGCGGTAGAGGAACTGAAATAAATTTTCATTAGGCGAGAAATTGGTGAAATCATTTGTAAAGTGGTGAAATCATTGGACAAAGACACGAAGCTGGGGGGCAGTGTTAACTGTGAGGAAGATGCTAGGAGGCTGCAAGGTGACTTGGATAGGTTGGGTGAGTGGGCAAATGCATGGCAGATGCAGTATAATGTGGATAAATGTGAGGTTATCCACTTTGGCGGCAAAAACAGGAGGGTAGACTATTATTTGAATGGTGGCCGATTAGGAAAAGGGGAGATGCAACGAGACCTGAGTGTCATGGTACACCAGTCATTGAAAGTTGGCATGCAGGTGCAGCAGGCTGTGAAGAAAGTAAATGGTATGTAAGCATTCATAGCAAAAGAATTTGAGTGCAAGAGCAGGGAGGTTCTACTGCAGTTGTACAGGGTCTTGGTGAGACCACACCTGGAGTATTGCATACAGTTTTGTCTCCTAATCTGAGGAAAGACATTCTTGCCATAGAGGGAGTACAGAGAAGGTTCACCAGACTGATTCCTGCAGAGATGCCAACCCTAAATTTAGTTCACAGTAACATTCAACCCATTTGTCAGTAACAAATGGGGGTAAATGCATTTCTCTCAGTAACATGTTGCGGCACCAGAAATATGCATGGCAACGACCCAAAATCTGCAACGCGCGTTGAATCCAACCTTCCTTTTTTCAACTAGTACTATATACAAACTCATTAAACACACATAAACATCCTTTAGTATACACAGTATCACTTAAAAGATGTACTTATATATATTTTGATGAGTCTTGAATGCTTTAGCCTTCAGGCACAGCTAACAATAACAAAACTGTGTTTAAACACAATTCAGTTATAAAGTTGCAAATCACTGAATGAGAGAGGACGCATACCTGGTGTTACAAAAGTGTCAGACATAGTGTCACTCATTTCACTGAGAAATGTAAAACAATGTTCAGGACCTACTATCCTACAACCATCAGGCAATTAAACACTATCACCTCCAAATAAGCCATATCAACTTGGGGGCACTGTTTTTGTCTTTAGACTATTATTGTTTGTTTTATATATATACACATATATAGAAACACACTGTATACACAACATGCAGAAGTAACTCAGCGGGTCAGGCAGCATCATTTGAGAAAAGGAATAGGTGATATTTCAGGTTGAGACCCTTCTTCAGTCAGGGGAGAGGGGAACTTGAGGTATGAAAAGGTACTGAACATATCAAAACCAAACCTTTTCATACTTTCAGTTTCCTTCTCACCTGACTCTAGTCTGAAAAGGGGTCTCGACCCAAAGCATCACCTATTCATTTTCTCCAAGATGCTGCCTGCCCCACTGAGTTACTCTGGCATTTTGTGTCTATCTTCAGTGTAAACCAGCATCTGCAATTCCTTCCTGCACACACTATGTACATAGGTGTATACAATGAATGTTTTGTTGCTTAGTATGTGTTTTACAGAGTACTGTGCTTACATATGTTGCACTGCTGCAAGTAAGTTTCATTGTTCCCTTTCAGGACACATAAGTTCATAAGATATAGGAGCAGTGAGGCCATTCAGCCCATCAAGTCTATTCTGTCATTCAATAGTAGCTGATCTATCTTTCCCTCTGGACCCCATTCTCCTGCCTTCTCATAACCGTTGACATCCAAGCAAGAATCTGTCACTCTCCACCTTAAAAATACCCATTGACTTGGCCTCCGCAGCCTTCTGTGGTAATGGTTCCCCCAGATTCACTGCCCTCAGACTAAATAAATTCCTCCTCATCTCCCCCCTAAAAGGTACATGACAAAGGTAAAGCGTTGTGTAAATGTCTGAAGAAGGGTCTCGACCCGAAAAGCCCGCCTATCTCCTTGGCTCCTTCGATGCTGCTGCTGCACCCGCTGAGTTTCTCCAAGCCTTTTGTGTACCCCCAAAGGTAAAACATTGTTGACTCTTGGAGTGGTTTGAAGGAGGTGCCGAGCTGGGCTCCACTTACCTTCATGAAGGGAGCTGCCATAGGACGAGGCGCTGGCGCTGGCGCTGGCCCTGCTGCTGCTCTTTAACATGGTGAGGACCTGCTCCTGGACCCTCATGCTCTTCTGCTGGCTGCCCAGCCGGTGCTCACTGCGCTGGTCCAGCTGTCGGTCGGACGGGACGGCCAGGGTGGAGATCGGGGCGTCCGACGGCAAGGCGGACTTGAGAAAGTGAACGTCCTGCATCGCTACGTTCATTCTCGCTGGCTCTTTCCCCTCCCGAGGAAAGTGTGTCAAAGGTGCGCTGGTGTTCGCCCGACCTGGACAACGATGAAGTCCCTCTCCCTCCCTCCTTCGCCGGTGGCTATGATCAAAGATCCTACAGCGATCTTTGCCTGTGATCTCCCTGACGCCTTTCCGCGGTGGGGCTGGGCCCGAGGGAGGAGACTGGTGCCCTGCCCCGTCGCTGCCTGCCTGCTACAACGTGGAGCTCCATCTTCCCAGGTGAGTGAGTTCCCAGGTTGCACGTGTCCAACCGCCGCTCGTTCCCGCCCTTCCCGCTGCACGTGTCCAACCGCCGCTCATTCCCGCCCTTCCCGCTGCACGTGTCCAACCGCCGCTCGTTCCCGCTCCCGCCCTTCCCGTTTATTGTTTTGATTATTTTTCTCCGTAACGACATGTTTGGCTGCCGGAACACCGTAATAAGGTTATTTCGCCGGGACAAAATACGGCGAATCCGGGACACTTGGCATCTCTGTGATTCCTGGGATGGCAGGACTTTCATATGAAGTAAGACTGGATAGACTCGGCTTGTACTCGCTTGAATTTAGGAGATTGAGGGGGGATCATAGAGACTTACAAAATTCTTAAGGGGTTGGACAGGCTAGATGCAGGAAGATTGTTCCCGATGCTGGGGAACTCCAGAACAAGAGGTCACAGTTTAAGTATAAGGGGGAAGTCTTTTAGGACCGAGATGAGAAGATCATTTTTCACATAGAGAGTGGTGAATCTGTGGAATTCTCTGCCACAGAAGGTAGTTGAGGCCAGTTCATTGGCTATATTTAAGAGGGAGTTAGATGTGGCCCTTGTGGCTAAAGGGATCATGGGTATGGAGAGAAGGCAGGTACAGGATACTGAGTTGGATGATCAGCCATGATCATATTGAATGGCGGTGCAGGCTCGAAGGGCCGAATGGCCTACTCCTGCACCTATTTTCTATGATTCTATGAAATAGTATTGCGTAGGCTAATGGGACTGAAGGATGATAAATCCCCTGGGCCTGATGGTCAGCACCCCAGGGCCTCAGACAGGTGGCTCTAAAAATAGTGGACTCATTGGTGATCATTTTCCAATGTTCAATAGATTCAGGGTCAGTTTCTGTCGATTGAAGGATAGCTAAAGTTATCCCACTTTTCAAGAAAGGAGCGAGAGAGAAAACGGGGTATAACAGACCAGTTAGCCTGTCTTCGGTGGTGGGAAAGATGCTGGAGTCAATTATATATGTATATATATATAAAGAGGTAATAATGGGGCATTTGCATAGCAGTAAAAGGATTAGTCCAAGTCAACATGGATTTATGAACGGGAATCATGCTTTACTAATCTTCTGGAATTTTTTGAGGATGTGACAAGTAAAGTCGATGAAGGGGTGCCACTGGATGTAGTGTATCTAGACTTTCAGAAAGTCTTTGATAAGGTCCCGCATGGGAGACTGATGACTGAAATTAGAGTACATGGTATTGGGGGTAGGGTGTTGACATGGATAGAAAATTGGTTGGCAGACCGGAAGCAAAGAGTAGCAATGAACGGGTCCTTTTCAGAATGGCTGGCAGTGGCGAGTGGAGTGCCACAAGGCTCGGTGTTGGGGCCGCAACTGTTTATCATATATATTAATGATTTGGAAGAGGGAATTAGGAGCAACACTAGCAGGTTTGCAGATTACACAAAGCTGGGTGGCAGTGTGAACTGTGAAGAGGATGTTAGGAGGTTGCAGGGTGACCTGGACAGGTTGAGTAAGTGGGCAGATTCGTGGCAGATGCAGTATAATATAGATAAATGTGAGGTTATCCACTTTGGCGGCAAAAACAAGGGGACAGATTATTATCTCAATGGGGTTAGGTTAGGTAAGGGGGCGGTACAGCGGTACCTGGGCGTCCTTGTACACCGGTCACTGAAAGTTGGCGTGCAGGTACAGCAGGCAGTGAAGAAAGCTAATGGAATGTTGGCCTTCATAACAAGAAGATTTCAGTATAGGAGTAAAGAGGTTCTTATGCAGTTGTATAGGGCTCTGGTTAGACCACATCTGAAGTATTGTGTACAGTTTTGGTCTCCTAATTTGAGGAAGGACATCCTTGTGATTGAGGCAGTGTAGCGTAGGTTCACGAGATTGATCCCTGGGATGGCGGGACTGTCATATGAGGAAAGATTGAAAAGACTAGGCTTGTATTCACTGGAGTGTAGATGGATGAGGGGGGATCTTATAGAAACATATAAAATTATAAAAGGACTGGACAAGCTAGATGCAGGAAAAATGTTGGGCGAGTCCAGAACCAGGGGCCACAGTCTTAGAATAAAGGGGAGGTCATTTAAGACTGAGGTGAGAAACAACTTTTTCATCCAGAGAGTTGTGTATTTATGGAATTCCCTGCCACAGAGGGCAGTGGAGGCCAAATCACTGGATGGATTTAAGAGAGAGTTAGATGGAGCTCTAGGGGCTAGTGGTGTCAAGGGATGTGGGGAGAAGTCAGGCATGGGTTATTGATTGGGGACGATCAGCCATGATCCCAATGAATGGCGGCGCTGGCTCGAAGGGCCGTATGGCATCCTCCTGCACCTATTTTCTATGTTTCTATCTCCTAATTTATGGGTTTGTAAGTAGAAAATACGTCATAGGTAAACATTGATTAATTACTGGACTTTCTTTTGGAAACTGCTAACTGTTCCCTGTTGTTAACTAAACCTCATTATGATACTTTGTGGTAATATTGGATTTGTTGATTTTCTGACTAGAAGGTTTCATGAGATGTAGAAGAGCATATTATGGGGACTAATTAAGATGTTTAAATGCAATTATGAGATTAATTATTCAGATCTTACTGTGAATAAATATATAGTAGTACTATATATAAATATATAGTAGTGCAGAGCATGCACAGTAAACCATGTGCAACATTGGTCAGAGTAGAAAAAGAACTGTTTTTTAAGGGAACACAGTTGCAAGGTAGTCACATCAGATGGAAATGCATCTGAACTCCTACTTGCTTACGGTAGTGAATCTTTAAAAATTTCCATTCTGGAGTGTTGCGGGGGCTAAATGATTGGGGATTTTTTAAAAGATTGGGGAACTGAGCGCTGTATGGAACTGGCACAGAAATATTGATGAGGCCTGAGATAGATTATCCATGACCATATTTATTGACAGGGTTGTCGTGGGGTCAAATAGCTTGACTCCTATTTTCATACATCGCCAGGGTTTGCCCTTTGCAATTTTCTGGAAATCGCTATAGAACAGTACAGCATGAGAGCAGGCCCTTTGGCCTACTATGTCTATGCCAAGAACAAATCTTATCTGCCTGCACGTAATCCATATCTCTCCATTGCCTGCTTATCCATATATGCCTATCCAAATGCCACTAACGTATTTGTCTCAACCACCACCACAGGCAGTGTGTTCCAGGTACTCATCACCTTCTGTGTAAAAAAATTACCCCACACATCACATGTAAACTTAGCCCCTTTCACCTTAAAGCAAACTCTCTAGATGTGATTTTTTTTCTGTGCTGTGAAAGAGGTTCTGACTACTGCTTGCTAACTATGCTTCTCATAAATTTATATACTTCCAGCAGATCTCCCCTCAACCTCTGGCATTCCAGAGAAAACAATCCAAGCCAGTCTAACCTCTTTCTGCAGCTATTACTCACTATTCCAAGCATAATTCTGGTAAACCTCCTCTCCACCCATTCCAAATATATGGGGTGACGATTATATACTCTTCCTCTAAATAGACGGAAAACCACACTGTAATTCAGGAAGACGTTTCTTGGTCACTGGGAGAATGCAGTTAAAGAATTGCAAACGTGTATCTAGGAAGGACACGTGGTGCTGGAGTAACAAACGGGCCAGGCAGCATCTCTGGCGAACATGGATAGGTGACTTTTCGAGTCAAGACCCTTCTTCTGACTGGTTTCTAGATCCGAGAGGTCATCTATCCGTGTTTTCCAGAAATGTTGCCTGACCTGTTGAGTTACTCCAGCACTTTGTGTCATTGTTGTGCATTAACCAGCATCTGCTGTTCCTTATTACTAAATATATTTATGAATCTATGACCGAGCAGACATATCCCCAAAACAGTACTTTCCAATCTCTTCCTTAACATGATATACTTAAACACCACCGATCCGTGAACGCTAAATAGTGTCCTTGATTTACCATAAACTTACATGACACTATCTGTCAAATCTCTCTCTGACCCAGGGCTGGCAAAGGTGATGCGAAAGACTATTGTCCTCTGATCTCCAAACGCTATTCGATCCACTAATCAAACAGGACCTTGTCTCCAAACATTTATTGTTGTTGAAATAAGTTATGGCAATAAAAAACCTCGGTTTTCCCGACGATTCCGCCGCCTCCAAATGGTGCTCTTCTCGAGAGTGTTTTGGAAATCCCACCAACTGGTCCCAGGCCTCTTCCTGGCCCACTTGGACCAAACGAAATCGTCTCCCTCTCCCATTGACGAGATAATTGAACCCGCTCCATTTCATTGATCAACGTACCCCGTCGTTTATTCTAAAAGGCTTGAGGCGGGGTGGGAGCCCTGATTTGCCATTGTAATTGAGGGGGCGTGTGGTTTGTTGTCATCTTGTAGTCCTCCCCTGCAGGGAGCGGTCAGTCGTCGCCTCCAGCCGCTGTTTGAGCGGGTCACTGCTGGGCGACCGGCGCTTGGTTCAGAAGAAGCCTCCGTCCCAGCGGCAACCCCACCCCTTCCAAATCCACAGTAGGTTGTTCCCACACATCTTTTTGGTGAAACCTTTTTTCCCCCTTGTATTACAAATGTTCTGGTATTATTCCAAGAAAATAAACTGTAAACATTTCCTTGTTAATGTGCATATTATTGGTGTTAATAATGTCGAAACAAGGAAAGCTGGTTTATTCGACACAAAGTGCTGGAGTATCTTAGCGGGTCAGGCAGCACCTCTGGAGAGAGGGTGTCGTTGGTCCCGACTCACTGAGTTACTCCAGCACTTTGCGTCTGTCGTTGATGTTAGTAACTTGTACAATGTTTATTTATGTATTTGTTATTTTCCGATTGTTGGGACTGCTTCGGTGAGCGGCATTTCTTCAGGCTTTCGAAATACATCCATGTTGCTCAACAACTTTATGCATGAATAAAGAGCAAAGTTAATTTGAATCAATGGTTTGGGTTATAGAGAGCGTACGGATGTTCAGGCGGCGGCCAGAATAAACGGTAACTCTAACTGGTGGGAGTTTCAATCAAAGATACTAGAGGAGCCCATTTAACAAACAACATGGCGGTGAAGGATTTTATTACAATAGCAACTAAAAGAGGAAAATGTGTCTTTTGCATGTTGTATATTTTGTTGAATTAAGTTTTTTAGTGTTGGGAGATAGAACATGGAACAGTACAACACAGGAACATTATGTCTGCGCCGAACATGATGCCAAGATTAAAGGGCCTGTCCCAGCAGCATGCAACTCCATGCAATGAGCGCGACCTAACGTGGCCGCTTTAGCAGTCCGGCATCGCGGGGCCGGTCCCACTTCGATCGCTGGAGCTGTGCGGAATTGTGCAGAGTTCGTCCCGACATCGCGCGGGGCTCTGAAAAACTGACCATGTTCAAAAATTCCGCGCGGCAACGGCTTGTCGGCTCGCAGTCGCCTCGACGTCGTGCCTCCGTGACCCTCTCTGTGTGTGCCTCTCTGTCCTGGCGAACGTACCTTTAAGACTTCGCTCCAAGTTCGCCTCACTTCGCGCCGCGTTGCGCCACTCACCCCACCTCCGCGCGGCCCCCGCTGCCGGTTTGATTGCGCTCTTCGCATGCAGGCGCATGCTGTTGGGTAACGGCCCTGTACAGGGATCACCCCACCTCCGCGCGGCCCCCGCTGCCGGTTTGATCGCGCTCACTGCATGGAATCGGATGCTGGTAGGAAAGGCCCTTAACTCTCTTCTGTCTGCACATGGCCCATATCGTCCCATTTCCATACATGGAATCCATGTGCGGGAATGAGCGGCGGTTATCAAAGGGTGCGGGGAACCCTCGACACGTAAACACACTCTTGTATCTGCCTCGAGGGTACACAGAAAAAGCTGGAGAAACTAACAGCGGGTAAGGGCAGCAGCATCTAAGTTTGAGCCAGATTCAGTGAGAGTACCCCGTTCCTGCGACGTTTCGGTTCTCTGTTGAAAGCACCCAGAGACCTATGAGGCTTCTTCAGAAAAAGTGTTTCCTCTCTCGTAATCTGCCTCCACTACCACCCTGTAGCACATCCATAATATTCTTACTGGCATAGTTGATGCTACTAAATACAAAACCACACACCACAAAATTATTAACCAACCTACATACTGATGTTGAATTTATAATGTTAAAATAGAGTTAGTACCTTTTTTAAAAAAAAAACACAAAAAAATGGCCATACGTTTGCTTAAGTTTAAAATTGGGTTACAAAAGTAAGTTGACAACCCTATTTTAAAGATGATTCCTGGACACCAGCAAATGACATAATGAAAGCCAAGTGATGAAAAATGAACAGTGCAAACTCCAAAAGATAACTGGAAATGCTGGAAACCTAAATGAAAAACTAGAAATGCTGTTAAGTATTTAGGCCATACAACATCTGTAGGAAGAGAATGAGGTTAATATTTTTTCTCGATGGCATTTCATCTGAACTGAGGAAAGTTGGAGATGAGATACCAGGTGATCTAAAGTAGTAAATGACAGGAGTAGCGTTTTTGTGGCAAATAACGTCTAAGTTGCAATTGGTGTGGTGTAGCGGCGCCTACTGGCGCACGCAGGTATCGAACCCGGCGTTCAGAAGCCGCGGCCATGTGACTTGGGAGGGGCTGCTTGTTTTCGCGCGGTTTTGCTTTCGCGCGGCAGTTCAGCGCTGACCACTGATGTGGCCAGACGTGTCAAGAGAGCCTGTTTACTGAAGAGTGAATTTTCGAATAAAGATTTGTTTAAAAGTTCAGTTGTCGTTCTTGAGACCGCCAAAGTGGTTCTATTTTAGGTCATTGGCAGAGAAAGGATTTGAGTTGGAGGCTGGGAAAGGAAGTTGGCGGAAGGTACTAATGTCATAGCTTTGGTCTTTCCACATGATGTGTTAACAGGAAAATAATTGTAATATGCAAATCACAAGGTATGCACATTGGCAGAAATTTCTAATACATGAAAAGGAAGAAATGATCTGACCTCACTTGCAGGTTTTTTCATTAGGTCATAAGAGATGGGAGTAGAATTGGCCCAAAAAAGTCTACTCTTCCATTCAATCATGGCTGATCTATCTCTCCCTCCTAACCCTATTCTCCTGTCTTCTCCCCAACCTCTGATGATGAGATACGAGTCCTCGGAAGACTGTGCAGGCAACCGTGGACTCTTGGGAAACCAAACGATTTTCAAAAAACAGTAATCACAAAATTAAAAACAGAAAATGCTAAAAATACTCAGCGGACAAGGCCCCATCTACGACGAGAGAACGATTCAGTGATTTTTCTTCAGAATTTGGAAAAGTTTGACAATGTTTTACATAACAGGGAAAGAGGACGATTGTGAATCTTAGAACAGTGAAAGGTGAGGTCCATACAAAGAAGGTGACAACTGGCAGTTCAGGAAATGGAAAAGACACAGTTGAAAGCCCCATCAACCATGATTAAGGAAAAAAATCTATATTACTAAAAGTCTGATCTTGACCACTTTGTTCTGTATATTGATTTAGAAAAAAAAAACGCTGCCAGTTATGTAGCAATGTTACAAAATTTTGAGATTTTTAAAATCAAGTCTGCAATTTATCCCATCAGATAAAGCATAACAAGAAGTTTAATTTGACACCTAATTCACTTTTCATATCTTCAGTATTAAAAAAGGTATGGCCATTTTCATACTTGGAAATTAGCATCTTGTTCCCTATTGCTTTTCCATTGACTTAACACAAAAGCTGTGATCGAGGACAGTCAAAAGCCCATAACTTTCATAAAAATTAAGAGAACTGACAGAAATTTTCAGTTATTATAGATTGAAACATTCTGAAACAAATATGAAACAATCTTACTTGGATGACCTGAAATCAAAGCATATAATTAGTTACCCAATTGTAGCTAATTACAAAATTTAATTATAGATCTAATCATCTATCCATTTCTTTAGAAAAGATTAACATTTTTAAATAGACAAAGTGTCCAAATAACATTCACACAAGAATTCACAATATAACATGATTTTAAATCTCATTGTCATGAATTTATAGGCCAAATGGAAGGAGTTTAGTGTTTAATTCCCGTAGATTAATGGCCATTTTAATCATCTTGCGAGTGGGTTTTTGTGGAACGCGATCGTTTGGAACGTTGCGGTTGCAGTGAATTTAAACCCCATATCGGCAGGAAAAATACTGCCAGTTCGTATGGGGCCTAAATCACCTTTTCGCAACATAAAATATGGATTAAGATCGCCCTAAGAAGCACGTTTATATGTAAAATATACGGCATTCCTTTAACATCCCTGTTGTCGGCGTTCACGGCATTAGATGCTGATTTTTATTTTACTCCAGCGCTGAAATTGTTGGGCGATTTTATATTTTAAAAAAATAAATAAATAAAAATTCACAGACGGAAGTCGGAACAAATCTTCAGCAAAAGCTCGCACCCCGAGAAAATAAAAATCCGGCAAGCAGGGGAAAACCGCATCTTAACCCTGCCCCACCCCCCCAAAAGGCGCTAAAGTTGCGCAAAAGGCCAGTGACAGAATTGCAGCGTCACTGAAGGTAAGTTTTGTAACATACCTAACTTATGGCTGTGGTTTTTGGCCATCTTTGAGGAAGTCCCCCTCCACTGTGCAGGACAAGTGGATTTTTCCCATCGATGAAAATAAAAGAGTTATTAGTGTTTAAAAAATGTTGTGCTTCTCTCTCCTGAAGGCCATGCCCCTCTCGGAGGGACTATAAAACCTGGAAGTGTTGAGTGCCTCAGTCGGTCTCTGCAAGATGGGGGAGTGAGAGGGTCACGTCTCTCAGTCTGAGCGGTGAATAACACTGAACACATGTCTACTAAATTGAGAGTGTGGTTTTACTGACCTTAATGTGGTTTGAAAATGAAAATGTGGTTGGTTTGAAATAAAGCACAGCAAATGGTTGTTGGTGGTGGTGTTTGGTTTGAAATAAAGCATAGCAAATGGTTGGTGGTGGTTGGTTTAAAATAAAGCACATGATTAAAAGTCTAAACTTAACAACTTCCTGTTTGCACTGTATATTGATATTAGATAAAACCCTACCACTTATGGCTGTGATTTTTGGCCATCTTACTCAGTCCCCCTCTGCTCATCTGGTGCAGTGGATTCTTCACATCAATGAAAAATAAAAGTGTTATTAGTGTTTAAAAATGTTGAGAATCTTTCTCCTGTCAATCATGCCATGAAAGCCACGCCCTTTCAGTTGGGAGGGGGGAGGGATTACAAAACCCAGAAGTGTGGGTGTGGCTCAGTCTCTGCAAGATGGGAGAGGGAGAGGTCATGACTCTGTCTGAGCTGTGAATCAACTGAACACACTGAATGACTACAGCACTGAGTGTGGTTTTTATGGTGGTTTCACCCTGCTTGAAATGGTATGAAACTGCATTTGAATGTGGTGGCCTTGCCCCCTGCATGAAATGGTATGAAACTGCATTTGAATGTGGTGGCCTTGCTCCCTGCTTGAAGTAGTATGAAACTGCACTAGAATTTGGTGGCCTTACAACCTGCTTGAAGTGGTACGAAACTGCATTTGAATTTGGTGGCATTGCACCTTGCTTGAAGTGGTTGGAAACTGCATTTGAATCTGGTGGCCTTGCACCCTGCTTGAAGTGGCTGGAAACTGTACCTGAAACTGGTGGCCTTGCACCCTGCTTGAAGTGGTAAGAAACTGGACTTGAATTTGGTGGCCTTGCACCCTGCGTGAAATGGTAGGAAACTGCATTTGAATTTGGTGGCCTTGCACCCTGCTTGAAATTGAATTTCAAGGAATAGCCGTGAGTCAACTGCCAGCCCCCCAGCCGTGAGTGAGCTGCCAGCACATCAGGCTTGAGTGACTGAGCTGCCACCCCAAGAATCCATTTTGCCCACAATGGCCATGCTAGCCCTCTGGAAACCAATCCCTTCAGCCCACAACACCCATACTAGCACTCTAGAAAGCCCCCCCCCCCCCCCCCCCCCCCCACTGGCCACCAATATTGGAATTGATGGAGAGGTGGAATATTGCGTTGGGGGGACCAGCCCTTCCGTGTGAACATGGGACCCAATGGGTCCCACTTAGTCTAGTAATGTATACAAAAGGCATTGGGTTGGAGGTTGGTATTGTTGGGATATGATGGAACCAGAACTGGAAGAATGTAATGGAGACCTCGCAGAAATTGGATGGGAGAAAGTAAACTCAAGAAAGCTGTAAGAGTTGATGGATTTGTGGTTGTGTTTTTCTCCAAACCTCTTTTATTCTCCCTCCATTTATCCGGACATACCATATTGCACAGTTCATTGTTCCTGAATTTGAAAATGCCCTTTTTAAAATTATGAAAGGGTACCAAATTTGATTCTGCGTCACTTTCCGTTCCGTTGAGGATTGAAAGCCTTGGTGATTTTTCACCACTGCCCTCCACCTCTTCCCTCCCCTTCTCTTTCTCTCCCCCTATTCTCTCTTCCCTACTTGAACATCCACATCAACACTTCTAAGATATTCAAGAAGCAAGCCTGTCGGCTCCATGGGTCTCTCTGGCAGATTGTCAGTTTATGGTTGATCTGCAGCCTTAAGCCAAGTTGATGTGCTCTCATAGCCTTGACTAATGAAGGTCATTTATAGATCTCCTGCATGGGGTTTCTCTGAGTTCTCCGGTTTCCTCCCACACTACACATGTGCACATGTTTGTTGGTTAATTGGATTTTGTAAAATTTTCACCAACTTTGTGTAGAATATTGTTAGTGTGCAGGGATTGCTGGTCGCTGCAGATTTGGTGGACCGACGGTCCTGTATCTCTAAACTAAACTAAGATTTCTGACCAATATTGTGCACTTTTCAAACAGTTGTGAATCTTTGGAAGTGTCTCCCTTAAGGGATTATGAAAGCAGAGTGTTTGAATATGTTTAAGGCAAATGTGGATAAATGCTTGACAACCACGGGGAGAAATATTACCATGGATAGATGAAATTGGTGAATTGAGATTGTGATCAGATCAGCTATCTTATCTATATATAGTTAAGACCCTCGTGTTGGTTTGTCCGGGTTCTATTTCGCGAATATTCGTTTTAGGTGTTTGTGAATCTCCTCTCTCAAAATGTGCAAAAACTAAACAATTTTTACATATTTCCGGAGGGTTTTTCCTCTTAATGTTTGTAATATTAGAACATCCGGCTCCCCCTCCCCCCGCAACCGTACGTTGAGGGAACGGGACCCAGTGGTCTCCCATCCCTCCCCTCACCTGCCCCATCTCCCCCTATCCCCTCCCCCCCCCCCCGTGTGTGTGTGTGTGGGGTGGTTAGTGTGTGGGTGAAGCCGTAGCACCCCCCCCCACCGCGCGTTGGAGGAACAGACGCGCGGTGTGTGTTCATTAAAATTTGCGTTAAACATCTATTCTGCAATCAATAAATAAATTAAGATGGGTTGAATATTTTCTGGATACTACATTGTGTTCTGAAGCTGGAAGTTGATAACATCAAGAAATGTTTAAAATGCATTGCTTGTTTAATAAATTTGCAATGTTTACACAGGGTTATGGAGGAGACTATTAAATTGGTGTCAGCAGGCGATTGCATCCAGATCTGGAATTTACTGCTCTTTTCGCCAGAGACTGACTTCAACCCTCATGAACCTGGTTATGAAGTGTCCTCCCTTTGCTGGAGTGCTAACAATATCCTTCAATTCTTATGTCAAAATGCTATTGAGAATGGATTATAAAATCTTAAGCCCTGTATGTGCAATGATACACAGAACTGCCATATTACATTTCATGCTGGGTTTGCAGTTTGCACAGAGTATTCAGTTTAATATTTAGTTTTAAAGCAAGAATAGTTTCTACTTTGGGTAAAATAATTGCTTTCAGGAGCTACTTTGACAGTTTCGGCTTCATCCCATTGCCTATAGCAGTTGTGCAATGTTCCAATCCACCCATGCATTTGGGTATTTCTACTTTAATTTGATAAAAAACCCAATTTCTGTTCCACAAAAGTCAAACATAGAACAGTGCAGCACAGGAACCGGTCCTCTGGACCATGTTGTGCATGTCGAACATGATGGCAGGTTGAACTAATCTCTGCCTGCATACCCATGTTCCTATCCAAAAGTCTCTAAAATATTACTATCATGTCTGCTTCTGTCACCCCTGGCAGCACATTCTCGGCTCTCTCGCGTGTCTCTGGTCTGTGGACCGTCGCCCTCCACCCTCCACATCTCTATACTTATAAAACTCTGATCTTGGATGTGTATTTATTTGTGTGAGTGTGCGTGCGTGTTTGTGTGTAATCACATCTTCGCAGAAAAACAATGCAGTAGCGGTAACATTTTTACATATTCCAGTAGACATTTTTCCCCTGGAGTCCAAAACCACCTTATCTGAAAATGTCATGCTTTATTTCTCGAGTTATTAATGAAAATCCCCCTCGCCCGTCCCTGCCCCCTGCCCTCGTCTCTCTACCCCCCCCCTCCCTCTCTCTCTCTCTCTAGCCGCGCCTGCGAGTTGGGTGCTATGCGTGAGTGGATAGGGCGGGGGATTGGGTAAAAGGAGCGAATTAATAATATTAGTAGAATACCAAGGGGGGTGGTTAGTGTGTGTGTGAGATATGCCGCAGCCCCCCCCCCCCCCCCCCCCGCAGCTGCGAGTTGAGGGGACAGCACTCAGTCTAGTCTCCTTTAAACCTTTGGCCATTCTACCTTTAAATGGCTTTTAAACGATTTGTTATTTTACTTGCTTTAAAACACCCTTATCTTACATATTGGCCCTCTATCAATGCATGCAAATCAGTACTACTAAAGTGCAAGCTCCAAAGGCAATTATTTTATCCTAAGGCAAGTTCAATGGGTGCTGTTCCAGAATGTTTTCTTAAACTAGCTCCAGAAGAATTCCATGATACTCGCTTTTTGGAATGTAACATTTGATTCTTTCTCGTGGATAGTTATGACTGACATTTTGGAATGGTCTTGAAAATTCTACTGTGATCGAATGGAACTGCAGGGCATTTGATTATAAATGAGCTGTGTTGCCTTTCACGGTTGAGTAATTCAGTCCCTTCAGCACTGCTACTTCAGCATTTGTGTGAAAGTTGACAGAAGCTGTTGACCATCAAGCCAGGTCCCTGGAGGAGCCTTGGATATGGAGGAGAAGATCCATTTCTTTATTACATATTCATGTAACTGCTCTATTCAGTAGACAATCAAAACATTTCTTAGTTTAGACTAGACGGGACAATAATGTCAAGTGCTGTGTAAATAAGAAAGATAAACAAGATACCTTCGTGAGCTTCAGTTAGGCGGGAGGATACGTGTACAGCAATAATGATTTTTTGACCTGTTTTAAAAATTAATTTCAAAACATCAGCACATGAGGATGGGGATTCTCTATATTAGTTTTAGTATAAAGCTAAGACTCTAATTTGCCCTGGAGTACGTAGTCCTGAAAGGTAGTTGATAGTTCTTTGGAAGGTGGTTCAGACCCAAAACATCACCTGTCCATGTTCTCCAGAGATGTTGCCTGACCTCAGTTACTTTGGCTTTTTTAAATCTTTTTTGATAAACCAACAAGTG
This sequence comes from Okamejei kenojei, assembly GCA_035221665.1. Lineage (NCBI taxonomy): Eukaryota > Metazoa > Chordata > Chondrichthyes > Rajiformes > Rajidae > Okamejei > Okamejei kenojei. Next base: position 39,929,829 of record CM069146.1, read on the forward strand.
CAGTTTCTTGCATCTGTGTTCTTTGGGGAATGTTGATTCAATTTTTGTGGACAAGTGCACACTGGAACTTTTTACTTCAAATGTGATGTCTGCTACATTTCAGAACTGCAGCTCTTACCATTTCTTTTGAAACAGTGCTACAAAAGTAACATGCATCTGCACAGCATGAACAGGTTGTGCATATTTTATAACTGTAATACACGCTTTAGCCAGGGGGTGGCACTGGTGTTTGCCTTCTACACAAAATATACTGTGCCCTAATAGCTTGCATTCAGCTGTGCAGGAACCAGGAAATGCAATGTTAATGCAGTTTGTGAAAAATGCCAGGCAGGTGAATGATCAATTTCAATCACGTGATGTACAGTGCCCTCCATAATGTTTGGGGCAAAGACCCATCATTTATTTATTTGCCTCTGTACTCCACAATTTGAGATTTGTAATAGAAAAAAAATCACATGTGGTTAAAGTGCACGTTGTCAGATTTTAATAAGGACCACTTTTATACATTTTGGTTTCACCATGTAGAAATTACAGCATTATTGCATTATTTTGTCTATCCTTGATACATACTCCATTGTTAGAATTGAGTTGTCATGGTGATTCATATTCTTTGACTAATTAGACATCAGTTTCTCATCAGTGCTACCAACAGAGGTGATAAAATTTCTGTGTCCATCTGTAAAAACAAGCCCGTACAACTCTGCAGTCTGGCAGAACAGGTGCAGTGACCACTTTTTTTTTTCCAATAGATCAATACTTAATAAAAGTATTATTAAATGCCAAGTATTTCACTGTTGGGGGAGAGGGTAAGTATAAATGTTCTTATCTTTTAATCTCATTTTTTTGAGTCGGTCGGGACTGCTTTCTAATTGGAGGTGTGTGGCTGGAAAACAGGTCTTTAGATTTTTGTTTAAGATACTGACTGTAAAGATTTAATTCAGATTGCAAAGTAGCTAGCAACAAAATTGAGTTTGGCGGGAAGTGGGAGGATAAGATTAAGTGAAATAGGGTATGTTAATCAGAAAATATAAATGTAAATAAAAAGTGAGGGAAGGATGAACAACCATTCAACCAACTTGGTTTATTTTCAGGATTATTGTTATCTTGGAGTTTGTAACTATTATTTTTGAAGAATAGATTTAACTTTTGCATGCCAACAGTTTGAAGATGGCGGTGTCCTTAAGTCAATACAAAAAGATTTCAGCATATGTTCAGAACTAGTAAGAACCAAAACCACGCTTTGAATGGGGAGTGGGGTACCGCAAGGCTCTGTGCAGGGCCGGCAGCTATTTACAATATACCTCAATGATTTGGATGAAGGGAGTAAAAGTAACATTAGCAAATTTGCAGATGACGCAAAGCTGGGTGGCAGTGTGAACTGTGAGGAGGATGCTATGAGGATGCTGGATGACTTGGACAGGTTGGGTGAGTGGGCAGATGCATGGCAGATGTAGTTTAATGTGGATAAATGTGAGGTTATCCACTTTGGTGGCAAGAACAGAAAGGCAGACAATCTGAATGAAGTCGAGGCTGGGTTTTTGGTCTGCTGACTCTTGCAAAGGCCATCAATTCCATGTTGACTTCGGCACTTATTTTTGGTTTTGGGCAATTGAATTAAGTTAATGGTTCATTTTTCGCACTTTACATTTCAAATTTTGATCTTGGATGTAAATGTGACTCTGAGGTTTTCCTCTTTTTGTTTTAAATCTCTAACAATGCAATACGGTTTCCCACTCTGCCTTCTCCATAGTCTAGCTCTGAAGTCTTGATGTATAGCACTTGTCTGTTCAAGCCCATCATGCACATCTCCAGCAATAGCTTCCATTCCTGCCCTTATTTCATTGCCTGAGCCCATCCCACAAAGATCTGACTTGGGCTTGCCCTGCCTTCTCATCTTCAGTCGTCACTAAAGCAGTATGATGGCTAGAATTGTTTAGTTTCAACTATGTTGACAACCAATGTTTTCAACATACTGTATCTCTGTTTCAAGATGGTCCCCATGTATACATTTGTGTTGAAGTTTAAAAAAAAATTAACATTGAGTAGGCAAAAACATTGTTTTTGTTTTGCGCTTAAATTTTACTTTGAAACTCTTTCAATGAGCTGCATGTTCTTGTGATCAGCCCAAGACTGATTTTTCACACCCTGCTCAATTGAGAGATAAAGTTCAAATTCCACATTTATCTGATTGCTGAGGCATGTCTCTGTGTACACCTTTTTTAATTCAGTAGGTATCTCGCTCTTGTTGAGAAAAGAATCTGCTTTCCTGTTCAACAAGTCTTTGCGGTTACTCTTGTGATGTTTTTGATGGATATCATCCTATTGGAGACTAAAGATGAAGTCGGGAGACCATGTGCCAGTTTTTATTGGTGGGTCAACAGTGGAAAGAGTTAGCACTTCAAATTCCTGGGCATTAACATCCCCAATGACTGTCCTGGGTGCTGCACGGAGTTATAATCATGAAGGAGGCATGCCAGCACCACAAATTTCTTAGAAGTTTTAGGAAAGTTGGCACATCGCCAGGTATTCTATTAAACTTCAACAGATACATTGCAGAAAGTATCCTGATTGATTGCATTATGGCCTGGTACAGCAACTTCAATGCACAGGAATGCAAGAGGTTGCAGAGAGTGCTGGATTCGGTCTGGTCCATCACAGGCCCAGCACTCCATAATCGAAAGGATTTAGTGAGGCACTGCCTCAAGAAGAAGGCATCCATCATCCAGTATCTCTGCCATTTGGGTAAATCTCTCTTTTGTTACTTCTATTGGGCAGGAGGTACAGTAGCCTGAGTTCCCCCACTATTCTGATTCAGGAACAGCTAATGATCTATAACCAGCAAGGTCTTGAACCAAAGATAGACACAAAAAGCTGTAGTAACTGAGCGGGACAGGCAGCATCTCTGGACAGAAGGAATGGGTGACGTTTGGGGTCGAGGCCCTTGTTCAGACTTGTGAGGGATAAGGGAAACGCGATGAGGTAGCGAGATAAAGAACAACGAATGAAAGATATGCAAAGGAGTAAGAATGATAAGGGATGGAGAGCAGAAGGATGACAGTGGGAGAACAGCGGGAGAGGATGTTGCAGAACTCTCGTCAGCCTGTGCATCTCTAATCCCCCCTCAACAATGGAACACTACAGACCATCGTTTGCACCACTTTGGTCTTGTTTTCTAATTATGTTTTGCACTGATGTCTTTTTCTTCAAGATCTGGTAGAATTTGTGTGACTTATGCATACTTTTTTGTGTGCTGCCTTAATTGATGTATGTGATCCACCTGCAAGCAAGATTTTAATCTCTCTGCACTTGTGCTTACGACAAAAAGACTCGCTTTGGTTGCTGTGATCTATTTTGCACTCATAAGGTGTAAAATTTACACCTCTTAAACGTGTTTTAAATTCCTATTTCTGACTTTTCCCCACCTTTGCAGGCATCTCATTGTATTTGCTAACTCTTCATAGTCAGTTATTGATCTTGAAATTTCAGGATTGGCTCCTTCCCCATTTATGAAAACTCTGCTTAAATCTAATTGCTGGATCATTTATCATCAAAATGATTCTTTCTAAGATGTCATTAGATATGACCTCTTCTACAAAGCCATAACCGCTTGCTAATCCATACTTCTACATGCATATAATTATTCTTTCAGTTTTTGCGTCTTTTAATGTTTTTGATTAAATTGGATATTGTGCTTATTACCCTGCCAGTCTTTTTATTTTTTTAAACATTGGCATTATTTTTTTCGTCTAATTTTCTGATTCCTAGGAATTGTTGAGTCAGCGGGTTACACTGCACAAAAGCAGGCCCTTTGGCCCAACTGGGGACTATATGAACTAGTCCAATGTTCCTGCATATCCATATTGGCCTCAATCTTTTCTATCCGTGCACGTCTGAATATATTTTAAATAGAAAGTAATTGTACCCACCTCAACAGCTTCCTCTGGCAGCTTGTTCTATTTGCCAACCATACTCTGTGTGAAAAATGATGCTGCATGGGCTCCTTTTTAAATATTTTCCTTTCACTTTAAATCTGTGCCCTGCATCATCAAGGACCCACACCACTCTGGCCACACACTCATCTCCCTGCTACCTTCGGGTAGAAGGTACAGGAGCCTGAGGACTGCAACGACCCGGTTCAGGAATAGCTACTTCACCACAGTCATCAGGATATTAAACTTGGCTCATACAAAACTCTGAACATTAATACCCCTCCATCTGTTATTTGCACTTTATCAATTTATTCATGCATGTGTGTATTTACGTATATAATTGTAGTCAATGCCTACTATGTTCTGTTGTGCTATGCAAAGAAAGAATTATTGTCCTGTCAGGGGCACATAACAATAAACTCATTTGACTTTGACTTTGACCCTCTAGTTTTGAATTCTCCTATCCTGTGAAAAGACCATCCATCCTATTTATGCCCCTCATAATTATACCTTTTTAATAAGGTTACTCATTAACCTCCTATGTTCCAGGGACAACCGTTCCAGCATCTCCTTGCACTGCAAGCCCTCCGATCCGTGCACAGCTCCTGTGAATCTTTTTTACACTCTTTCCAGCTTACTGAGATACTTAAATACCTGACAAAATAGACAATAGGTGCAGGAGTAAGCCATTTGGCCCTTCGAGCCAGCACTGCCATTCAATGTGATCATGGCTGATCATCCCCAGTCAGTACCCTGTTCCTGCCTTCTCACCATATCCCCTGACTCCGCTATCTTTAAGAGCCCAATCTAGCTCTCTCTTGAAAGTATCCAGGAACCTGCCCCCACCGCCCTCTGAGGCAGAGAATTCCACAGACTCACAACTCTCTGTGAGAAAAAGTGTTTCCTCATCCCCGTTCTAAATGGCTTACCCCTCATTGTTAAACTGTGGCCCCTGGTTCTGGACTCCCCCAACATCGGGAACATGTTTCCTGCCTCTAGTGTGTCCAAACCCTTAACAATCCTATATGTTTCTATAAGATCCCCTCTCAACCTTCTAAACTCCAGAGTGTACAAGCCCAGCCGCTCCATTCTCTCAGCATATGACAGTCCCACCATCCTGGGAATTAACCTTGTAAAACTATGCTGCACTCCCACATTATCCACATTAAACTTAATCTGCCGTGCATCTGCGAACTCATCAACCTGTCCAAGTCACCCTGCATTATCATAGCATCCTCCTCACAGTTCCCACTGCCACCCAGCTTTGTGTCATCTGCAAATTTACTAATGTTACTTTGAATCCCTTTCATCCAAATCATTGATGTATATTGTAAATAGCTGCCATCCCAGCATCGAGCCTTGCGGTACCCCACTGCCTGCCATTCTGAAAGGGACCCCTTAATCACTACTCTGTTTTCTGTCTGCCGAGCAATTTTCTATCCATGTCAGCACTCTACCCCCAATACCATGTGCCCCACCTTTGCCCGATTTTATTGCATACCTTAATCTCCAACTTTTTTTTTCTTGTTTCTTCTGGAATTTGCTTCTATGCCAAACATTTTAAACAAATCTTCATTTCAGGAAAACTGAAATTCTTCTTCAAAGTAGTTCTCATTACAGTTATCCATGTTTGGAAAAAAGTTAACATTTTTAAAGATGTTATTGCTATTTTCTATCGCACAAATCCTCAGCATGCTCTGTCGAGATATGTTTAATACGTGTGCAGGAAGAATATTATTCCCTGAAGTCTTGAGTTAAATGGCTTGAGTGAAACGAAGAGAAAATCCGCTCCCAACAATCGGCTTGTGTCTATGTTTAACCTCCATGTTGATGATGATCATCATGATCCCAAATACCCCTATATGCAAGATAGGCACAAAAATCTCGAGTAACTAAACGGGATAGGCAGCCTCTCGGGAGAGAAGGAATGGGTGATGTTTCGGGTCAAGACCCTTCTTCAGGTCTGAAGAAGTCTTGACCCAAAACATCACCCATTCCTTCTCTCCAGAGATGCTGCCTTTCCCGTTGAGTTACTCCAGCTTTTTGTGTCTAATCTTCGATTTTAAACCAGCATCTGTAGTTCCTTCCTACACCTGCCTCTATATCCATTTTGCTTCATTTCATTTTTCCTCCCTTCGCTTTTCTATGTTTGGGGTTGATCTACTATCTGCTTCAATGCTAACGCTGATAACACATTTCTCATGCTTGTAGGTAAATTCCTGCTCCTTGAAAGGGGTAGTGGTGGGGAGGGGGTTTGAGTGACCCTACTGAAAATACACGGCTAAAGGAGAAGGACAAAGAATTGTGTATGGGGTTCAACATTACTAGAGTTTCTTTTGATAGACCTAAATTTGCAAATAATTAGATACACAAATGTTAACAATGACCTCTAACAGTAAAATCTATGCTTTATCTTGTGAAGTGTGGACAGACATGTGTCTCGTTGAATTCTACTTCAAATTTGATTATAAGTGGAGGAACAGATTGTGCTGTCAATACATGGAATTTAAAAACCAACGAACTGCAGAAATCTTACAAGGTAGGATAACTGAGGAACTTTGTGTATTCAAGACTGCAATTTGGAAATGCAATTTTTTTTTTTGTTTGCTATCCATTCATGGAGGAATGTAGGATTAAATATCATCATATTTGGCATTACTAGCATATGAAATAGGATATGTCCTCTCCATACCACCCTTCCAAAATCACTTAAATCACACACTCTCCCATTACCTATTGCAATGCTCTTGAGCTATTATGCTTTTGTAGCAGGCCATTCTTAATAATTTTTGCACGTAATTTTGCATGTAATTAGTAAAATGACATCCATTGAAACTAAATGTCTTTTTTTGCATGCCTTAAATAACTAGCGGTGATATGAAGGCGATGTCTGTTCCTTGAATATAATCGGGTGTAATACCCTAGGCCTTAGAGTAAATTAAGGAGGGCTCACAGTAAACAGATGGATCTGAAAAAGATCTGTACAGTTGTTGGGTATTTTAGGGAGTCCTTTGGTCCATAAGGGAGACAAGATGAATGAGTGAATCTAAAGCCAGCTTTCAGGCCTTTCTGTTCCTATATTTAAAACCACCCAAAAGTTTTTTATTTTTAGAGGTAGTCCTGAATTTGAATTTGGATGGGAGTAATTAAAATCTGGTGGTGATTATTTTTGCTCTCTTTAACCATTTGCTGCACAATTATGTCTGCTTTTATTCCGTCTTTTCTCTTTATCCTCCACAAAGACAGTGTTTTCTGTAGGGAACTACGAACATATATGCTAAATATCCAACTGTTAGTTAAAATGGCTGCATTTTCCACTCAAATTGTTATTCATAGTTGGGTAAATGAGTTCTTCAATGGAGCAATTGGAGGAAATGAAATGTGGGCAATAAGCATTAGTTTTTCTATTGAGAATTAATGCACGTAATCTAATCATGGGCAATATGCGCTGCAATGACAAAGAATTGCTGGATGCTTTATATCTTTTCTGTTCAGGGTCACAAGGATTTTGTGACTTGTCTCACCAATGATTGTGATGACCATTGGATTCTCTCGGGGTCTCGGAGTGGTGAGATTGTTCTTCACAGCATGCATACTGATGAGGCTGCCACGAAGCTTTATTGTCGTGATCAGCAGGTAAAGTGTGCACAGTGACCGCAAGAAGGAGCTGTGACATTGCTTTACATTTTGTTTATTTAACTCGGGGCACTATCTAATACTTCACCAAAGCAGTTTATATTCTGCTGCAGTTGATTAGTTCCATGAAGTAACATGAATGTTATGAAGTTAGAGATGTTTTAATCAAGGAAGCTATAATCTTCGTATACTCTGCATGAGTTAGTCAGGCCAAGTTAGATTTGTGATTAAAACCAAAAAATGGTTCAAACACTCAGCAGGTCACACAATCTATGGGATGAAAAACTGAGTTAAGACCCTTTGTCAGAATGGGGAAGAGATGTGGGGGGGGGGGGGGGGGGGGGGGGGGGGGGAGGGGGGAGAGAGTGAGAGAGAAAGGTTATTCTATTTGCAGAGAAGGCAGCAGGAGGTATAGATAGGACAAATTCAATATCTTTGAGTATGAGGAGGCTAGAGTTGCCATGGGAATCAGATGCAGGGATCTTCTGATCAAATGGGTTCAAGGGGAAGTTAAAGGATGATAACCTATAGATGTGGAGAAATATAATGTGTTACTAATGGATCTGTACCTTATATCAGATTGTAGCAATCAAATTCATTAATTCAGTGTAGCCAAATTCAAATTTGTATATTGTACTGCTGATGCCATGAAATGGTCTCTTGTTCACATCTCACGGTGTATTTTGAACTAATCCTGTGCTGTGGGCAGTTGGTTTTTATTTATGCATAGTATGGCAGAACAAGTTGAGAAACATTTTTAAATGACGTGTGTTCTTAAAATTTGTTTTGCATTTGCTCTCAAGAGCTTGAATATCCAACTTTTGAACAAAAAAAGAGAATATGGATATAATTTATTCAATCGACATGAGCGAGATAATATAATTTTTTGTTTCCATTTTGAGGCCATTTTTGTGGGGCATGTTTGTCCAACTTGGTGGGATTGCAGGTTGTTTAATTGTTATTATAGATGTTAGGTCCTTGTTAAGTTGTTTTCAATGTATCATTCATTGCCAATAAGTGATGCATCAATTCATAAGGTTTTGTTTGCCAGGTAAGGTTGGGGGAAAAAGAATTGCCTGAGGTTACAGTGCTTGCAGTTATTCTCACTGAAAACTCTGTTGGTCTGTGATTGTGAGCTTTCAATACCCAAGTCTATTTCTGTCTATGGTTTAACACCCCTTCACTCTATCGGTTGAGTAGTCAGCTGACACCTGCTGTCCAAGCTCATGGATGAAAATTAGCTGCTTGAATGAGATGGTGGAGAGCCGCTGATGAATTGTTGAGTCGTGGCCTGTGTGAATCATTGCCTCAGGAAAGCAGTGGAGCAAATAGTCAAGAAAACTAGATTTAAAAAAAAAATTGCTGAAATGCAGTGATGGTGATTACAACAAAAATTGCCCACAGAGGTTCAGACGACAAACCGTTATCTGTGATTTGGAATCGGGGTTTTCTCATCTGTCTATTTGTTATTCTTTGTCATAAGAAAGTAGGAGGAAAAAAAAGTTATTTCGCAGTGGAGACTTTTTCTAGTTTAAGTCTCCACTGGGATAAAATACTGAACTGGCAGGAAAGTAGTTTTTCTATAATTCTTTTCACATTTATTTCAGAATGTCCCAAAGTACCAAATGTCATTAAATTGAATCTGAAGTTGTGATGTGGTAAATGTGACAGCCAGTTTATGCATTGGAAGCACACACTAATGACCATATGATAATCATCATAAACTGTTCTTGGTGATGTGGATTGCCCAGGTCATTGCTTTTCTAACAGTGTCTTGGGATATTTTACTCCACCTAAAAGAGCAGAGAGCCCCTCTCTTTGCTATCTAATCTGAAACTTTCTACTCCATTGCAATATGGGCTGAGATGATTTTGCGTTCTAATTTCTGGATTGGGACTTTAAGCAATAACTTTATGTCTGAATCATGCGTGCTACAAAGTAGAGATAAGACACAAGAAACTGCGTATGCTGATTTTAAAAAAACCAAGACAGTGCTAGAGTAACTGAGCGGGTCAGGCAGCATCTCTGGAGAACACATCTCCAGATCAGGTCACATTTCGGATTGGAGCCCTTCTTCTGACGGATAGTGGTGAGGGAGAGAAAATAGGTCACAGGCCACTTTTGGGATGCAGTCATATGTTCATGTATATGTGTTTGAAAATTCTACAGGTTTCATTTTGCACCCTCCGCCATGAGTTTAACCGGTAAAATTTAATTCTCTAGGATTTTCATGAGAAGGTACAGTAGATCAACAGGCATTGCCAAAGTTTCAAGTGGACTCAAGACTGTACTACACATTCTTTGCTGACTCGGGCAGAATGTTTAGTTTAGAGATGCAGCATGGAAATGGGTCCTTCAGCCCAACAAGTCCACATCAACCATTAATAACCGTTTCACACTTGTTCTATATTGTTCCACTTTCTCATCCTCTCCTGATATACAATGGGCAATTTAGAGGTCAATTAACTTGCATACACTCGCCTCTTTGTGATGTGGGTGGAAACCAGAGCACCTGGCAGAAACCCATGTGGTCACAGAGAACATGTATACTCCACATAGACAGCAGCTGAGGTCAGGACTGAATGTGGTCTCTGGAGACTGTAAATTGCTCCATCAACTTAATTATAATCTAACTAAGTGGGACCTGTTGGGTCCCATGTTCACACAGGAGGGCTGGTCCCCCAATGCAATATTCCACCTCTCCACCAATTCCAATATTGGTGGCCAGTGGGGGGGGGGGTGCTTTCTGGAGCACTAGTGTGGGTGTTGTATGCTGAAGGGACTGGTTTCCAGAGGGCTAGTATGGACATTGTGGGCTGAATGGATTCTTGGGCTGGCAGCTCAGTCACTCAGGCCTGGTGGGCTGGCAGCTCAGTCACTCAGGCCTGGTGGGCTGGCAGCTCATTCACTCAGGCCCGGTGAGCTGGCAGCTCAGTCACTCAGGCCCGGTGGGCTGGCAGCTCAGTCACTCAGGCCTGGTGGGCTGGCAGCTCAGTCACACAGGCCTGGTGGGCTGGCAGCTCAGTCACTCAGGCCTGGTGGGCTGGCAGCTCAGTCACTCAGGCCTGGTGGGCTGGCAGCTCAGTCACTCGGGCCTGGTGGGCTGGCAGCTCAGTCACTCGGGCCTGGTGGGCTGGCAGCTCACTCATTCAGGGCTGGTGGGCTGGCAGTTCAGTCACTCAGGGTTGGTGGGCTGGCAGTTGACTGACTCATGGCTGGTGGGCTGGCAGTTCACTCATATTCCTGGAAAGGCTATTCCTTGAAATATTTCAAGCAGAGTGCAGGCCACCAAATTCAATTGCACTTTCATACCATTTGGCCTTTATACTCCCGCCTCCCCCCACCCCACCCCCAGAAGGGGCGTTCCCTTCATCATGGTGATTGACCATCGAGAGGACCAATCAGCTGATCTCGAGATTTTTGTAAACATTCATAACTTTTTTATTTTTAATCGATCGGAAAAATACTCGGGGCTGCCTCGGCAGAGGAGGATTGAGTAAGATGGCCAAAAATCATAGTGATATTGTAGCACATTTTCTAAAATCAATATACAGCACAGACAGGAAGTGGTGAAGATGAGACTTTTAGTTATATTGATTTCTGAGGCCTCTGTAGATAATGCATGGTTTTTTTTAAGACGTTGATAGCGACATGTCGTTTGATCACTCTAAGGTTGGAGGAAAAATAAATCTTGTGAAGATAGCCCATAGATAGTTGCCATGAATGAGATGGGCCAAATAGGTTGTGGTTGATCTTGACATCCAGTCTGTATAATAAATATGGGATTCATTTATACATTATCTCTGTTTCAGCCTCTCCGTGACCTGCGGATTTCTTGCCTCCAAGCATCACAGTTGGGAAGTGTTGGAGATAATGGCACAGTTGTATTATGGGATCTGAACTCTCTGCAGATGAAACACAGCTTTGAGGGTGTTCACAAAGCCCCTGCGACAGCACTCTGTTTCTCGCCTGTGATCGAATCTTTACTTGTCACAATTGGTCTTGATAAACGAATCTCAACCATTGATACTCGTAGTAAATCGTAAGTTTTAATTTTACAGCAATAAATCTGTATTTGCCCTTTTACATATATCAAACCATTAGCTTTTTTTTAAATTTAAAAGGCATCAAAATCAGTCTGGGAGTTCCTAAATAAGGCAATGTGAGAGAACGCAACAGAAAAAAGCAATGGGGTGGCAGCTTTTACGAGTTTTTGGCAACTCCTGGTCTGAACTTCATTGAGTGCCGACATCTCTGATAATCAATTGTGTTGTGCGTTCATAGACAACATGTGAGCTGAATCATCTATTGAAGGCTTAGTGGTAATTTTTTTAGTTTAGCGATACAGTACGGAAACGAGCCCTTTTGCCCACAGCGTCCACACTGACCAGCAATCCTTGCACACTAACAACCCTACACTCATTAGGGACAATTTACAATGATAGTAAGCCAATTTGCCTGCAAACCTGCACAACTTTGGAATGTGGAAGGAACCAGAGCACCCGGGCAAAACCAACGCAGGTCATGGGGAGAATGTACAAACTCCAGACAAAGAGCAGCCACGGTCTGGATTGAACCTGGGTTTCTGGCGCTGCAAAGCAACAATACCACTGTGCCACCATGCCGCCGTGATTTGATTGATCTTATTTGCTCCTTTTAGCTCCACCATTCTTAGAATCTTATTTATCAACAACTGAAAAGGGAATAAAAATAATTTTAGTTCTAACTTAAATCAAATGTAGTTGTATAAACTTCAGTATGGGTTCAGAAATGAAACGCATCCTGGTTGCTTTCATGGTAACGATGACTCTTTGGATTGGAATGCGGCCCTGTTATTGGACGAATGAGATTAAGTTAAGGAGCATGAGGAAAGGATACACAATGATGTTGACAGGATGGAGGATTTGTTATAAGGATAAACTGCAGAAGCTAAAACTGTCCCCGCCCCCCCCCCCCCCCCCCCCCCCCCCCCCCCCCCCCCCCCCCCCCCCCCCGGAGCAAAGGAGGCTGGGGCGTGATCTCAGAGTTTTATTATGATGGGGATAAATAAGGTGGATGGTCACTTGTTTTCTAAGAATGGGGGAGTCTAAAACTAGAGGATAGAGCTAAAGGATGAGAAAGAAAATATTAAAAAAAGGACCTGAGAGAGTTTTTGCACACAGTGGGTGGTGGTTATGTGAAATGAGCAGCCAATTAAAGTGTTAGGGGTAGAGACAATTACAACCTTTAAAATACATTTGGACAGGTATATGAGCAGGAAAGTTTTAAATTGATATAGGTCAATTTCAGGCAATTGGGATCAGCTCAGTTTGACATGGATGAATGGGGCTGAAGGGCCCATGTCATGCTTCTGTGCTTTTGTATTAAGTTGGCATGTTGTCCCAATTTTCCATTGTGAATTGAGTTAATAAATAAACTTTGTGGAACCAGATATTTTCTTTTGAGCTCTAAATAAATCTGGAACTGGAAAAAGCAAGCACAATCTCTGCATCCAGTGACGAAATGTTAACATTACTACTGTGTGTGCCATGCTACACCATTGAGTTAGCTTATTTTTGTATTTGCCAATATGCTTGTCAACCTGCATATAAAATATTGGACCAGAGATATTTTATAGATAGAAACATAGATGCAGGAGTAGGCCATTATGTCCTTCGAGCCAGCATCGCCATTCAATATGATCATGGCTGAACATCTAAAATCAGTACCCCGTTCCTGCTTTTCCCCCTTATTCTTTAGCCTTAAGAGCTAAAGCGAACTCTCTCTTGAAAACACCCAGTGAATTGGCCTCCACTGTGGCGGAGAATTCCAGAGATTCACAACTCTCTGGATGAAGAAGTTTTTACCCATCTCAGTCCTAAATGGCCTACCCCTTATTCTTAAACTGTGACCTCTAGTTCTGGACTCCCCCAACATTGGGACAATTTTTTTCTGCATCTAGCCTGCCCAATCCTTTCAGAATTTTGTGTTTCTATAAGATCCACTCTCATCCTTCTAAATTCTAGTGAATACAGGCCCAGTCGACCCATTCATTCATCATTTGTCAGTCCCGCCATCCCGGGATTTAATCTGGTGAACCTACGCTGCACTTCCTCAATAGCAATAATGTCCTTCCTCAAATTAGAAGACTAAAATTGCACTCAATACTCCAGGTGCAGCCTCACCAGGGTCCTGTACAACTGCAGTAGGTCCACCTTGCTCCTAAACTCAAATCGCTCCTCTCGCAATGAAGGCCAACATGCCATTTGCTTTCTTCACTGCCTGCTGTACCTGCATGCTTACTTTCAGTGACTGATGTGCAAGCACACCCAGGTCTCATTGCACCTCCCTGCTTCCTAAGCTGACACCATTCAGCATCTGAAGAAGGGTGTCGACCCGAAACGTCACCCGGTTCCTTCTCTCCAGAGATGTTGCCTGTCTCACTCAGTTACTGTAGCATTTTGTGTCCACCTACCATTCAGATAATCTGCCTTCCTGTTCTTGCCACCAAAATGGATAATCTCACATTTACCACATTATACTGCATCTGCCATGCATCTGCCCACTCACCCAACCTATCCAAGTCACCCTGCAGCCTCATAACATCCTCGTCACAGCTCACACTACCACCCAGCTTTGTGTTATCCTCAAACTTGGAGATGTCACATTTAATTCCTATGTCTACGTTAATATATTGTTCATTACTGGGGTCCCAGCACCGAGCCTTGTGGCACCCACTAGTCACAGCTTACCATTCTGACAAAGACCCATTAAATCCTATTCTTTGCTTCCTGTCTACCAACCAATCCATGTCAATACCCTACCCTCAATACCATGTGGTCTAATTTTGCACACCAATCTCTTGCACACTAACCTTGTCAAAGGCTTTCATAAAAAGTTGAGTTACAATGGCTACCCTCCAATCCACAGGAACTGATCCAGAGTCGAGAGAACATTGGCAAATGATTGCCCATGCATCCACGATTTCTAGGGCCACCTCCTTGAGTTTTCTGGGATGCAGACCATCAGGCTCTGCGGTTTAATCTGCCTTCAGTCCCAACAGTTAACACCAAACACCATTTCCTGACTAATGTGGATTCCCTTCAATTTCTCCCTCCCACTCGATCCTTGGTCCCTTATTATTTCTGGGAGATTATTTGTGTCTTCCTTAGTGAAGACCGAACCAACGTACTCTTAACTGTTCTGCCATATCCTTATTTCCCCATTATAAATTCACCTGTCTCTGGTTGTAAGGGACCTATATTTGCCTTCAATAATCTTTTACTTTTTACATATCTAATGAAGCTTTTCGAGACCAGTTTTTTTTAATACTCCTGCAAGCTTTCTTTCATGCATCTTCCCCCCCCCCCCCCCCCCCCCCCCCAAAAAATCTTCATTGGATTTAACACTATCCTTTATTTCCCTTGTTAGCCACGGTGAGCCGTCTTCCCGTTTAATTTTTTCGCCCGACAGGGATGAACAATTTTTGGAGTTCATCCGTGCGGTCTTTAAATCTTTGCCATTGCATTTGTACCGTCAACCCTTTAAGTATAATTTTTCAATCTATCCTAGCCAATTCCTGTCTCATACCTTCAAGGTTTCCTTTCTTTAAGTTCATGACCCTAGTCTCTAAATTAACCATGTAACTCTCCATCGTTATGCAGAATTCCATCATATTGTGGTCACTGTTGCCCAAGGGGCCTGTGGAGGCCGGTTCTCTGGATACTTTCAAGAGTGATAGATGGGGCTCTTAAAGAGAGCGGAGTCAGGGGATATGGGGAAAAAAGACAGGAATGCGTTACTGATTGAGGATGATCAGCCATGATCACGTTGAATGGTGGTGCTGGCTGAGAAGGGCCGAATGGCCTACTCCTGCACCTATTGTGTATTGTCTATGATTGTAATGAAGACGCTGCCCTAAAGATGAAATAAGCCTTGTGTTGTGCTTTGAGTCACCTGAGTGTCCCAGTCAATGTCAACCCTTGAAATTATCAGCTGAATCTGATGGTGACTAACGATTAGAGAGCTGTCATACTTGCATGGCTTGAGGGGATTCAAATCCTTTATTTTGCATCAAATAAATCCTAAATTTAGGTTGAGAAGGAGTGTGCTATCTAGTATAGCGCATATCCCTTTTTCATTGACACTATAATTTAATATTGTTGGGTAATAGGTTATTTTGGAATTTCAAGTACTTTTGTACTTGACTTTTTTGGGTAGGATATTGCTGATTCTTGACTTAAATTCAACAGTCTGCAATATAATTGAAAGTGCATTCACAATGCTTCATGCAATTAGCTGGTATCTTCCCCCATTCTAGTAAACTGATCTGTGCAACATAAATTTGCTTTCCCTTAGAGTGGTTGCATCTGACATCAGATCAGGCTTGTCGGAAAACATTAACATTTGTGCCTTTTATCATTTTGGAGGATTAATTGGGTCTTTGTAACCCCAGAAACAAACAAAGTAAAATAAATAAATAAGCACCTAAATTATTGAAATGATCTGATAATCAAGTATGTTTCAGGACAATATGACAAAATGAAAATAAATCATTTGTTCTCACCAGAATAAATAGAATCTAAAAGACCCAAAACATTAGTACAAATTCCCTGAAACAAAATTACAATTTAGTATCATTGGTCGCCCGTACATTGTAACCGATTATAAAGCTGATGGAGCCCGGCAAATAATCCCATAGATATTTAAATTCTGGAATGCCGTGTCATAAAAATGTAATTAATTTTATTCAGTGTGAAACTGGAGAAAATTATCCTTTTTTCTGTAATCATGTGTTCTTAAAATTGCTTAGAAGGACAGATTAACTGAAACTGGTTATTGTTGTAGGATAACCCTAAATGTTAACATGCTTCAGTTTTGGCAATATTGGTGACAGTTCGGTGTTCTTTTTGTTTCTCACTGGTGATAGATGGGTGCGGTCGTATTTCAATCGGTCAAAGGGCCTGTCCCATTTGCCGATTTAAATTTATTTATTTTATTTTATTTTTTATTTATTTGTTTTTGGCGACTGCTGGCGTCGTATCAGTGTTGCCAAATGATTTTGAAAATTTCAAAATCCAGCGGCGGCAAAAAAAACTGTTGCGACACTTGAAAAAACATTGCGCGTCATACGTCGTCACGCCACATTATACGTCGTCATGCTGCGTATTTTTCGGTGATCTGATACGTCAGTCAATGATGCTGGAAGTCGCCAAAAAATAATCGCCGTGGGACAGGCCCTTAAAGGAGCTCCTGGGGGCAGCATAGTTTGCACCAATGCGACCATACAGCTCTGGCTAGCTTGATCTCTTATTTTCTGCTATCTTCTACTCTATTTCATGTTATTTCCATTGTCATGTATCCATACACGGTGAATGGCTCAATTGTAATCATGTATTGTCTTTCCGCTGACTGGTTGGTAGGCAACAAATGTGTTTTCACAGTAGCTTGGTACTCGTGACACTAAACTATCCGTGTAGCGATGGCAGGCTTTATTTGTGATTGTATGGGTTTTTCCCTAGAGCTTCTGCTTCATCGCACTTCCAAATGAGTGTTGGGAGGTTAATTGGCTACTGTGAATTGCTGCTGATGTGTAAGTGAGATATAGAATGTGAAGGGTTTTGATGGGAATGTGGTCGAAAAAAAACCTGTAGGATTGGTGGAAAATGGATGCTTAATGGTCAGCACTGACTTGATGGGCCAACAGACCTGTTCTTTGCTGTATGATCTATGGTGGGATATTGCTCTTGTCTTCACCCCTGTTGGATCAGTGTTCTGGATCAATGGGATATCCTCCAGAGAAGGACTGTGGGAGGCGATAGCTGTTTCAGCTATGCTTGAAATTGAGCCTCAGTTCTGTGGAAATGTACTAACCTCTGAGTTATCAATGTTTGTAAGAAAACAGTTAATTGCCCACCATCTGCATCAGTGATAGATTGTTTTCTTTATGAATTCCATTTTTGGTAATTACCCCACTTGAGAGGTCTTGCATTTATATAGTTTTGAAAATCTTATAACCCTGAAGGCTTCTTAACTACCAACACCAACATCTCTGACACCAACATATCAATACATCAAGTTTCATTTAAAAGTTGAACAGTTGCTGTGCATTTATTTTCCCCCATTAGAGACATAGCACGGAAACAGGCTATCCATGCTGACCAAGTTGCCTATCTGAGCTAGTTCAATTTTCCTCTTAACATACCTATTTAATTGTATTTTCAATTAGTAATTGTACCTGCCTACCACTTCCTCTGGCAGCTCATTCCACACCCCAGCATCCTCTAGTCTAAGTGGAAAGGTTGCTCCTTGAGTCATCATTAAATTTTTCTCAGCTTGCCTTCAATCTATGCCCTCTAGTTTTAGACTCCCTTTCCCCGGGAAAACTTTTGTGACAATTAACATTCTGTGCCACTCGTTATTTTGTATACCTGATAATATGTTAAAAATCTGGTTGCAATGTAACATTTGCTTTCTATTTATCATCACCAATAAAGCCCGGGGGAAAATGGCATGGTTGGAAACATTATTCCAAAGTAAAGTAATTTCAAATTCATCTCCTACCCTTCTATTCCAGTTTAGCTCATTATCACATGTACTGAGGTACAGTGACAAGCTTTTGCTGCGTGCTAATCAGTCAGCAGAATAACAATACATGATTACAATGGAGTCATTTGCAGTACACAGATACATAAGAGAACATTATAGTTAAAGTAAGAAATGTTGCTGTAGAGTGTGGAGCGATAGTAATATGTGATTGTAGATCTGCCTCTATGGCCAGCATGCAAATAGTCGCCTGGGTTGTGCACCATTCTGTTTGTCTTTAATCCGCTCTTTCAAATGTTGATTCAAAGTTAAAGCAAAGACTTTCTCTCATGATGCGTGGATGTCCCAGGATTCTGGCAACTTGCTTGAGTTGTCAGTACCCCATTTTCCCCTGCAGCTCTGTGTCTTTATAGTTCCTAGTTCTTAGAGACATGAATGCAGAATTGTGTTTCTGGGCAATATTTGGTGGAGAATCTTCTTTGAGATTCTGCAAGACCTGACTGATAAATTTGCTCGAATAAAAAATAAGTATCAAGATTTTCATGAACTTGCCACGTACTATTTCCGCTTTTAAACTGTTCACTTCTCATTACAATCCATGCCCATATTGTTGCTAGTATTTGTTTTATCCCCATTAAAATGTGTGTGTTTTTTTTGTTTTTTTTTAACAGGATATTGCACAACATTCAAGCAGGATCTCCACTAACTGCAGTTGAGCTGCTGGCAGATGGGACCACACTGATGATTGGATCCTCTCAGGGAAAGGTCAGCCTATACGACTTCAGAAATATGGAATTTCCTGTAAAATCTTCAAAGGCGCACAGCAGTGCTGTACGGTGTATTAAACTTCAGACAGTGAGCGGAAAGCTACAGGTCAGTATCCTTTATCTTCAATCACATTGCTCATCTGTCATTGGAATAGTTTCATCTTTTGTGTCAGTAAAGTTTTCATCATGTTGCCAATGTTTAATAATGAATGTCACCGTGCCACACCCTGCAAAGCCTCATTGCGTCCTTTCAATTTTGAAATCTGCAAATAGTTTACTCCTGTTGTATCTCTCGAACACATTGGATGTAGAGTTTGATTAGAAGAGGAATTTGGCACTGAAGAAGGGTCTCGACCTGAAACATCACGTATTCCTTGTCTTCAGAAATGCTACCTGCTACGCTGAGTTATTCGAGCATTTTGTCTATCTTGTGTCTAAACAAGCATCAGCAGTTCCCTCCTACGCATTAGGTCCTACGTACAGTGGCTTGCAACATTTTTCATACCCCTTGAACTTTTCCACATTTTGTCACGTTACAACCACAAATGTAAATGTATTTTATTGGGATTTTATGTGATAGACTAACACAAAGTGGTGCATAATTGTGAAGTGGAAGGAAAATGGTACATGGTTTCCAAATTTTATTACAAATAAAAAACTGAAAAGTGTGGCGTGCAAAAGTATTCAGCCCCCCTGAGTCAATACTTTGTAGAACCACCTTTCGCTGCAATTACAGCTGCAAGTCTTTTGGGGTATGTCTCTACCAGCTTTGCACATCTAGAGACTGAAATTTTTGCCCATTCTTCTTTGCGAAATAGCTCAAGCTCAGTCAGATTGGATGGAGAGTGTCTGTGAAAAGCAATTTTCAAGTCTTGCCAGAGATTCTCAATTGGATTTAGGTCTGGACTTTGACTGGACCATTCTAACACATGAATATGCTTTGATCTAAACTATTCCATTGTAGCTCAGGCTGTATGTTTAGGGTTGTTGTCCTGCTGGAAGGTGAACCTCCGCCCCAGTCTCAAGTCTTTTGCAGACTCTAACAGGGTTTCTTCCAAGATTGCCTAGTATTTGGCTCCATCCATCTTCCCATCAACTCTGACCAGCTTCCCTGTCCCTGCTGAAGAAAAGCATCCCCACAGCATGATGCTGCCACCACCATGTTTCACAGTGGGGATGGTGTGTTCAGGGTGATGTGCAGTGTTAGTTTTCCGCCACAAATAACGTTTTGCATTTAGGCCAAAAACTTCAATTTTGGTCTCATCAGACCAGAGCACCTTCCTCCACATGTTTGCTGTGTCCCCACATGCCTTGTGGCAAACTGCAAATGGGACTTCTTATGGATTTGTTTCAACAATGGCTTTCTTTTTGCACTCTTCCATAAAGGCCCGATTTGTGGAGTGCACGGCTAATAGTTGTCCTGTGGACAGATTCTTCCACCTGAGCTGTGGATCTCTGCAGCTCCTCCAGAGTTACCATGGCTTCTTCTCTGATCATTGCTCTCCTTGCCTGGTCTGTCAGTTTAGATGGACGGAAATGTCTTGGTAGGTTTGCAGTTGTGCCATTCTCTTTCCATTTTCGGATGATGGATTGAACAGTGCTCCGTGAGATGTTCAAAGCTTGGGATATTTTTTTATAACCTAACCCTGCTTTAAACTTCTCCACAACTTTATCCGTGACCTGCCTGGTGTGTTCCTTGGGCTTCATGATGCTGTTTGTTCACTAATGTTCTCTAACAAACCCCTGATGCCTTCACAGAACAGCTGTAATTTATACTGAGATTAGATTACACACAAGTGGACTCTATTTACTAATTAGGTGACTTCTGAAGACAATTGGTTGCACTGGATTTTATGTAGGGATATCAGAGTAAAGGGGGCTGAATACTTTTTTACGCCACACTTTTCAATGTTTTATTTGTAAAAAAACGTGGAAACCATGTATCATTTTCCTTCCACTTCACAATTATGCGCCACTTTGTGTTAGTCTATCACATAAAATCCCAATAAAATACATTTACGTTTGTGGTTGTAACGTGACAAAAGGTGGAAAAGTTCAAGGGGTATGAAAACTTTTGCAAGCCACTGTATATGATTTCCAATCAATCTAAAGTCTGCTTGGCAAGGAGAGAGGACACCAAACAAGCAAGGAGTCAGTCGTAGAGCTGTACAGCATGGCACCAGGCTCTTTGGCCCAACTCGTCACGGTGTATTCTGGCTGCCTCATTGCAGGAATGATGTAGAGGCTTTGGAAAAGGTCCAGAAGAAGTTTACCTGAATGATGCCTGGCTTAGGGGGTATTAGCTAGAAGGAGAGGTTGGACAGACTTGGATTGTTTTTTCTGGAATGCTGGATGTTGTGGGTAGACCTGATAGAAGTATATAACATTTGAGGTGTTGATAGGATAGACAGGCAGAACCTTTTACTCAGGATGGAAAAATCAAATATTAGTTGGCATAGGTGTAAGGAGAGAGAGGAAAAGTTTAAATGAGATGTCGGTTTTTACGAGGTTGGTGAGTGCTTGGAACGCGTTGGTGGTTGGGTGGTGGTGATATGATAGTGATATTTGAGAGTTTTGTATGGGCTTTGGGATATGCATGGACGTGGGATATGGATTAATTGCAGGCAGATAAGAGTTGGGTGTGACATCGTGTTCAACACAAACATTGTGGACAGAAGGGCCTGTTATTGTGCTGTTCTATGTTCTTTGTTCATCCATGCTGACCAAGTTGCTTATCTGAGAGTCCCATTTGCCTTTGCCTGGTCCACGTCCTTCTAAAACTGTCGCATCCATATACAGTAAACACTCATTTTAAGTGATCCCTTTATAATGGGCTTAGGTTATCGCGGACGGACCTGCCGATGCTACCCTGGCTCGCACCACCTACCCAGCCCCGACGTGCAACGCTACCCGTGCCTTGCAAGGCGCAACAGCAATCCCTCCTTCACTCACAGCATGGTGTGGTTGACATGGCTGTTGTTGCAGTTCATGGAAACCCATGGGGACAGTGTTTTCTTCACGCCGTTGCCAATGTCAGGACACCCTCTGTCAACGTGGGGCTCCCTCCCCTCTCACCAGTCGCTTTGTCCACTCTGTCTCTTTCACCCCCTTCCTCCCCCTCCCCCTCCTCTGCCTTTTCCTGTCACTTTGTCCACTTGGCTTCTTTCCCCCACCCGTTCACTTCCACCTCCTCCTCCTTCTCCCTGGCTCGCCGACATACCCCACCTTGGGAGCGGACAAAGCGACGTCTGACAGGAAGATGGGGCAGCTGGTGAGAGAGGGAGGGAGCCCCATGGTGACTGAATGTGTCCTGTTGGTGATAGCGAACTGAAGAAAGAGCTGTCGGCCAGGGGTTACAACGTGTGCTGCAATAACAGCCACCTCAACCAGACCAAGCAGCAGCTCGTGAAAACGAGCTCGCTGGTGCAGACCAGTGACATCGGCTCCTAGTTTTAAGGTAAAATGACACAACATGCTGGCTAACTCGGCAGACTGAATCAGTCTGAGCAAGGGTCCCAATGTCACCTATCCATGTTCACCAGGGATGCTGCCTGACCTACTGAGTACTTCCAACACTTGTGAATTTTTTGCCTGAGATTCCAGCATCTGGAGTTCCTTGTGTCTTTATAAAAGACTTCCTACAAACTCTGTGCAATGTGCAATTCTCACTGTGCTGGTTGCCACTATTTTAATTAAGAGTTGGGAAGATTTTGTTTGAACCCTAGCCAATATTTATCTCTCATCAACATCAATAACATTGATGTTTGAAGAATTACCACATCGCCGAGTGTAGATTAGTTGCTGTGTTTCTAACAATACAACATTGATTATACATCTACTTTTACCAGTGCACTGGCCCCTTCTGTGCCGTTTGAGACAGTAAAATATTTTGTGCTATTCTAATGCACAGCTGATTCTGCCCCGTTGATTACTGACATCTACGACAAGAGAAAAATGATTTAAATCTCTTTCATATAAACATGTAGACAAAAAGAAGGAACTGCAGATGCTGGAAAATCGAAGGTAGACAAAAATGCTGGAGAAACTCAGCGGGTGAGGCAGCATCTATGGAGCGAAGGAAATGGGCAACGTTTCGAGTCTCGACCCGAAATGTTGCCTATTTCCTTTGCTCCATAGATGCTGCCTCACCCGCTGAGTTTCTCCTGGCAGTTTTGACCACCTCTGAACTAAAATTGCCATTTCTGGTGGAAAAGATGGTTTTGTTTTGAAACATTCCTGAATTTTGTTTTTTCCCTTAATCAAATTTAACTTTGCTTCCAGTCAAATTCAATCATGAACAATGTTTGAAAGATGATCATTAAAGAAAAATAGACTTGATTATGTACCTAATCTAACAGAGGTTCAATCTGATTTTAGGTGCTAATGATAACGAAGGCGCTTTTTGTGTGGAGTCGAACCACTTTGGTCAATCAACTCAGGCATGGTGTTGACAGAACAATCTTTTGCTCATTCACTCACTAGCTCTTATTTCGAGGGGAGGAAATTCAGAGGGGTTCCTTTCTTCTTCTATTGCTATCTAAGGTCACAGAATGAACAGCATTGGGTTTGGCCTTCTCAGCACAAAATAAATGAATTCCTTACCATGACACAGAAGGGGATATGACAGTCATGAATGTGTCACACAGTGAGGTGAAGGATTAATGGGGTGCACTTGTTAACTTCCTTAAGCTTGAGAACCAGGCCATGCATAAAACTACAGTGTGTGCTGCATGGCCCTATTGCTTTGCTTAATCACACTGTCATCTGCAAAAGCACTAACTTCCAATGTGTGTGCCAATTTTCTGGAAGTATATTGCACATGTTGGTGATAATCCTATACTTGCTCACTGTTGGAAAAAGCACATCGAAATGTGAACAGGTTTTGGTCAGGATAAGCACTTTTATCGGGATGCGTCACAGTCTGTTTTTGGACCAGTTCCATTCCAGAGTGCAAGAAATTTCAGAGTTGTGGGTGTAGCCCAGACCATCACGTAAACCAATCTCCCTTCCATTGATTCCATCCATGCCTCACGTGGTCTCGTCAAGGCTACTAGCATAATCATGGACCCGTTTCTCCCCTGTCACTCCTTCTCCCCTTTCCTGTCAGACAAGTGGTAAAAATGTTTGAAAACGCAGCCGACCTGGGCGGAACAGCCAGACCTGGGGCAAGCGAGCCGATCTGGGCACTGCAGCCTTTTGCAGGGCATGCAGCGGACTTGGGAACTGCAGCTATTCGCGGGACATGCAGCGGACCTGGTGTCATAGTCGGACCTGGGACACGCGAGCCGACCTGGATGCAACAGGCAGACCTGGGGCAAGCGAGCCGACCTGGATGCTACAGCCAGTTCCATGGCACACAGGCTTTGGAGGTGTGTGGCGGTTGTCGGTCAAGTGAGAATAATAGAGAGAACTGCTGCCTTATCAGCAGATGCGCACAAAAGCAGTTGGTATTAGTTTTGAAATTCTCGTTATCCCTATTTTTGACCTGGCTCGGAGACCAGACAGTGAGGGAACCAGCTCAAGAGCAAAGATCACAGAGCGGAGCAGGTCAGCGAGCGATGAATAACAGGACAGCGGGCGGTGGAGCTTATTCCTGTGTCAGTGCGAGTAACCTCAATTTGTATTGTAATTCAATAAGATCACAACTTTTCCCGGTGTGCTCCCATTTTTCACACCATCTCTCCATCTGCCTTCACCCTCCACCCCCCACCCATTCAGTCATTCAGAATGGAGGAGATCTGGAAGCCATGGGAAATAGAATTGTTACTTTCTTTATTTTTACTTTTTATTTATTTATTTTTTTATTTTTTGAGCGTGAGAAATTCGATGTCCCGCCAGCCCTTTTTCAAAATTTAGCACCTCAAAATGGGGGTGCATCTTCGACGCAGGTGTGTCTTCATTGCTGGGAAGTACGGTAAATAAAGTAAAGCTTAATACCACAATTTTTCTGTTATCCTCCCCTCCAATCATCCTATAATGTGAATATGTGGATTCCCTTTATTTTTCACCCTGAATATATCTTAACAACTTAGTGAATCCAATTGAACAGTTATCATTAGGTTTTCCATTGTCTGCTATAATTAACCAATCTGACGGCTGATGTAACTTACCACCTAGGTTCTTGCATGAACAGCTGTTACCATTATACGCATAAGATGATTGCCTTTATATACATGCCTGCAGAATTGTACCACGCTAAGAAAAGAGTGGAGAGAGGGAGGGTGCATGTGGCATTAAAACCGACAACTGCATTTAAGGATGTGCTTAGCCTGTTTTTTATACCATCAATTTTTTTTTCCTAATTAAGAGATGTTTAAATCTCTAATTGTATTTACTCTCTATTTGCTCCTTGGTTTCTGCTTTAGTGTTTAAAATACACCATCTTGCATGCTCACACCCGCACCTTTAAATGTATTTTGCAGTCTTTGCCAGGAATAGGATTATATTGCTCAGTTTCAGTAACTATAATAATGATAGCGCTTATTTTCTGAAAGTATAATAGGATTAATATTTCATTGCATGCTGTAAATTTATAATCTGCAGCTCTAGTGCTTCAATATAATGACCCCACTTTTTCATGGTCTGAAGGCCCTTGAATGGAATAGTGTGCTCATTTGAGAAGCCAAATATTTATCCTTAATTTTTCTTCATAATGATATTGTAGTGAGGAAGTAGTGATATTTTGCTCTCTTGAGAGTACACAATTTTATCAAATAATTTGTTTAATAGTCATGCATTCTTGTTTGTAGGCTAGCACTGTTGATCTTTGGTTTAGTTTTAGTTTAGAGAAAAAACGGACCGTTCGGCCCACCAAGTACTGACCGTTGATCGCCTGTTCACACTAGTTCTGTTATTCTTTCTCCATTCAGCCGTTCCCTGCACATTTGAGGCTATTTTTATAGAGGCCAATTAACCTGCAACTCGCGTGTCTTTGGGATGTGGGAAGAATCTAGAGCATCCCGAGGAAACCTACAGTCACAAGGAGAACGTGCATACTTCACACAGACAGCATCCTGAGGTTGGGATCAAACCTGAGTCTCTGCTGCTGTGAAGCAATAGCACTACCAGCTGCGCCACTGTGCTGCCCTAAAATAGATTGATTGCAAAATATACCATGGAAACGGACCCTTCGATTCACTGAGTTTATGCCAACCATCGATCTGTCGTTCACATTAGTTATGTTATTCCACTTTTGCATTTACTCCCTACACTGTTGGGACAACATGCGGAGAAACCCAGAAGTTATTGGGATATGGGACAGTAATTGGGACAGTTATTGGGGAAACTGGAGCACCCGGAGCAAACCCAACTGTATCCACTTAAAGTAGTGAAGGGTTGAACCAACAAAGGGATCTTTAGGGGGTGCTGCCTCATAAAGGGCCCAAACACCCAGGCATTTCACTCCTGCCATGGGGGGGGGGGAAGATATAGGAGTTTGAAAACCAGAGTGGTTTACTTGTACCCTTGTACCTTGGCCACAAAATAGGATTGGTTTGCGGCTTTGCCAGGAGGCAATTCCAGTTGCTAATATATGGAAATACAAAAGTCATCTAATTCTGCCTTTTGCTTCCTGAAATTGGTAACCTGTGGATCGTGCACCTTGGCTCTGTCGCCAAGTTTTTAAAACTGGATCCTTGAGCAAATGTTTGACTCGTGGTTAGTGGGATGGGAAATCTCACTGATGAAGACTGATCCCATGAACCTGTCAGCAGAGATTACTGGAGCAACTACCATAGCAATTTTAGTTTCCTAGTCCACTGTTTCCTCGTAACTTGTCAAAGCTCAATTATATGCAACTGCTGATGGTCTCCAGTGGCATTGGAACCTTATCCACCTCCCTGTATTTTAATTTCCTCCATGAGCAATGTGCCAAAAAAATAGTGTGTATCATTTGCAATACATACTGTAGCAACACGGCAGGATTTCCTCAACAGCACCTTGCAAAATCATGATCACCATTTAGAAAGAAAAAAGCAGCAGGTTCATGGGAGCACCACTAACCCTGACTTGAAAATGTTCCTGAAAATGTCATTGATGCTAAAACTAAATATGTTCAGTGATAGGAGTGAAATTAGTCCATTTGGCCCATAAAGTCTACTCTGCCATTCAATCATGGCTGATCTATCTCTCCCTCCTAACCCCATTCTCCTGCCTTCTCACAACCCCTGACTCCCGTATTTAGCAAGAATCTATCTATCTCTGCCTTAAAAGTAGCCGTTGACTTTGCCTCCGCAGCCTTGTGTGGCAATGAATTCCACAGATTCACTACCCTCTGACTAAATAAATTATTTCTGAAGAAATGTCCTTTCATTCTGAGGCTATCACTTCTGGTCCTTGTCTCTCCCACAAGTGGAAACATCCACTCTGTCCAGGCCTTCCTCTATTCGGTAAGTTTCAATGAGGTTTCCCCTTCATCCTTTTAAACTCCAGTGTCGTCAAATGCTCATCATATGTTAACCCACTCATTCCTGGGATCATTATCTTGTGGGAACAAACTAGCCAACAGTATTGTGGGAAGACCGCAGAGGCAGTATAGATATGTTTAAGAAGACAGCTCCTACTGCCTTGTGGTAGGCAATTACAGATGGGCAATAAATACTGTCTTTGCAGGCGGAGTCCATATCTCATAACATTTTTGGAAGAAAACCAATGATGACATCTGCTCCTTTCCAGAGCTGATCTTTCTAATGGGCATATCTGTCATGGGAACCTTGATGGTGCCAGCTGTCTGCAGTTGGCCTTTGAAATCCATTGTGTTACAGCCATGGGAAACAAGTTTGACTTCTACACTGGCGAGTTCGGTACTTAAATTAGGAGTGTCCTGGAGAAGTTAATTGCTGAAAACAAATCTTAAGCAAAGGCCCACTGTTTCAGTTTGTCAGGCAGAGTAATGGAGTTCAGGAAAGTGCAGCTGGGTCTCCTTGCATTGGACCATTGCTTCAGATGATATTTACAGTGGTCACCAAACACGATGAAGACAAAACATTCCATTCCCTCAGTGCCCATCATTTGAAGGAGGAAAAAAACATGCATGAAAAGTTCAATTCATGGGAAGAAGTAATGAGCTTGACAACATTCTTGATGTGTTTCAGTTTTGATGCATCTCAGTGTTTTTCAAATACTGGATTCCAATGTAGGAGAAAGTATCTCCATGGTTAAGTGCTCTTCGTAATTGCTTAACTCTGAACACAGATGAAGCTGGATTTTATTTAAATATATAGTTTTTGCATAATGTGAAAGCTGCCGATCTGTTTACACATTTGCTTGTTTTGAAATGCATCTTTTTCTTGACCTGTATTGAAAGTGCTGAACACTTTTTTTACCTGTCACTATCTTTCATTGAATGCTGTAAATAAAGATAGAAGGGGTAATGTGCTCATCTTTCATTGTGAAGACTATCCTCTTGCACAGAGATTGATTGTATGACCTTCAGAATTGGCCTTGGCATTTTTTCTTCATGTGCCCACAGGTGCCACATTACATTCGAAGATAATACTACAAAAAACAAAATCCCTTGAGCCCAATGCTTTAAGTTATCACTTGGAACAGTGAAAGCCACTGCTGTGTTATGGAACAGTTTAATCTTTCAAAGGATGAAAATAGAATGGGAATTAACTGCTGTTCCTGATGTCAAACTACCCAGTAGAAATATTTATTTCCTGCATGGTGTTCAAATAATAAACAATTTTTTTGCATGAAAATATGACACCAGCAATTCAGTTTAAATTAAGAGACATGAGTTGCTTGGTTTGCATCTTGGTCTGTCACAGTGAACCATGAACCATGACATGCACACGATGGTTTGTAATTCTGTAGTTCCTGAGGTTTGGCGGGTAGCAAATGTAATAAGAAGGGAGGGAGAGAGAAAACGGGGAATTTTAGTCTAACATCGGTAGTGGGAAACTGCTAGAGTCTATGGCATGTCTGACGAATCTTGTGGAATTTTTCGAGGATGTAACTAGTAGCGTGGATAAGGGAGAACCAGTGGATGTGGTATATCTGGACTTCCAGAAGGCTTTCGACAAGGTCCCACATATTAGTATACAAACTTAAAGACGGTATTAGGGGTTCAGAGAACTGGCTGCAAAGAGTTAAACGGGTGGCAGGCAGTTAGTGGGGTACCGCAGGGCTCAGTGCTGGGACCCCAGCTATTTACAATATATATTAATGATCTGGATGAGGGAATTGAAGGCAATATCTCCAAGTTTGCGGATGACACTAAGCTGGGGGCAGTGTTCGCTGTTGGTGACTTGGATAGGCTGGGTGAGTGGGCAAATGTTTGGCAGATGCCAGAATATTATTTAA
The DNA here is from genome assembly GCA_035221665.1 of Okamejei kenojei. Classification (NCBI taxonomy): domain Eukaryota; kingdom Metazoa; phylum Chordata; class Chondrichthyes; order Rajiformes; family Rajidae; genus Okamejei; species Okamejei kenojei. The sequence continues at coordinate 39,958,990 of CM069146.1, forward strand.
ATGGTGGCCGATTTGCAGCGAGACCTGGGTGTCATGGTACACCAGTTGAAAGTAGGCATGCAGGTGCAGCAGGCAGTGAAAAAAGCGAATGGTATGTTAGCTTTATTGAGTACAGGAGCAGGGAGGTTCTACTTCAGTTGTACATGAGACCACACCTGGAGTATTGCGTGCAGTTTTGGTCTCCAAATCTGAGGAAGGACATTATTGCCTGCAGAGAAGGTTTGATTCCTGGGATGTCAGGACTGTCACCTAGGAGATTAAGAGGGGATCTTATAGAAACTTACCTTAAGGGGTTGGACAGGCTAGATGCAGGAAGATTGTTCCCGATGTTGGGGAAGTCCAGGACAAGGGTCACAGCTTAAGGATAAGGGGGAAATCCTTTAAGACCGAGATGAGAAAGACTTTCTTCACACAGAGAAGTCCTCTGGAACTCTCTGCAGAGGGTATGTGGCCCTATGTATGGAGAGAAGGCAGGTACGGGATACTGAGTGGATGATGTGATCATATTGAATGGCGGTGCAGGCTCGAAGGGCTGAATGGCCTACTGCACCTAATTTCTATGTTTCTATGTTTCTATATGTGTGTATATATATATGTGTGTGTGTATATGTATATGCATGTATGTATATATAGATATATAGATATATAGATATAGTTGAGGTGCGCAAAGAGGAAAAAAATCTGACCTTGTATTTTGCCACACAAGCTAATTACTGTTTTTTCCACAATCAATATTTTAATTGTTTCCAATCATTTCCAATCTGACCCTCTACTAACACTCTCCTGTGCCTGTTGGAACTCTTCCTCAACAACTTATTTTGACAACGACTAACTTTCGTCAGGTTGAAGGTATACCTATGGGCACTCGCGTGTTGCCCAGCTATACCTGCCCGTTTGTTGCATTCGTCGAACAAACCTTGTTCCAATCATACACTGGCATCATCTCAAAAAACTATTTCACTGCTACATTGACAACTGCACCAGGGCTGCCTCCTACACCCCTGCTGAACTCATTGACTTTGTTAATCTGCCACTAACATCCACCCACAGTGTCCTCACAATATCACCTATCCATTCTCCAGAGAATCTGCTTGACCACCGAGTTACTCCAGAACTGTCTTAATTTGGCCATTTTGTTACTTATTCATGAGCCTTGCATTTCCTTATGTTTCAAAATTTACTGTACATTTAATATACTTAATTGGCTGTAAATGATCTGGGTGAATGTAAATTAATTTAACAATCTGGATGATTGTTATATACGTTTTATTTTAAGATTATATTTAGAACAAGCACAATTGTTGTTTTGTATATGTTTTAGCTTTTTGATGATGGTTACTGTACAAGGAGTCTGCTGGTATATTTTTCATTCGTGGCATGTCGAAGATAAAGATTCAACTTGTGAAAACATTTATTTTCTGTGAAGCATCTCTTGCAAAAGCATTCCAGCTCCTTTTTGACATCCTAAATGCATGTTTGGCAATATAAAGTTTGAAGGATATTGATTTTATTTCTCACAGATCAATTTTTCAAGGTTGCTGGAACATAATTGGACAATTTAGTTATCAAAATTGTTGACTTCTAATCATAGCAGTGGTTTTGTTGAATCTCTTTCAAAAATTCCATTAGTGGTGTTTGGCTAATATAAATGTTACTCTGTGTTTTCAAGCAAATATGAGATCTTTATATTGAACACTTTGTTTGACTAAATGACATTTGACTCTCCAAATCCAGGAGGTATGCAATTAAAAATAGAACATGCTGTAAATATACAACATGGCAGCATCTATAAAAAGAGAAACAGGTTGGTGACCTATTGCAGATATCGTCTTGGGAGTAGATCTTAAATATAAATGGGATTTACGTTTTTGCATATTTTCAATATCTGCAGTATTTTTATTTTCTAAAAGGTTTGCAACTGTTCATACTTAAGCTAGGTGGTTGTGGCTGATTATTTGAATGCGCTTCACAAATAATACAAGGAATGTCAGTGCTGTATCTGGAGCCGTTTTGTTATTTGAACTTCTCTAAGCTGTGTGAGCCATCACCCAAATAAGGCAAAACATTAAGCTTTCCCAGAAAACATTTTAAATTAGAATGTAAAGTTTCATAAATCAATTTTATTTCCCCCTCAACTTTTAACTTTACAGGCTCCATGGCCCTCTTCAAGTTGTGTCAATGGAGAAGTCCATAATGCATCAGCGGCAAATGATGCCAGTAACAAAAATGTCACTTCAAACCCGAATGACTTGTGTAAGTTTTTTTTCTGTTGTCAGTTCCTTTCCTGTCCACCCGGTTTTCAGTTGCTAACATTCTGCATGTCATTGATGAGTTAACTTGCTCTAAACTAATGATCAGTGTAACAAAAATAACAATGACTTCTTCTGGGAGAGATGATAGAATGGGTAAAGATGGAAGGTGAAAGATTGGGGTTGGGTGGTGCATAGAAAAGGACCTGGAGCAAAGCTTTGCTTTCAATTAGTTTTGAGATGCCCAGCATAAGATTGCATAAGTGCTTGGCTGTAAAATAATGTTGCCCATCCCGAGGGAAGATAATCATTCCAATTGTTAGTGTATCTGCTTGGTTATACTCATTATTTATGCTCGAGGGTTACTGTATTTCTGGTCTTTTATATTCCCTTCGTGAAGTTGAAGTTCCACAAACCAAACTTTCCTTGTTTATTTTGTAAACCATTTGACCTCAGCAACACAAGGTCAACAAACCTAGCCAAATGAGATGCTGAAGATGACGGGATTTTGAAAGGATTTTGAGGATACATTTTTATTATTACTGGGTGGTGGACTCTTTGTTAAAACAGAATGTTCTTTGAATGGGGCAGACAAAAGCTAAGACAGGATGAAGCATTGTTCATCAAGATTGACATTTGACCATTTCTCCGAGATGGTCATTAATGGCGTAATATTTATTTTTTCCCTCCCCCTCATTATAATCCTTTCCATGGTCTAAAGGCATTTCCAATTATTAGTGACAAAAGTTTTAATTATTCCAGTCATTTTCTGGTACCAAATTGTTAGCTTTAGTTTCCTGTTCAGTCTCTTAAATCTGCATTGATCTCTGTATTAAAGTGTATTGATGGAGGAGGTTACAAATCCCATGTTGATATTTCTTTATCAGATTCTTTGCAGGTTAGCAATTACACCACAAGCCAACCCCCCACAAAATCCAGGAAAGTAATGTTTATTGCAACAAACAGCTTTGGGGAAATCTTTTCACCTATCAGATTGGGTAAGTAGCATGAATTATTTGTATTGCAGTTTCTTGTTTCTTTCTTTGGCAGTGCTCTTTCAGTTATCTGGCCCTATTGTGGATATTGGGACAACAATATTATTTACTTTCAGCTGGATGCTTCATTCTAAATTGTAGAAAACACCATTTGCCATGTTTTGGCCTCAACCTTTACACACTTCAGTAATTTAAATCGGTTGCTTTGTGAAGCTAATGTTGGCTGTTGTTAGGTAAGAGAAGAATGTCTTGTATATTTTGATGGGTTTCTCTGTTAACTTGGATTGTGAAGCATGTAACATTGACACATTTAAGAGTTGTAGCTTTTATTGCTGTTACATTCTTTGGTTTGAGGTATGCCAGAATCTATGTGGGAGTAACTTTGTTTAATGAAATAACTTTTTGTTGGATTAATTTAATGGGAGTCTTTGGTATCTGAGTGAGTGATGGGAAGATATTGAGATGTGACGGTCAGAAATACTAATTGATGAAATAATAACATTGGGGACCATTGCCCAAATTTGTGCAATATGAAATACTGAGCAGGATACCTCCTAGTTGAGACAACATGTGGACATGCACTTGGAGAGAGTGCTCTGGTTTTAGATGAGAGAGAACAAACAATGGAACAAGTAATGAAGCCTGAGCCAGCTGTTTAAAGGTTGGAGGGAAGACATTGCACTCTGTTAAGCTGGTTGTGGCAGACAAACTCAACGGGACTAAATTTATGATTGATCTTAAAGATGGATAATTGGGTAATTTTAGTCATAGGGCCAGAAAATATACCCTTTGGATGAACTTGTTTGTGCTGACCAAGTTACCAAATTGAGCTAGCCCTCTTGCTTGCACCTGGCCTGTATCCCACCAAAACATTTCATCCATGTACCTGTCGCAATGTATTTTTAAAAGTTGTAATTGTAGCCAACTCTATCACCTCCGCTGACAACTTGTCCCATACGTGCACCACCCTCCATGTGGAAAAAGTTGCCCTTCAGGTCCCTTTAAAATGTTTCTCTTCTCTCTTAAACCTTAACTTTTAGACTCCCATATCACGGGGGGAGACTGGCTATGTACCTTAATTATGTCCCTTATGATTTTGTGAACATCTAAGGTTATCTCTCTGCCTCCTACTCACCAAGAAAAAAAGATGATGCCTCTCCTTCATAACTCAAACTCTCCAGACCCAGTAATGTCCTTGTAAATCTTTTTGCATCCTTTTTTTAGTTATTTAAAAAAAAAATAAAAAAATTGAATTTTAATGCATCTTCTTTGCACCTGCTATCTTGTACCCCTCCTGATTTTCCTGTTGGGTATATTCTATACCCTCTATACTCAATGGATTAGCTTGCCAAATCCTGACATACCTCCTTTTTCTTAACCAGAGCCTCATTGTCTTGTGTCATCCAACATTCCATATTCCTCCCAGCCCTGACCATCACTTTAACAGGAACATTCTCATCCTGAACTCGTGCTATCTCATATTTAAAAGCTTCTCCCTTGCTTGATGTCCTTTTACCTACAAACAGCCCCTCTCAATCGACTACTGAAAGTTTCTGTCAAATGCCATCAAAATTGGTCTTAACCCAAATATAGGAATTCAACGGTAGACGCAAAATGCTGAAGTAACTCAGCGGGACAGGCAGCATCTCTGGAGAGAAGGAATGGGTGACTTTTGGGTCGAGACCCTTCTGTCTGAAGTCTGCATGGTGCTACAGTGGTAGAGTTGCCTTACAGTGCCAGAGACCCGGGTTCGATCATGACTACAGGTGCTGTCTGTATGGAGTTTGTATGTTCTACCTGTGACCTGTGTGAGTTTGCTCCAGGATCTCTGGTTTCTTCCCACACTCCAAAGGCATACAGGTTTGTATGTTAATTGGCTTGATATGTTTGTAAATTGTCCCTAGTGTGTGTAGAACCAGCGTTACTGTGCAGGGATCGCTGGTCAGCGAGGACTCGGTGTGCCGAATTGCCTTTTTCCACGCTATCTCTAAACTACACTGTCGTTGTTTTTTTGGGGGGTGAAGGGGGGAGCTAGAAAATTACTTGAGACTTTCCCCATTGGAACTGATGTTGTTTGCGGATAATTGTAGATCAGCAGATATTAAGGGTTATTGCATTAACGATTGGAAACCTTGGCTTTCCACGCAAGACATTGACTGTAGGTAAATGCTTGCTTGCAGTCAAAGCTTCAAAGTTATCCAAAGTTAGACTGAATTTTGGATTGTTAACACAAGCCACACATGACAACAGGTAGAATTGTGCAAATACATCAAGGTTGCATGAATTGTGATGGCAATAGAAATATTGAAATGCCTGATATTTGGGAGGAAAAGTGTGTACAAAGTGAACTGGAAAATCAGTTCTGCCAAGTGAAAAAAAGAAGGAAAGAGCGTACCATTGAAAGTGTGCAAACACATGGTCTATTCTGTGGAAGGAGCACTTGCGATAGCAGTGCAAGGGTCGTAACAATTGGAGAAGAGAGGGAGATGAAAGTGAGTGATTAGAAAAGGGATTTAAAAGCAGAGGATCGGAAGGAGTATGGGGACAATGAATAGATAGAAGTTGCCCAAATTATGAAAATTCAATGCTCACTCCATTCGATTGTAAACAACTCGGGCAGATTATGAGCTTGAATCTCATCCTGGCAGTGAAGCAGGCCAAGCCTAGACAAGTTGTTGGGAAGGGGAATTGAAATGGCATGCGGTTGTCTGCTGTGTTCACAGCCCAAGTTCTATGTGAATCGATTGTCTAGCCTACACTTGGTCTCGCCATTGTAGAGGAGGCCCATCGGCCGCAGTAGACTACGTTGTTCGTGTTTCGCGTGAAACTTTGACTCGCCTGGAAGGCCTGTTTAGGTCCCTAGGTGGTGGAGAGGGAGGAGGTGCATGGACCAGTGTTGCATCTTCTGTGGTTGTAAGAAAGTATCAGGGGTTGGGAGGGAATGGGGATAGGGAGGCATGAGTGAACCAATGTTATGGAGAGCTTGGTCCCTGTGTAGACCTCCATGTCTGTGAACAGGAAGATTTAAGCATCTGGTAAATGATTTTATAAACCATAGGTTTCTGGGCACCAGTTTACTGAAGCATCTACAAAAATGTCCACTGTATTTGTGACTGAAATGGGAACATGTAAACATATGAAGAATGTTACAAAATGCTAGAGTAACTCAGCAGGATAGCAGGAAAGATAGCTGAGTCAAGGAATATGGGGAGAAGGCAGGAACAGGGTACTTACTACTGATTGTGGATGATCAGCCATGATCACAGTGAATGGTGATGCTGGTTCGACGGGCCTACTCTTGCACCTATTGTCTTATATTGTCTATATCTCTGGAGAGAAAGAATGGGTGATGTTTCCGGTCGAGTTCCTTCTTAAGACCCGAAACGTCACCCTTTCCTTCTCTCTGGAGATGCTGCATGTCCTGCATTTTGGTGTCTTATCTTCAGTGTAAACCAGCATCTGTAGTTCCTTCCTACATATAAGCATATCCGACATGGAAAACAAAAGCAAATGCATTGATCAATGTTGAACTATCCTAAACAGAGCATTTTCTAGGCTATTTTAACATTGGTAACCTATTTTTCAAAAATAAAATCTCAGCTTTTGAGCTTTTATTATTCTTTCAGCTGTTGTATTATTTTTTCCTTTTTCAGATATGAGCTGCACTAATATTTCAATTGCTGATGAGTTCTCCCTGACCCCATTCTGCCAAGCCATAAACTGCCCTCCTCTCTCCAAAAGTGGAAGGAATATTGGTGATCCTTTAACAGTAGCTGTGAGGCCTGCAATCAAAACGCCAGGACCGGTGAGATTCATTTCCATGATGAACCATTACAACTGCTAATGTCACAGATTCTGAATTTATCTTTTTCTTTTCCAAAGTGAATTTCCGGCCAGAGTGAAAGGTAGGAAATGTGTGTTTGTGGTAAAGTTTGTTACCTTCCAGGAATTTACTTGAGCTAAAGTTTTATGCAAGTTCTTTATTTTCTTTGCTGCAGCTATCTTGTGTCCCTCCTGAATTTCCTGTCAAGTATACTCTATACCCTCCACACTCAATGGATTTGAATAGGATATATATTGCTGAGAGAGTTATATTTGGATTCTTGTTTTTTTTCCCCCATTGTAGTGTGGTACACCCAGATCTGGCCATGTCTTCAGTTGGCTAGCTCTTAATGGTCTGATATTCCTCCAATGAGCACAGGCCAGGTAGAATTTACCATAGAAAAAATAGATGGTGCATGTTTAAGATTAAACTTTCATTACAAAAAAAATCAGTAGATGCTGGAAATCTAAAACAAAAGCAAAACATTCTGGTAATATTCAGCAGATCAGACAAATATTCAGACTATATATGATTATAAGCAAGCTGTCCACAAGAGTACAGATAAAAGGGAAAGGGTACAACATTTAATGTAAGATAAAGTCCAATTAAAGATTGTTCAAGGTAAATGTTTCAAGTGGCAGGACAAGTCAACTCAATTTGGTTTAGTTTATTATTGTCACATGTACTGAGGTGTAGTGAAAAGTTTTTGTGCATGCTGTCCAGACAAAAATAAGACTATACATGATTAGATTCAAGCCACCCACAGTGTACAGATAAAATACTACAACATTTAAAGCAAGATAAAACACAATTAAAGATAGATCTAGGTCTTCAGTGAGGGAGATGGGAGGTCAGGACCACTCTCTAAGTGACGAGAGGACAGTTTTGTAGCCTGGTAACAGCTGGGAAGAAATTGTTCCTGAATCTAGAGATCTGTGCTGTCAAACTTCTGTACTTCTCTGCCCAAACTTCTGTACTTCTTACCTCAGTTTCTAAAGACGTGGCCAGGGACTCCATCCGGGCAAGTTGCTTCCCATGGGTTCACCCTCAGAAGGCCGATCTAACTTCTGCAGCAATGATCCTGGGAAAAAACAGGAGATGAGATGGATTCATCGCCCTGTTGAATGTAGAGCGTAGAATGCGTTAAGTTTATAAGGGTGGTCTGCACTATCTCCAGCGATGCACCCTGTCTTCGCTTTGTAGCCAGTTATTGTATTCGCACCTTGCCACAGTTACAAAATTGTCAATGAAGTATATTAGATCTTGGGCATAATTGGTCACGGAATGCAAAAGTCCATATGCTGTGCTGAAATATTAGCTTGGCTTGAGATTGGAATGTTGCAAGCATTTCTATGATGGTGTTTGAATGCACTGGAAATGATACAGAAGAAAAAAAAATACTAGAATTGTTTTGCATTACTGGTGAGTGGATAAACAGAGGTTTTCAACTTGGAACCATCAAACTTAAGGCGATTTGACTGCAGGCTTTAAAATTGTGAAAGGATTACAGTAAATAGAGAGAAACCTGTTTGCAAAGGTTGAAAAGTCAATTGTGGATTTAAGCTGACTAAGAGAAGAAATGAATCTGACGAGCAGAGTTCTTCTAGTTAGGATCTAGAATACAATGTCAGAAGAGATGGTGGAAATAAATTGAACAGCAGCATTCAATTCAAAATACAAAAGGCAATCGAATTTCAGAGATTTGAAAATGGAAAAAATAAATAAATGAAATAGCTAAACTCTTCAAAAGTGAATATCAAACCCTTTATGCTTGATGGCCTATTTGCAAAGTTTCTAATTCTGTAAAATCTCATTCTTGTTCTTGCTGTCATAGAAAAAAAAAAGTATATTTTAGTTATCTAAGTCTTGGATCAATTTTCCTCATTTCTTGTGTTAAAATTTGTTGGTTAGCAATGATGTAGCACCTCGCGACACTTTGTTAAAGGTGCATTACAAAGGGAAGTTGTTGTCATAGCTTTGTTCTCATTGAAGAGTAAAGGACCATTTATCATCTTGCTGAGTATGTCTGTGCTTCCACAACCTCTTTACATAATTCTGTAAATGTGCAGAATGAAAGAAACATCTAAGATTTGTTTGTCCATTCTATTTGCTACTCCAAAAAGTACAGCTTTCTTGTTATTGATTTGGCATGCATAGAAATCTCCTATTATGATTTCCTGGAGGTTTTCTTGGTTTGTCCTAAGGGAATGATGAGGTAATCGAATACTTTCCAACGAATTTATAACTTTTTCTTCCAGTTCAGTGAAGTTTTCTGTTCAACAGCACAGAAATGTGACCAAGCTCAGAGTCTACACTGCTGTAATTCAGAGCTGGAATTGATTGGTAGGTTATACTTTAATCTGCAATGCCTTAACTCTGACAGTACTGATGCTGGAGAATAATAATATGAAGGTAGATGCCTGTAATTATGCTCATGCAATGTAATTGTGGTGAAATATTACTTATATACTTGGTGAATAGTATTTACATTTCAAAAAAATGTTTTGTGTGGTTTGTTTTGTTGAAGAAGCACACAAAGTTTAGTACTGTTATTAATATTTAATATTTTTAATACTTGGATTAATGAGAAAAATAGCCTTGGAGGTGAGATTGCTCTTCTGGGTTTGAAAGCTTCCTTCACAAACAAAAAAATAATGCAATAACACTGACACCAGGGAATGTTGCTGTCCTTAAGGCATGTGTCATTCTTAAGGTATTCTTAAAGTAAGCTCTGCCTTCTGTGTACAGATTATTATAATATCGTTTTTCAGGAAATTGGACATGAAATACTAAGCATGTATTTTTTTTAATTAATGAACTAAATCAGCATGGATAAATTACTGGATCTATTTCTCCTGAGGGAATTTATGCTTTGTGTCCGAGGATGTAGGCAAGGTACTAAATGTGTGTTTTGCATCTGTATTCACCAAGGGAATGGAGGAAAGTGAGCTCAGAATGGGGATACGACCGTGGTAGGGCGGTTTGAGATCAAGAAGGTTGTGGTGTTGGGGCTCTTGAAGAGCGTTAAGGTAGATAAATCCCCAGATTATTTATAGTCACGAGAGAAGATTGCAGGAGCATGGGTGAAGATTGTTGTATCTTTTTTCACCAAAGGCAAATTGGTGCAAGTCCCATTGGACTACAGTGCTAATAATTGTTCTATGTTTAAGAAGAGAAGTGGAGATAATCCTAAAAGTATAGGCCAATGGGCCTTGCACCAGTGGTAGGAAAGCCATTTATTGGGGGGTTCTTTGGGGTAATATTTACTCTAATTTGGGTAAAGAATCGGGGACAGTCAATATTTTTTTTTCTGCAGCCGATCACGTCTTATGATCGATTGAGTTTTTTGAGGAGTTGATGAAGATGATCAAAGATGATAGGGCAGTAGTTGTCTACATTAATTTTTATAAGGCCCTCGTGGTAGGCTGATGCAGAAGATTACATTGCATGGTATCCTTGCTGTCTTGCTCAATTGGTTTCAGAACTGGCTTACTCATAAAATAGTGTTATTCTTGCTGGAGTTCTGTTACTAATGGATTTCTGCTGGGGCACCAAGATTGCTGGAGTTGTGGAGTGTAAAGGCTGTCAAAGTATACAGTAGAATATCAGCCAGCTATAGAAATTGGTGGGGAGATGGCAGATGGTATTTAACGTGAGGAAGTGTGAGGTTTTGCAGTTTGGGAAGTCAACTACAAAGAGCAAGTATATAATTAATGGCAAGACCCTTATCAGTATCGATGTGTCGAGGGATCTCGAGGTCCAAGTCCACAGTTGCCTGAAAGTGGCGACACAAATAATGGCGCACGAGTATGCTCTGCTTGCCGTCATTTTGAGAAAATTTATATATGTCATATTGCAGCTTTTGGTTCGACTGCATTTGGAATATTATGTGCATTTCTGTTTGCCCCATTACAGGAGGATATGTAGGCTTTGAAGAAGTCACAGAAGCTTTCCAGAATGTTACCTCGAGCAGAAAGCATTAGGTCTAAGGAGAGATTGGGCAAAATTGGTTTGTGTTCTCTGGAGCATTGAAGACTGAGGGGAGGCCTGATACAAGTATATAAAATTGTGAGAGATGGAGATAGTCAGAACCTTTTCCCGAGGGTAGAAATGTCAAAGACAAAAGGGCATTGCGTTAATATGAAAGGGGCAAAGTTTGAAGGAGACATGTAGGACAAGCATTTGTTTCCCCATTACAGGGTTGGGGGTGGAGATGGATATGATTCAATTTAAGAAGTTTGTAGATAGGCACATCGATATGTGAGGAATGGAGGGATATGAATCACGTGCAGGCGGAGATTAGTTTGCATTGTGTTTGGCATAGATGTTGTGGGCTGAAGGGCCTGTTCTTGTGCGGTACTGTTCTGTGTTGCATGTACTTCAAAAACATGCTTTTGTCGTTATTATTGAATGCAATTAATTTGACTGTAGGTGTTTTGAAAAAAACTGTCTTTTGGATTGTTGCTCCATTGCAGCTATCTGCATGCACTCATTTGTGAGACAAATGTCAGTCACTTTAGTCTGAACTGTTAATCAAACTTAAAACAAAGTCACACCTGCAAAAGATGGCTTGCACAACACCTTGACTAGGTGACTGGACCACAAGTTCTGCTTTAAACGACATGTAAATTTTAACATCCAGTACTTCCAATCACTTTCAAAAGACTGATTACATTTGCACCCGCTTCGGATCTCACTCTTTATTAGTGTATGCGATTCCAACTTTATCATGATTAAAATTAAAAAGGTCTACTCTCCAACTATCATTGAGATCTAAAGCAGAATCTTGCTGTTGCATTCTATCCTTAGGAAAGACGACAGATTTTTTTGTATATGGCTGTCACAGAAGATTCTTCAAGATGTTGGAATACCACGTAAAGCTGCAAATTTATTTAAAAATACATAATATTCTAATCCGTATTCATGTTGGCTTGGAACGTATCAATTGGTTTGCTATTTTAGTTAAGTTAACAAATCAAGGAAAATGTATACAACAAAGATTCCGTATTATATCCACATAATTTAATAGTATTAAGAGAATTATATCACGAGTATTTGCATTTGTACCCTACATATCTATTTACATTAACATTACAAAACATAATTTCTGGGATGGCGGGACAGACATATGTTGAAAGAATGGATCGACTGAGCTTATATTCACTGGAATTTAGAAGGATGAGAGGGGATCTTATCGAAACACACAAAATTCTGAAAGGATTGGACAGGCTAGATGCAGGAAAAAATGTTCCTGATGTTGGGGGTCCAGAACCAGTGGTCACAGTTTAAGAATAAAGGGTAGGCCATTTAGGACTTGGATGAGGAAAAACTTTTTCACTCGGAGTTGTGAATCTGTGAAATTCTCTGCCACATAAGATAGTGGAGCCCAATTCATTCACTAGATGTTTTCAAGAGAGAGTTAATTATAGCTCTTGGGGCTAACAAAATCAAGGGATATGGGGGAAAAAAGCAGGAACGGGGTACTGATTTTGGATGATCAGCCGTGATCATATTGTATGGTGGTGCTGGCTCGAAGGGCTGAATGGCTTACTCCTGCACCTATTTTCTATGTTTCTATCATAAAAGTTTGACCCCGAGAATCATAAGAGGATATCAGGATGGATGACAAAATTCGTGATCAAGATGCAAGTTGCAAAAAAAAAAATTGGGGTTATCTCCTGAGTTTAAGGTCAAGGCAGATGAAGTTGCGGCCGCATGTGTGAATAATTAAATATTGGTGTGGCAAAATTGAAGGAGTGCAGAATTCTCCATTTGATTATAAGACTGGAAAGGAATAAGATATGTCAAGTGGCAGATTGCCATCTTTTCAAATCTCTACATGGCATCTTTAAAATGATACCAGCTTTGGATGCTAATCACAATAGTGAACAAGTTTTGGATTAACCTGAGATTGCAATGCACAGGGAAGAGGAGACTGGCCAGCATTAGAATCTCAAGATAATAAAAGTGAGATTGAGGGCTATAAGCAGCTGAAGTGAGGCATGGATGATATCAAGCAATGTAATGGAAGTGGAAAATGGACAAAGGACTTGAGACAAAGCATGGCACAGGAAAGGATCCTTTGGCCCACAATATTTGTGCTCAACAGGATGGCATTAAACTGCTCTCCTCTATCTTTACATTCAATATGCATTCCCATGTGCCTATTTTAAAGATGTTTAAATGTCACTATCATATCTGCTTCCATTACCACCCCTGGCAATGCATTACAGGCCCCCACTGCTTTATATATATATAAAATATATATATTTTTTAATTACCAACTTGCACCGCACATCTCTGTTAAATTTTCCCCTTCTCAGAAGATGTCAAAGTTATGCAGAAGATGCAGACTGCAGATCTGGAATCTGGATCAAAAACAATTGGTGGGTTAAGCGACATCAATGGAGGGTCAAGGAGTTGTTGATGTTTTCGCTTAAGACTTGAAGCTTTTTGAGTCAAATAACGTCAAAGTTGCAATCCGTTTGGTTCCACTTTAGATAAGTGGCAGAGAAAGGGTTTGATTTGGAGGCTTGGGAAATTAAGTTGGCGGAAGGTACTAAGATCATAGCTTTGGTCTTTCCACGTGATATATAAATAGGAAAATAATTGTAATATGCAAATTACTAAGTATGTACATTAGCGTAAATTACTCGTGCACAAAAAGTTACAAATGATGCAATCTAACTTGGAAGATGTTTCCAGTTCTCAAAATGTTCTCCTCAATCCGAGCTCGTGGAAATATTTAAAATATGATTTCAGTTCTGCACAGCTCTCTATTGCTGGTAGATTTTACCCTTCACTGTTCTGTCCTCAAAGATCACAGATCAGTAACGTTCAATTGTCTTAACGGAATGCCACTCAAAATCAGCCACCATAATATATATTTTTTCTCTGTGTACTTGCAACTAAGCGCAAGATCAGAAGTTGTGTGGTGATTAAAATATTAAGGAGCATTTACTAGGATGAATGTATAGTCCCCATATATCAATAATTCGTATTTATAGTATTGAAGGAAGTTTGACGAAAAGTAAAAACATGCAGTGAAATTTAGTTTTTCTGACTTGAGGGAAAGCCAACCAGGAATTCACAATGAAGGAAGATAGTCACTCGACTAATCACTAGTGCAAGTACTTTTAATCATACACAAGGTCTGCACACTGTTATGTCTGTGACAATCCATAACCACCACCACCAGATGTCTGCTAATATTATACTGCAATGTAAATTTCCTGTGATGGTACAGTTAGTGGGTGTTTTTTTTCTTTTTTGAATCCCTTCGGTGAGTCAGATTGTCTTCAAAGGGGACGCAGGCATGCTTTGAGATAAAATTGTATACTGCCAAAGTTAGTGCTTGCTTTCATTAGTTTAGCTTTTTTTTTATTTTAGATCACTCATGAAGCCAGAGGAGTTGGATCAAAGCTTGTGAGCAAGGCTTTGTATTTTCTGGTTTCTGAATATTGCACTTGGGAATTGTGTGAAAAGATGTGCGCAATCTTCTGATGAAGAGACCTGGCCCTGAAATTTTAACTGTTTCTCTTTCTGCAGAAGCTGCCTGAGCTACAAAAGTGTTTCTTGCATGTAATGTTTTTATTTCAGATTTCCACCAGATGCCATTTCATTTTTCGAAGTATTAAGTAGTTTCTTATTTACCCACTAAGTTTTCTGAGTGTGTTATATTTCCTGGTGATGTCGGTCATATTCCCAAATGTCTGTGAATCAAAAATCTATTTATGTTTTCCATAGAAAAAGAAACTAATCCCAAGACTGTGGCCAAACCCCTCAGTCACCCGTCTATCCAGCCAAGCAAAGAGGGGGAAGACAAACCTGCTGTGCCTTCGTTGGTCATGCGCTTACTGGAAAATTTATTGAAGGGTGTCCTGGAGAAATTCAGGTTTGTTAATCTCATGCACACAATTTAAGGATTTGCAATGAGGTACTTGGATTTAATCTATTGGATTGAGGGAGAGTTTTACTGAAGGGTTCATCACAATGGGCTGTGAAATAAATATTGGAAATGATTGCACTGTGCTAGATTGGCCTCACTCAAACAAACCATAAGCAGAGATGCCAAGTGTCCCGGATTCGCCGTATTTTATCCCGGCGAAATAACCTTTTTAGGGTGTTCCGGCAGCCAAACATGCTGTTACGGAACACCGCCGCGCCGGTGTTCCTCCCGTGGTGAACGCCGGCGCCATGTGTCCCCGGTTTGCCGGCCCGCGCGCAGCCCCATCACCGGGCCTTCCCCCCACCCCCACCCAGTGCGCATGCGCAGACCCGCCGGCAACCTTGCCAAGTGCGCATGTGCCGCACCCGCCCGCCGGCAGCCCGCTGATCTGCACCAGTGCGCAGGCGCATAGCCGCCGGCAACAACCGCAAGTGAGTATGTTACGGAGAGAAATGCATTTAACCCCATTTGTTACGGACAAATGGGTTGAATGTTACTGTGAACTAAATTTAGGGTTGGCATCTCTGCATAAGGCATAGAAGCAGAATTAGATCATTCGGCCCATCGCGTTTATGGATGATCTATTTTTCCCCCTCAACCCCATGGGGGCTACTGGACATAGGTCTTGAGAGACATCATTCAATGAACATCTTGCAATGGAGGTCCTGCAACAACAAAGTAGCTATCAACATTAAAAAGTCCAGGAACACAGCTATCTAGGACAATGAGAGAAGTCATCGGCTGGAATACGAGTGTAAAGTATGGGGAGCCCTCTCCAAGAGGACAGGTGTGGCAAACACCTGTGATGAGAAGAGGCATGGGATAAAAGTTATTTGGTCAATTTCATCCATTCATTGCACCTTTTAATGCTTTGCTGTCTTGCACATAAGACCTGTGACATTTTACCTGTGCTCTGTTAGAACTTTAATCAGCAACCCCCTTAAGACTTTCCATTGAGTTACGTTCACTCTCTGGTTATTTCTTGCATGTAACCAGTGAGGCGCGCCATAGAGAAATTGTTGAACTGCAGCTGGCCATGATTCAGGAATTTCAAAATCAGCAGGTATGCCTATAATTCCCTTTCTTTAAAATGGTATTGTGGTAATAATTTACAACCATCATTTGGTAGTTTGCCCAGCCACATTGTGATATGTATTTATTTGTTAGGATGAAGTGATTCTATTCAGTAAATCTAAGGTACAGTAAAAGCAGAACATGATTGTAGATAACAACTGGAATATGTTTACAATAGGAAACACAAAGCAACACTTTTTTGACTGAT
This sequence comes from Okamejei kenojei, assembly GCA_035221665.1. NCBI lineage: Eukaryota > Metazoa > Chordata > Chondrichthyes > Rajiformes > Rajidae > Okamejei > Okamejei kenojei. Next base: position 39,975,287 of record CM069146.1, read on the forward strand.
TCTGCAATATTTATGAAGTTCTTGTCTAACATCCCCGATGTGGATTGTTCATTGCATTCCATTATCACCATTCAGCTCTACTGTATATAAACAATTGATCTCACAAGGAGAGTGAGTGGAAAAGCATAGCATAAAGAAGCTCAGTCTTGTCTTGTGGTGTTTTCTTATCTTAGTATTTGGCATGCAAAATTGTATCTTGGAGTAAATTTGCGAAGAAACATAAAGATACATTGTGCAGTCAAAGTAAGTTCAGGCCAGATAATGACTGAACATTTCTGTTGTGAGAGTGATTCTCTCAGTTTCAAAGTGGAACAGTGACTTTGGGAATATTGGACTGGCATCCTGCCAGCTGCTGAAAGCTGATCAGCTGATTTTCCCCTCACCGTTGGAATTGTCCCCTGCAAGTGAAGTGAGGTTATTATTGCTGCAGAAGCATTTTGCTGAAGGTCTTGTCAGCCCTCTCTTGGCAGTGTAATGCATCTTTTAATGGACCCTAGTTTATATTTAATAGTGTGATCTTGAAGATCCCAGTAAAATAATCTGCTGGCAATTTTAGCTATGTTAAATTTGTTTTCCTCCAAAGTAAAATGTAGAGTACTGAACTACTTTAAAAAATATTTCATGTCATCTGTTGAATCTCCCCCTTTTCTGCTTCACTCTTATCTTTCACTTTATTGATGATTCACATTTCATTTATCTTCTACACTTCCGGTGTCCATTCTACTCTGCTCACCAGTGATTCTCCATATCTTGCTGTAGTCCTTACTATATTTCCCAGTCATTAACAAATTACTTGCACAATACAAAACGAAGGCACTGAGTTGCATCAGACAAGACATTAGGAAATGCATGTCCTCAAAGTGAATGATGTACACCATTCTTTCACTGCAAATCCCCCAAACTGGTTCATTAACCTTATGTGGACTTCAGTGCAAACTCACCAGAATAATTTTAGTGATTAAAGATTAAACTGAGTTTGTTTTCTAAATTGGGTACTCCCTTCAATTTAGAGGATATTGAGTTATCTTACTCGGTATTTAAAATGATAATGAGGAGATTTGGTTGCATTTTCTCCAACAGTGTAATTTTAGAACTTGCTCCTCAAAAGGCTTCTTATGAGGAGGGTCAAATAATGTTTTCAAAGTTATATTGCTTTATTTGAATTGTCAAGGATATTGAACACAAGTTGCTGTGAGATCATTTTGTTTAACGGAATAGCTGAATAGGCTGGATACGAAATGGCCTAATATGTTCCTTTGTGTACTCATAAGTGTAGTTTTGAATAATAAGTACTTAAATTCTAAGAATTTGATTTGAATATCCCTTTCACCAAACAGTTTCTGCAGGTTTGCTGTGGGGTTATCTCATGAGTATGCCTTATTGAAGATATTGCATGTAGGATTGTTCTAAATGACTGACATGTTGCACCAAGATAGCATTTTTTTTCTGGCACCAGCTTGGCATATTACATGTATTTGGTCATAGTTTAAAAATATATATTTGGATCATCTTGGTGTTGGAGATATGTTTTGCATTGCAAACTAATTCTCTAAATTGGTTCACTTTGGGAAAATATTTCTCAACAAAACAACTTATTTTCAATTACTGCCACCATGAAGGAAGATGCTGCTTCTTAGCTCTTGCAACCTGACCTTGGGTTTTGTTTCTTTGAAGTGTGCATGTATTGGGATCTAGGGGGAGTTGTGAATGTGAGGAGAATATGAAAAGGAAGGGATTGGTGGGGGTTTGAGGATCAGCGCAGAGCCGATTGGCCCGAAGGCCCGATTCAATGCTTTCTGACACTCTGATTATCCTTGTTTAGTCAAATAATTTTCCTCCCATAAATAGTGCTACCAATAACCTGTTGCAAGTCATACTGATGCACTTCCTAGATTTTCAAATAAAGGAATCTTAAAACTGCACAAAGTAATTTATAAATAGTTTATAAGAGATGTACAGCACAGAAACAGACCTTTTGGCCTTCAACTTCCATGCCTGTCTTTTGGCCCATGTGCACTGATCCTGTTGGTCCATATCCTCCTTTTTCCTGTATGCTTACATGGTTCATTAAATGTCTCTTTAAACTTGGTGATTGTATATGATTCTACCAACTCCTTTGGCAGTAAGTTCCAGATATCCATCATTTGGTGAATATTTTTTAAAAACTTGCATCCGTCTTTCCCTTAGAACAGGAGAGAGAAATTTTTTTTAAAATGTTGGCTGTTACCCTATCTTACCCTGCTATAACCTTACGCACATGATTGGTCTCCTTCAATCTCCTTCACTCCAATCAAAGTCAAAGTATCCTTTATTGTCATTCAGACCTTTTGGTCTGAACGAAATTTCATTGTCTTGCAGTCATACATATAATAAAAAACAAAACGCACAATAAAAACAAATTTAACATCCACCACAGTGAGTTCACCAGGCACCTCCTCACTGTGATGGAAGGCAAAAGTCTTAAAGTGTTTGTCGTCTTCGCTCCTTGTTCTCCCTCTGCGCTGAGGCGATCCAGGCCTCCGATGTTGTCGTCCACTGGGCTCGTGGCCAAGCCTCATAATGTAATCATATAACTATATGTAACTATAACTCAAGTCCTCCAATCCAGACAACCTCCTTGTTATTCTCCTATTCACTCTCTCCGGCACAGCTGCATGTTTCCTATTGTGCAACAACCAGAACCGCACACGTTACTCCAAGTCCAGCGTAACCAGTGTTTTATAAAGTTGCAATATGATGTCCCAACATTTTTGTTCTATGCCTGACCTATGAAGGAAAGCATACCATATGCCGCCTTTACTGCCCTATCGACCTGCCTTGCCACTTTTGGAGACCTGTAGATTGAAACTCAAGGTCCCTCTGTTCATCACCATTCCATAGCACCCTACCGCTAATTGACTTCCCAAAATACATTACATCACATCCGTTGGGATTAAATTCCATCTGCCAACTTTTGGAAAATTCTCTGAGCGTAACTGTGAAGTGAGGCTTGAAAATGATCTAATTGAGAGGACTGAAATTTAGCTGAAAACCCCAAGTTCTATTTATTTTAATGCCGTTACAGGAGAATATCAAAACTAATGGCTATTTCTGAGAATGGGTATTTCAGGTACAATGAACTCCTGTAACTGTTTATCCCATGAGTTGTGAAAACTCAATCATATTCAAGTGAGTTCGGGGAGACTACAACATTGAACAGCCAAAGTATAGACACAAAGCGCTGGGGCAACTGTGGGTCAGGCAGCATCTCTCACTCCCTGACTCTCAGTCTGAAGAAGGGTCTCGAGCCGAAACATCACCTATTCCTTTTCTCCAGAGATGCTGCCCGAGTTACTCCAGCATTTTGTGTGTATCTTCGGTGTAAACCAGCATTTGCAGGTCCTTCCTACACTAATAATGCAGGGTACCATTTGCTTATTTTCAGATTTCAGTAAGTGATGTTGTACTTAAGCACTTAGCAGTCCGAGAAGAACTAATGAAGGAATTTGTGACCTTAAAAGAAGAAAATCAGAAGTTGAATATTTTTCGCTGATGTGTGTTCAAAGATGATATAATACATCAAGTACTGCAAGCTATGGTATTCTAGAGCTGTGCTGATGTATTGTTATCTAAGATTTACTCTGATTGTATTCAGATGCTATCTCTGTTTTAATTTTTGGAAATGGATCCCTTTCTATAATTACATTACAAGATCAATACAATGCAGCAATTGAGCTGAGAATTTCACAGCTGACGATAAGACTGATTTGTTTTCCTGAACGATTGTAAGCAGCAGCCCATCCTAGTCGAAGATTTGAGCCAGTGTAGAGAAGACATTTCCACCTCTAAAGAGTTTTTTAATAAACTAATTGGCATAATTTCCACAAAGTGTAGTTCCATTAATTCATTGGATAATGAGTGAAAACATTGGTTAACCTCTCAGTGGCAATGGCACCTTTGTTTGCAGTTTTTTTAAAGATAAATTGGCAACAAAATTACTGCACTCTCATACAGTGAATCGTGATGGAGTATTGCCGAGTTTAAACAGTAGGATGCTGCATATTGTGGATCTCCTGACAATGACTGTCAAAATACAATTAATCTGCCCACCAGCTGAAAATCTGTGAATTTCTCAAAGGCTGTTCGTCTTTTTCGACACATTGTTAGCTGACAAGGAAAAATTAACTATGTGTACATTACTCCTAAGTTGGGGAGTGGATTAAAGAAGGGAAGTTGTCAACTTTTGACAAATGATTACTTGCATGAACACACTTTTTTCCAAAGCATGTGTTTTAATATCCCTCCTGTTATCTGAGTTGAAGGCCCTGTATGTACAATCATGATTGACAAACTAATATTCTAGTACAGGTGCAGCTCCTCTCAATATCAATGGAATAGAAACGTTTTCAAAGAAACCCAAGTAATTTGGATTTGAAAACTAAAGTTCAAGATTCTACATTCCTCTTTGTAAATTTACATGATCCTTTGCCTTTATGCACAATTCATGTGTTGTTTAAGACCACATTCTACATTTGCAGATAAATAATGAATAATATCAATGTATGCACAATTTGTATATAGTTTATACTTTATAGTGTTGCCTCCTTTTTCTGCACAATAAATGAGCAGTTGAAAATATTTTTTGATTGGTGATTTTATAAGATACATCTTGGTAAGGTTCCTTGTTAACTCTATCTTTAATGATGTGGTTATATCTGAAAAAGGAAAAACAAAAAAGCAGATTTGAGGTCAGTTATGGTAATTTATGAATTTACCAGATCGTTTCAGCTAGAACTGGTGAATGTTGTGGCTTTGTGGGACTACTTTATGTTTCCTGTGAAGAATGATAACATTGAAAATTGGCTTCCATTGTAGTTCCACCCTTTCCTGACCATCTTGCCTCATAGGAGAATTTCTTCCCATTATTTTGAAAGGTTATTCTTAGATAATCATTCTTCTGAACACTTGGTCATGTCATTCAAATTAACTCGATGCAGAAATTTAAAAAAAACCCAACGAAGTTCTATTTGGCATTTGGAAAACAAATTCTCATTGTGGAAGGATGTAAATCAAATTAATATTTTCTGTCAAACCACCAAAGTGTATATTTGCTGTCGCTTGGATAAAATCACTAAGACATTTTATTTGAAGAAACAACTTTAAATTCAGGAAGCATTGTGCAAGAAGATGGGCCGCTAATAGTGAAAGGCTTGGATAGAATGGATGTGGAGAGGATGTTTCCACTCGTGGGAGAGTCTAGGACCAGTGGCCATTGCCTCAAAATGAAAGGATGTTCCTTTAGGAAGGAGATGAGGAGGAATGTCTTTAGTCAGAGGGTGGCAAATCTGTGGAATGCAATGTCACAGTTGGCTATGGAGGCCATCAATGGGTATTTTTACGGCAGAGATAGATAGATTCTTGATTAGTGCGGGTGTCTAGGCTTATGGGGAGAAGGCAGGTGAATGGGGTTGAGGGGGAGAGATTGATCAGCTATGATTGAATGGTGGAGTAGACTTGATGGGCTGAATGGCATAATTCTGCTCCTATCACTTATGAACTTAAAACAGAACTTTAAAGAATGTTGAGTGTTCCCAAAAGGAATAAAAACTAATTTTATATTCATTGAAGTACATTCTTTTTTTTAATGAGCATAGTTGAAATAAACCTGACTATGTTGTTGGCTAGATGTAATCCATGAACAGGAGTGGAATTTTGCTTGTGATCTATAATTTGCCTTCTATATGAAACAATATTTGGATTAATGCTAAGATAATTTGGGAAATAACGGGGATTTCTAAAGCATTTGAAGTGAAAATATGTGCAGTAGCACAATAGAGGCATTTGCATGGAATGCGGTGGGAATACTGCAAAGTATGAATGAAAAGGTATTCTGAGTGAATTCGTAGGGCTGAGAAGGGGCAAGCAGATTTGATAAGTCTGAAGAAGGAAGTTAAAGCATCTGAACGAAAGATATGACTGGAAATAATGTGGCGTTGAGAGTATCCAGAACACAAAATAAAACAAAATTTTGGACTGCGCAGACTCATTTCTGGCCAGAAGCACAAGAGATGTGTCTCTCTATTGCACCGGAACAGTGTTGATGTATGTCTGTGAATGGAAAGTAACCATATTGCTGAGACCATGGTATTGCCTGAATTATGTGGGGAAGCCTATTGTATCGGACCAAAATTTTGGAACTCTAATCATTAACATATTATCTAATTATAGCTGTTTGGGGCTGAGCCCACCACCACCCATTCTCAGTTACATAAATACATAAATTTAGTGTTGAGGAAACCAAGAACCCCCCCCCCCCCCAACCCATATTTCCCTGTACTTGGAAAATTAATATTTGTAACTGGGAATGGTAGTCTTCGTTAGAACTTCTGGGTTTTTTTTCTTAGAATGGTGCAGATAATTTGTGGTGATCTGTTAATCTGTTCAAAAAGAAAATGGTTTGGACCTATGCAGATATGAATATTTTTAAGTGACCCTATGTACGCTACTGAATAGTTTGCTAGACAACATGAAGTGTTGGATGATGTTACATGAGCCAGACCAGTTCAACAGCTAAGTTGATTTGAATGCTATTACCCAAACTGTCTGATTTAAACATCAACTAATTTTTAAAAACAATTTGTAGATTTGATTTTGACACTTTCTCCAGATATCTATTTGTAATTGCATATCCATATTAAATAGAATGCAACATTATGCATAACATGGAGGAATTAAGTCAGTCACACTGCACAGAAACGGACCATTTAGTCATCTGAGTCCCTGCTGATCCCCAGCGATCCCCATTTCTCTGTGTTATGTGTGTCAACATGCATTAATTCCTGAATTCAGAGAAAAAGGCGAATGTATCCCCCCCCCCCCCCCCCCTCGCCCCCGAAAACAAACCTAATCCACGTTTCCCAAACACCAGTCCGAAGAAGGGTCTCAACCCGAAACGTCACCCATCCCTTCTCTCCAGAGATGCTGCCTGTCCCGTGAGTTACTCCAGCTTTTTGTGTCTATTTTTCCCAAACACTCGTTAGAATCAAGAAGCCATCTCTTGGGCTTTATGTATGAGAACCATCTCCACTTTCAGGTTTTTTCTGGCGGGATTAAAACTAATTAAATGTGTGGAACAAACTAAAAATGCAAAACTGGAAATAAAATTAAGTTTGTCTAAATATCAAACGCGTATGCATTGCAATTTGCAGCGGAGACACTGGATAGAAAGTATTCAGTAGCGCACACACCACACACACATATGTCCTACTTCCCGCTGTTAAGTTACTATTTGCTTTTAGTGTTTTTGTTTTATCTCTTATATTCCAGCTGGAGCTGTATTTTCACCGACTCGCCAACCCCACCTACCCCCCCAGCTCCCCAAACTTGAGAACTTGGAATTCGCGCAAACTATTTTGTTTTGGTCTTAAAAAAGAACAACATTTTTAGTTAATCAGTCGAAGGCTGTGGATTGGCGAGAGATTTAGATTTGAATATATGTGTGTGTGTGTGTATATGTGTGTATATATATATATATACACACACACACACACACACACACACACACACACACACACACACACACACACACACACACACACACACACACACACACACACACACACACACACACACACACGCGCGTCCATGTGCTGTATATATACTTTGCGTGGTTCCTGGGTTGCATACTGCTGGGTAACTCCGCAAAATATATTTATATTATATATTAATGTGTGTGTATATATATATATTTTTTGAATATCCTCTATCCAATATGATCATCCAACTCAGTATCCTGTACCTGCCTTCTCTCCATACCCCCTGATCCCTTTAGCCGCAAGGGCCACATCTAACTCTCTTTTAAATATAGCCAATGAACTGGCTTCAACTACCTTCTGTGGCAGAGAATTCCACAGATTCACCACTCTCACAATTGCAGTATATATAATATATGTATGTATTTGTAGTATAATATGTATATACATATTATATATAATATATATTGCAATTCCAACCCCGAAGCAATTGAGAGGCGATTTCTTGGGGCCATGTAATTTAACGTGTGTCTTTGCTTTTAAAAGTGAAGCTGTTTAATTGTTTACGCTGCGCCGTGTTTCGTGTTGGGGAGAGTGCTGCTGTTATAATGCTTTAGATTCTATTCTGCCCTCCCCCTTCCACAGATAAATGCCTAAATTTGTCTTTTTCCCCACTCTCCTGGGAACAATCCAAACCAGGGGAACAATGAACCCTCAGAGGATTCGCGTTCCTTGATCCTATATATGGACCTCGCTCGCTCGCAACTGTATGAACGCTCGATCAACCAGACATCGGCCAACACGGAGGCCTGATTACTGAAAACAAAGTAAACATGTACCAGACCTCATCATCTTCCTTCCGCCCACCTGTAACCACGGCACCACACTTTCAACAGAAACCTTAATATTTAAAGAATATATTATGGGACATTGGATTGTCTGAAGAAGGGTCCTGAGCAGAAACGCCACGTGTGTGTGTGTGTGTGTCTCTCTCTCTCTCTCTCTCTCTCTCTCTCTGTGTGTATCTGTGTGTGTGTCTGCTGTCGGGTCCCGGCGTCGCTCAAAGTCAGTCACCCGAGCTGCTTCCTTCCTCGGAAGTGGCGGCCAGTTCTGCTGTCCGTTCCCGGAGCGCTGCGGCAGCCACCCAAGCTAATTAACTCCCCGGCCACAATAAAACCATATAGCAATCACAGCACGGAAACAGGCCACCTCGGCCCTTTTACTCCGTGCCGAACACTACTCACCTAGTCCCATCTACCTGCACTCAGACCGGAACGTGGCAAGTGGGTTACTGACCCGAATCCCCTCCTTCACAACGCCAGACTCCCCAAATACTATGAACTAAGCTCTCCCCCCACCCCGGGAAATACAGTATTTAAAAACATAAAGCACCAAGAAATGCACTTACCACGTTATTGGTTACTGGAGGGTGCGCATTTTCCCTTTGTATGTCATGTCAATAGATGCGGACGCGTTGAAGTAACTCAAAGCCACAGGATGGAGATGTCTTCTTTAACATTGTTGCTTTATTAAAACATACCTTCATTCACGGTTGGCTCAAGAGTAACGGGAGAGGAACTTGGTAACTCGGGAGAGGAAGTTGGAGCATCGCAGCAATGACATACCCGTGGGAACCCGGTTAAACACTTGATCATAAACTTGAAGTCTCGTGCACAACCACGAGTCTTTCACTCGGGGTACCTCGTGGGTCAACTCGCACCGTGAGACAGGGCCATTAGCCTTCAAATCCTATGCTTCATTTTGGCTGTGTCAATCTTATTGTCTCCAAGTCTATTTCTCAATTCTCTAACGAAAAGAGCCCTTTTGACTTGGCACTCAGAGCATTGAAAATGAGAAATAACTTCATGAGTTCATCGTTTTTGTTTGTTGCTCTTCACATCATAATGTTGCAGATGGGAACAAAAATTGGACGCAGTACTCCAAAGTCAAAACATTTCAAAAGTAACATACACAGTTTTATATTTCGCACATCATGTGGATTTTTCTCTTCCTGAGTATCTTGTCACCTTGCCATGGGTGTTTTAATAATTTGTCAATGCTGATCTATGAGTGTTTCTGCCGTTTACTATAAAATAATTGATGTTGAAGAACACACTGACCACATTTCAATGTTTGTTCTTGGATGGGAGAACGGAATGTTCCTTAAAAAGTAAAACATGTAATTATAAGTGGAGTTTTATGATGTTGGCGAAGTAATCTTGATATACAGCAAACATCGTTTTGTTTTGGGATCCTTCTTGAGATTGATTGTTGTGGGGGAGGTGGAGGTAAGAAAGCTGGAAGAGATGATATCCCGTTTCTCCAGAGACGCTGCCTGACCGGCTGATTTCTTCTAGCATTTTGTGTCTATCTTCAGGAAGGACAAAGCCTGGCTTTGGTTTAAACCAGCATCTGCAGTTCCTTTTAACACAGACTGATTGGTTTATTTAGTTTAGAGATACTGCGCGGAATCAGACCTTTCGGCCCACCGAGTTCGCACCGACCAGCAATCCCCGCACACTGACACAATCCTACACACACTAGGGACAATTTACACTTATACCAAGCCAATTTACCTACATACCAGTACGTCTTTGGTGTGTGGCAGGAAACCAAAGATCTCAGAAAACCCACGCAGGTCACGGGGAAAACGTGCAAATTCCATACAGACAGCACCCATAGTTGGGATCGAACCCGAGTCTCCGGAGCTGCAAGTGCTGTAAGGTAACAACTCTCCTGCTGTGCCAGTGATGTTGTAGAGGTGTATAAAATCATGAGGGACGTAGATAGGATCAATGCACATGGTCTATTTACCAGGATGGGGGAATCAAGAATTAAAGGACAGGTTTATAGTGAGAGAGAAATATCATAATAGGAACCCGAGGGACAACCTTTTTCACACAGAATGAGATAATAGAAATAGTTGAGCCAGGTAATAGGCCTTGAATATGACATGTACTTTCATGACTGAAGATTTAAGCCAGGTTGACTAGTTTCCTCTAGTTTTGTGAGTGCTGAGGAGACTGAAGAGACCAACGTGGGATCTGCAAACTCTTCTATAGATGGGGTAAGAATCTGGGTACTTTATCAATAAGTGTCAGTGGTACCCTAAAGAGCGCTGTTAAAATTACCATTGGCCTAGAGCAATGAATGTCATACAGCAGTTAATGGAAGGAAGGCCGCCAGCGTTGAATCTCCGCCCAGAGTGGCCTGTGGACTTTGGGAGCCATGGACTCTGGAAGGAGGTGGCCGATTCGGATGTCTAAGCCGCTGAGGTTGTTCTCCAGTTCTGATGTCGGAGTTCCATCATCCCGGCGAGAGGGCCTGAGCATTGGGCCACGCAGCGGCGGCTGCGGAGGGCTCCGGACGCCCCGACCACGGGTCTACATCAAAGAACACCAAAGAGGAGGATGACTGAACTTTGGGTCTTCCCTCACAGTAGCTGTGCAAGGGATGTTTACGTTAAAATACTATCGTGTTTGTTCTTCTTTTATTCATATGGCAGGTATGGTGACCCCAAATTTCACTGTACCAATTGGTGCATGTGACAATAAATCTCTTGAATCTCTTGAGTGAAAGTATTGAGCATGATCCTGATTGCTACACTACATGAAGGAGGTGTGCTGACTAAAGGTAACTTATTTAAAATACTGGACTTTTTTTTGATTTTTTTTTTAATTCCGTTCAAGTAGATATAAAGTAAATGAATTTTGTTGGGTTAACTGGGTTCATGAGCTAGATTAAAAAAAACACAGTCCTTGTGCAAGGGCCTTGGCTAACAAAGTTGTGCCTGTAGTTCTGAGAAGGTACTTTGAGTGAATATTTTGTGCATTCTGAAGGGCTTGCTGAGCTTTATTGAGCTAACGTTTGCCACTTGGACTGAAATTGCATGTTGAACAGACCACATAGATGTGACATCTTTAAAGGATGTAATGAATCTAATTATTTGGAATGGTTATTGTATTTTATTCTGCTTGCATGATCTAATTACACAATTTGTAATGAAAATTAAAATCGCTTTCGTTTGGTTTCTAATCTGGTGTTATTTGCTACTTCTGTACATCTAATCAAAATAGACTTCATCGCAATTGAGGTGTTGAATATTTCAATATTTTCTGATAATTAATTGTTGCTTTGACATTGTTAAATTGATGTGAAAATGTGTATTTTGCACACTTTAAGCATCTTGTCCATTGATAAAATATTAAGGTAATTCCATCCCCAAAGTCTTCATGAACTACAAGATTCTACTTCTGACAAAAGTCTTTCAACCTAAAAATTTAACATAGTTTTACTCCAACAGATGCTGCCTGACTTGCAGAGCATTTCCAACATTTCCTATTTTTATTACAAGATTCCAGTGGCTGACAACTATTGTATTAATTGTGGGTTTTCTAAACGAGTCACATGTTGAAAATGATCTGTGTGTTTTTTCGTTATAAATTGGGAAAGTATGTCTTCCCAAAGTCCCATTCCATGTGTAAAGTTGCAACAGTTTTAGATTATTGCTGGCATTTGTAGGAATGCTGTTGACAGGGAATGACTAAGCAACTATTTTATGACCAGTTATATAAATGAAATTTCTCTGCATTCATATTTGCTTTTATAAACTCATTTTGCTTGGTTCATTAAAACTGTAATTTGTTCCTCCGATATTTCTTATCCAGACGTGCTCATTACTATGTCTAAGGCAAACCACTGATGATCTGTGCAGTATTAAATGTCTATTATCTCTGAAATTACTTCCTCTTTGTATCCAGAAGCATGTTTACAGTATTTATATAAGCTGATATGCCTTTTAGAAAGATTCTACTTCTATTTTCCCTTTTGTCTTCTACATTTTCTTGCATATTGGTTCCATTTGTGAAGCTGCTTTTTCCTCTTACCATACATCTCCATACATTTCAGAGCAAGCGAAATCTGTTCAAATGACAATCGTAAAGTAGGCAATATGTGACAAGTAATGTACCGCTGAGTGATTTATTACTTTTTAAATCATAATTTCTTTTTAAAATTGGGTAATTTTATTTGAAATAGTGTTCTTTACTCTGTGAACAATTGAGCCATGAAAAGGCACAACTGGTGCGTGGGAGGAAACCAAAAATCTCAGAAATCCCACGCAGGTCACGGGGAAAACGTACAAATTCCATACAGACAGCACCCATAGTCGGGATCGAACCCGAGTCTCTGGAGCTAGAAGCGCTGTAAGGTAACAACTCTCCTGCTGTGCCAATGATGTTGTAGAAGTGTATAAAATCAGGAGGGACGTTGATAGCATCAATGCATACAGTCTATTTACCAGGATGGGAGAATCAAGAATTAAAGGACAGGTTTATAGTGAGAGAGAAATATCATAATAGGAACCCGAGGGATAACCTTTTTCACACAGTGTGATGGGAATATGGAATGAAATAATAGGAGAAATAGTTGAGCCAGGTACAGGGATAAGACATATGGGTAGTTACATAGGTAGAAAAGTTTAGAGGGATATGGGCCAACCACAAGTAAATAAATGGGAGTAGGTTATATGGAGCACCGTGGTCAGTATGGACTGGTTGGGTCAAACAGCCTGTTTGCCTGCTGGATGACGTGAAGACTAAATTGTGTGGGATCCATTCAAGCTTGGTACATTTTGTACAAAAGCTGTGTAGCAAAGGGCACTGAACACTGAGAGGCTGAAATCTAAACGAGAATACTGGTGTCTGGGGCTATGGGGAGAAGGCAGGAGCATGAGGTTAGGAGGGAGAGATGAATCAGCCATGATTGAATGGCTGAATAGACTTGATGGGCCTAATGGCCTAATTCTTCTCCTATCACTTATGAACATGAATATGTTTGATTTTGTTTTTGCTTACAGAAATTATGGTGAAGAAAAATTAATATCAGGCAGACAATGTAAATCTTCAAAATAATTAGAATGGCAAGCCTTGTACTGCGAATTGTTACATTAATTTAGTGTATTCATAAATTTTCAAAAACATAATGACGTATAACTTTGGAAATGTTTTCCGGCACTCCACACATTCTTGAATCACAAGGGACAATGTGCATCTTTAGGAATGAATGACTAAAAAGTAATTAATTTCTGGCAGTTTCCTTGGTAACCATCAGCTGCATCCAGTTCCATTCAGTTCAATATAATGACCAGATTATCTGAGTTTAATCAAAGGTAGACACAAATGCTGGAAGAGCTCAGCAGGTGAGGCAGCATCTATGGTTAATCAATATCGGTTCAGGTAAATATTGGCTTGGACACTGGGGAGATTTTTTCTATTCTTCTGGGAAGTTGGTAATGGAATAAGATGCCTCAAATGTTATCTCTTGCATCCAGTCAAAAGATTAGCAGGATGTGCGATTCAATACCACGTCCTTCAATTGTTGAAGTGCTCTTGCTCTTATTTTAGCAATGTGAATGGTAAACGTGGTCGAACATTATGTAGCTATAGAAACTCTATCTTATTCTCACGGAGATTCATTAAGATGATATCGGTGAAAGATAGATGTTGAAATGTGCAAAGTATTCACGGCAAACTGGATGATTTAATAGTATTGGTAGAGATAAATGGAATTGAATTTGCAGAGTTATCAAAGGGGGAAAAACAATACCCAGTTAGACATGTGGCATTATTTTCACACTTTACCCATCTTTATCTCTGTGTCTTTCTCTCCCCCGACTCTCAGTCTGAAGAAGGGTCTCTACCTGAAACGTCGCCCATTCCTTCTATCCAGAGATGCTGCCTGTCCCGCTGAGTTATTCTAGCATTTTGTGTCTATCTTTGGTGTAAGCGAACATCTGCAGTCCCTTTGGACATATAACGCAGATACTTTAATAAGAGTTAAGCAAAATAGAAAATGGGTGCGGGTAGTTTGCCCCGATAAAGGATTGACCAAAGGCAATAGGGAAATGATCTTGGGGAAAAAAAACATGTTTGTAGAATTAGTCTAGGTACCACCAGGAAACAAAAAGATATAGAAGGCATCAGTGTGAGTAATTTCCAGTCTCTGTGATGTCAGAAGGAATATAAATCAGAAAAATGTCAATGTGTAATACAGCAGTCAAGTGTTTCAGTCCACCAACTGGATGGAGCAAATCTGCAGTAGCTTGTGTTTCGTGAATTTGTCCTCTGCATTCATGTTTCAGTTTAGTTTATTGTCACGTGTACCGAGGTACAGTGAAAAGCTTTGGTTGCATGCTAACCAGTCAGCAGAAAGTCATGTCAAAGAACCAACATGAAAATGTGCTGCTTTTGTACTGGGATTGTACAGTTAAACAGCTAATCAATAACTATGTATTGAAAGGGCCTCTGAGGAGAGAATGCACATAATAACATTTATAGGTCGACAAAAAAGCTGGAGTGAGGCATTATATATAAATAACATTTATAATCAGATCAAGTAATTAAGACTAATACAGGTCCTCCCTAGCTTGTAAATGTCTAATTATAATGTGTAGCCCATACATACAAAGTAGTATATGAGAGGATGGAGTTGCTGACTTGGTAGCACAGATCATACCATAATTCCAATTTATAAACAGTTCAGGTCATAAATCATTCTCGTGAACGGAACCATTCACAACCTGGGAGGATCTACAGCTGCCATGAATCTTAACAAAGTAGAGTACATACATTTGGAGGTGTATTGAATATGGCCAATTGTGAAACTTGATTAAAAGGCATGGCAGTAAATAAATAATGGTTCACATTGAAAGAAATGAGCAATTTGCATTTTATCACTTCCATTTAAAGTGATCCAACTGTTCATTCTTAATGATGGTAATGAGTTTTAGATTAAAGGCCTATCGCTGATGGAGGATGATGGAGTATTTTGGAATTCAAGAAGTGCATTGTGTCTCTTACTGATTTACAGCATCCTATTTAATGCATGTAAATTAGGGAAAGTATCCCATGGCATTTTACTGACTGTTGCATGTATTATCAAAGAACAATTTATGTTCAGTTGATGTTAGGACTGATAACCAAATGCTGGGTTGAATAAGAAGGATTTAAGAGCCTTTGGATCATAGAGTATTACAGCATGGAAATGGGCACTTCAGCCCAACTTGCCCACCCCGACCAACATGCCCCATCTATATTAGTCCCACCGGCCTGGGTTTTGTCCATATTCCTCTAAACCTATCCTATCCATGTACCTTGTCCACACATCTAGACACCCGCAGCGGCGGCTGCGGAGGGTTGAAGTCCCGAACATGGGGAAAATGGAGGACTGGCCAAATTTTGTGCCTTCCGCCACAGTGATGAATGCTGTGGTGGGTTTGTGTTAAATTTTCATTGTGTTTTTATGTGGTTTTTTTTTTAAATTGTACCGCTGTTAACAAATTCATATGACGAATAAAACTGATTGTATTGATTGTACCTGCGTACCAACTGTTAGTAGCATATTGTATTGACCTGTCTCTTGGGGACAAAGACAAGAATCAGTGTTTCAACAACAGGTTTAGTGAGAACCCAATGAAGTTCTTGTTGTGGAAAATTTCCAGTAGAAGATATAGCCGCAGTTCAAATGTGATTCCAAGTTACAGACAGTTCGTTTGAAGAGGTTGTCAGGGAGAGGGATGGAGCTGGTGTTCTCCAGAGATTCTACTGGGGATCCCAAATGAGGAATGTGCAGTCATTTCTCAGCGTTCATTAAAACGGATTGTCAGCTAATGAGTGACTACAATTTCTGGATCAATGTTATTGGGAAGAGTCAACTGTGATTTTGTGTTTAAAGAAAAGTCTCAACCCGAAACGTCACCCATTTCTTCTCTCCAGAGATGGTGCCTGTCCTACTGAGTTATTCCAGCATTTTGTGTCTAACTGGGATGTTGTTGCAGATAGCAGAATAAATGAGGAGGAATCAATGGATGGTCACTTCAAGAAGTATTTAAGTTGCCAAGATGGAGCCATTAGGGTTGGGGGTAATCTTGCATTGTTTCAAGATTGGTAGAGACAAAATTTATAGTGTAGAAATAAATGTAATTTTCAGGTTGATGGGCTGCAACAGATGTACAGATCAATTTTGGTCCCAATTTTTGCAGTCCGACTGAAAAAGTTCCCGACCTGAAACATTGCCTATCCATATTCTCCAGAGATACTGCCTGACCCGTGAGTTGCTCTCACATTTGGCGTCGTTTTTTGTAAACGAGCATTTGCTGTTCCTTGCTTCTGCATATCTCTTTAATCAATCTTTTGATGATCTGCTCATGTGACTCAGTATAAAATGCTGTTGCCGACAGAGGGGAAGGAAAGTTTTGCTAAGTGAAAGCACTCGGTGAATGGAAACTGCTGTTATTTCTCTTGTATTATTGTGATCTTTGGGTTTAAAGAAATTGTGTCCACTGTGTATAATTCCCTTGTTTTCTTTTATGGATAAGTTTCCCCAAATAACTTTCTGTCAACAACTTATTTAAAAAAAATTTACGATTAGAACGGATCCAGTAGGAAAATGAATGCCTCATTTACAGTCCTTTAGTTGCAATTGGCTTTTCCTATTTTCGAGAGCTGAAGTCATTTTGCAATGTAGAGTTCTGAATATAAGAAACAAGGTCAGGAATAGGCCATAGCGCTCCCAGGCATGAAAAAGAGGTTTAGGTGCTGCAGGCAAGAGGTGGGGCCAGAATTAGACCACAAATTTGCTCGACCAAGAATCAGAGGCATGATCAGTTCATTCAGATCTCTAGGCAAGGCACCTTTTTCTATAAGATCTTTTTTGATCCTGAATGTTTATCATCATGAGGTACCGAAGAAGTGAGCTTAATGTGTTAGATTGTGTTTCTATATCTATTCCTCCTTGAACAACATTAAGCTCTTTTAAATTAACCTGTGCCCTCACTTCAGCCATGCATCAGAGCTAATGATCATATTGTGCAGGAATAAGGATTACTAGTTTAGTTCTAAAATTGGCCCTTTACTGCCCTGAACCTGTCTCTGCTGTCTCAATGCATTTGAAAATATTATTCCATTTTTCTGCTCTCAATCTTGTTAATTATCTTGTATTCCCATAAAATCACATCTGACATACATTTCTTCTTTGATTATGGAGAACAAAGATTATTAAGTAATTTCTCACACTTGATTACTGTAACATTAAGGATCAGTCTTGGGCTTGACTCCACATTATTCTGAAATGTTGATAGACCTGTTATGTTATATTAGGGTGATGGACTCCAGTGATCAGAGTTATGTGCCGCTTTTGCATATGAAAATTTGCATTGTTTTTTCAATATATATTTGGTAGCTTGATTGGACATAATGTATTGCTACTCATAGTAATCTTCCAACTTGTCACTCTCCTACTCATCCATACAGCGCATATACAGTACCTCTAATTCATATTCTGAGTGTATTTTGTTTGTACTGAAGTTCATTTGTCAGTAATTATGAAGTATAATTAGGCCATTCTATTATTTTAATTAGCTAATAATGCCAGTAGTTTTGTAAATTTCCTATGCAAATCACAATATAGAGCATTCAAATATCTGAACATTTGGTTGTCATCTCTCTTAACAGTATTTTATAGTACCAATGAATTATTCCTAACCATAGCACTGACTGCTCTTCTTCAATATAGCCCGTATTTTGTTCCAGTTAAATGGCAGTATTTATTAATGTTCCAATATCCATTGTCTGTCACGTGAGATGTATCACAATTACCTGTATGATTCTGATTAGCAACGTAGTAAACATATGTATGGTCAGTAGAAAGAGGTTTGGGAAAAAATGTACTCAAGACAAAATTGCATGCATGGAGCAAGCCTAGTTAATCAGAAGAAACCAAAGGAGCTTTATTGTTCAGGAGAAGATTGGGTTTGAATTGAATAGCTTACAGATGGATAGAGGTTTTGAATCAATGTAAAAATAAAGGAAGTTGAAAACCGTTGTCCCATAAATGTGACACTGAATGTAAGATAACATAGAAAACATCGGAGGCCTGGATCGCCTCAGCGCAGAGGGAGAGTAAGGAGGGAAGGCACAAAGACTTAAGACTTTTGCCTTCCACCACAGTGAGGAGGTGCTTGGTGAACTCTCTGTGGTGGATGTTAATTTGTGTTTATTGTGTTCTGTTAATTTATTAAATGTATGACTGCCAGGAACGAAATTTCGTTCAGACCGAAAGGTCTGAATGACAATAAAGGATACTTTACTTTACTTTATTACTTTAAAACAGACAAAATACTCAGGCTGGAAGAAGATAACTAGTGGAGTACCCCAGGATCAGTTCTTGCTGCTCAATTGTTTACTATTTACATTAATGACCTGGACGAGGGAACAAAATCAAGGTTTTTGAGATGGCCAACGGTACAAAAATGTATGGAAAAGCATGTGGCGAGGGCACTGTGATTCTGCAATGGGAGAGAGATAGATTGAGCGATTGGGCAAAAACTGACAATTGGATCTCACTGCAAATGAGTTAAGTTCAGGGGGATCTAGGCATTCGTGTGCATAAACTACAACAGGTTAGCAGGCAGGTCCAGTCGGTCTTTAAAAAAGTAAGCAGCATTTTGGTCTTTATTGCGAAGGGGTTAGTAATTAAAACCCGGGCGGTTTTGTTAGTCCTACAGGGTGTTGATGAGGCCTCACTGGGAGTACTGTCCGCTTCTCTTAAAGGATTATGAGATATTCACCAGAGTAATAAAAACACACTGCTGGAGGACCTTTTTGTGGGTCAGAAAATGTCTGGTGTGAGAACATTGTCCTATTGAGTGAAGCTAGAAGAGTTTGGGTTACAATTTCTTGAAGTTCAGAAGAATATTGACACACATAAGATCCTAAGTGGGAAAAAATGCTGGAATAACTCAGCATTACAACTCAGGTGAGTTGTAATGAAAGGGAACATGGGTACAAGATAAGGAGCTGGTCATTTAAAACTGAGGTGAATAGAAATTTCTTCTCTGAGGGTAGTGAATTTCTGGAATTTTCTGCCACAGGATGGTGGAGGTCAGATCCTTAGATATAATTAAGATGGGAATCATGTGCAGAAGCAGAATCGAGGTTAGTGCAAATAAGCTGCAATTATATTGAAGGCTGGGCAGGCCTGCTCCTGTTCCTAGTTTTTTGTGTTGCATTCATGAAGTGTCAAAAAAGCTTAATTAGTTAGAGAGGTTATATGGAAATAAAATTAACATTTCAGACTCTTTGTTTGTACTTCCAGAATTTGTTACCTTTATTTCGGATTTTCAGCATCATAAATATTGTGCACTTATTATGAGCATTCTGTGTATTGCATTATTAACCATATAACCGTATAACAATTACAGCACGGCAACAGGCCCTCTCGGCCCTTCCAGTCCGTGCCGACCATTTGTTTTCCCCTAGTCCCATCTACCTGCACTCAGACCATACCCCTCCATTCCCTTCCCGTCCATATACCTATCCACTTTACTTTTAAATGTTAAAATCGATCCTGCCTCCACCACTTCTGCTGGAAGCTCATTCCACACAGCCACCACCCTCTGAGTAAAGAAGTTCCCCCTCACGTTACCCCTAAACTTCTGTCCCTTAATTCTCATGTCATGCCCTCTTGTTTGAATCTTCCCTACCCTCAATGGGAAAAACGTATCCACGTCAACTATGGTAATTTTATTACCATAAAATTTCCATGTTTCACACAATTCTAAGGTGAAAAGTGGTTCTACTTGCAAGCAGAACCCTGCCGTTTATCTTCCTATTTGTCTCAGCAACTGGTATTTGATCAAAAGATTGTGTTCATTTGCTTCCTGGAATGATGGTATCTCTTTAGGAATTTCTAGTTTCCACTGTAGATTCCTGAATTTGGAATCCCAGTCCAGGTTTTTGCTGTAGTGTAATTGTACTTTTCCTATCTGCTACAATACTCAAAGAAACAGCACGCTAAGTGGCAAATGCATGAAGTGTCCACTTTAATGATATGGGCAGTTTGCTTGCAAGATTATGCTTAAGTAATTTCTTGTGTCAAACTGTCCATCAAGAGTGGATTCATGAATTAAGCCACAAAATTCCTAAGGGAAGAATAATAATCTATTTGCAAATGAAGTCGACTTTTAAATCTGAAATATTAGAACATGTCCCTTATGGTGCATGAATGCACAACATAAGGTCATAAGAATAAGAAACAAGAGGCCATTTGGCCCTGCATGCTTTCTCTGTCATTTTAATAAGATATTGTATGATCCTTTACCTTGATGCTACTTTCCTGCAATAATCCTCTGGTTCATACTGTGGTTCCCTTATTATCTGAAAATATATGGATCTCTAGAATATAATCAGTAGCCAAGGTTCTTTAGCTGTCTTGAATAGTGAATCCAAAGATTCACTCTGTCCTGAATGCTAGACATCTTGCATTGTGATTAAAGATAGACACAAAAATGCTGGAGTAACTCTGCAGAGCAGGAATGGGTGACATTTCAGGCCGAGACCCATCTTCAGTCTCTGAGATTGTGATTGCTGGTTCAAAACACTGCAGTTGGGAGAAACGTCAAATCTGTATTTGCTCTGTGATGCCCTTAAGAATTCCTTATGATTCAAGTAGATTGTGAAAATCTCTTCTAAACCCTAAAGAGAATAGACCCAGTTTGCTTAATCTATCCTCATCCGACAAATTCATCAATCTGGTAATTTTTCACTGCACTCCCTCTATTCCAAGTATATTGTTTTTTTGATTTAGGAGAACATAACTATACTAATGCTGTCTCGTGAGGTCTCTATATCATCGGCATAAGATATCTCTATTCTAATGCTGAATATTTTTGTAATGAAGGCCAACATACCATTTGGTTCTTAATTGAGTATTTAAACTGAG
Source organism: Okamejei kenojei (assembly GCA_035221665.1). NCBI lineage: Eukaryota > Metazoa > Chordata > Chondrichthyes > Rajiformes > Rajidae > Okamejei > Okamejei kenojei. The sequence goes on from CM069146.1 coordinate 39,996,577, forward strand.
AACTAACTTCCATTCATTTATTGACATGGAGATCCAGGATCTCTGAACAAAGACTCCTTTCGATCTCACCGTTTAAAAAATGATTTGTCTCTATTTTTCCAACGTGGATAACCCCTCTTTTCCCACATTGTATTCCATCTGCTACGTACATTCAGCTAGTCCATCTGTACTCACTGAATTCTTGCAGCCCACTATGATGATTTGGTTTATATTAAAAGTAAACGCAAGTTGGAGAGATACAAAATAGAAGCAAGTGCTTTAGCCCACCAAGTCAACACTGTCAAGCATCCAAAATAACAATCATCCCACACTAACCATTTTATTATTACTCTACTGTTATACTTGGTGTGTGGCATCAGCCACCAGTCATGTTTACTGGGATCAACCTTACTAAAACTGTAGCTAAATCATTGTCTCTCAGTAGCTGGTATACATTGAACCAGCTCAAATAATACTCTTCAACAGTAACAAAGAATACAATATCATGATATTTTTATTAGTTGCGTATCATTGAAAATGACAACTACCCTAATACAGTTTTGCAGATTTGAAAGATCCAGCAACGAAAACAAGTTTATTTGTGGAATCTGGGTGTCCAGCCTGAGTTGGTAAGACCGATACTATGGCAATGCAAGCAAATATGACAAGATGTGAAGCTATTCAAAACAAGGCTTTAAATGTTTATCCAACAGGTAGGTGCTGGACAAAAAGTAGAACAGGAGAACTGCAGACAAGGTGTTGCAGACTAGCTATTGGAAGAACTGTGGACACTAATTTCAATGGTCAAAGAAGAAATTCCGTGCATTTGGGGAGGTGGAGGGAGGGAAGGAGCATAATGGTTTCGAAAATTATTTCCACATGTAGTGTGCAAAGAAGAAGAAATCAAAACTGCATGCATTGAGTGAAATGAGTTGTTCAGGGACATAGGCTCAGTCAGAGGATCAGTTGAATGCAATGGCCCTGATACCATACAATATTATTCCAATGGAAGGTAGATAGACTGATCTACCTATGCCAAAATGGTGCGATAATGACGATCGGTAAGGAATAACTTTTTTTTGCGCTGTAATCATAAGCCCACTTGAGGTCACTGGTGTTAAACCTTTCCAAAAGAGAACAAAATGGTTGCAGTAAATGCAGAGATGATGCTGGTGTACAATGTACAGGCTTGGTATTGTCCAGGCAAAGACATGCATGTGACCAATATGCTTAGCCCAGCCCATCCCAAGGACATCAGGAGGGCCAAAGCTACAGAGTTTGGATCAACAAGGCATCGAGTCGTATTCCAATTTCTCAGCACTGATGCAGGAAATTGAGGGAACTGCTGGACAGGTTGATGTGATGCAACGGCATTGGCAAAGGATTTCAACAGGAATTAGATGCAACATGATGCTGAACCAGTTCTCAGACTGCACTTGGGCAAGTTGCCCAGGCACTTTGGGGGCCTGATTGTTAAAGTCCGAGTGTCTGCAAATCTATACAAAAGAGCCAAGGAAAGGAAACTTCACATTCAAGACTTAGATCTTGGGTTTGAAACTCATACCATTTCAAGAGTTGGAGGTACAGTAAGGATGAGGCCAAAATCATACCAGTGCCGAAGTGTGAAAATGCAACCACCAGGTTCAGTTATCAGGCAACTGAATCATCCTACTACAAACAGAGAGCAGTGCTGAACTACTATCTACCTCTTTGGTGACCCTCAGACTATCCTTGATCAGACTTTGCTGGCTTTACCTTGCACTAAACGTTATTCCCTTATGTATCTATACACTGTAAATGGATTGATTGTAATCATGCATTGTCTTTCTGCTGTCTGGCTAGCGCAGAACAAAAGCTTTTCACTCCACCTCAGTACACGTGACAATAAATTAAACTGAACTGAAACTGAAAAATTGAACTGTGGCATAGGCCAGTGTTGACTTGACACGCATCACACTCCAGATGATACCCCGTCATGATGGAGGAGGATGCTCTGTATTGGAGGAACAGGTGCCATTGCAAGAAGACCCATGAAGAGGCTTAAAACAGGTATGAAGATATGCATCGGTGCACCACTAATTCTGCAGATTAAGAATATTTCAAATTTTCTTTAGACGGAAGAAAGCCCCAAGAGTTGGAACCAAATTTGGAAGCACAGTCTGTTCAGTATCAAAGACTTTATGCCAAAGTAAAGCATTTGGAGACTCAACAGTTATTTTAGATGCATTTTCCCTCTCTTTCTCTTGCTTAATAAAATATATGTGTTAGTCGAGTAGCTGAGAGCCCATTTTCTCAGTAAGTGAAAGAGAAAAATGATCGAGACTACCTCTTTACAAGGGATGGGTGCCTGCCTTTTACAGAGGTTTCTCAATCTTGGGTTAAACTGGAGCAAATGTACAGTCTTACTGATGATTACAAAAGAGGAATTTCCTACTCGATACTGTAGCCTTTTTTAGAACGTGGTATTAACATGTAGGATTTTCAGTGTTTTTATTAATGTTACTGGTTTACCTTGTAAGGAAAATATGCAAAGTGTTGCAATTGAGTTTGCTCCTTGTTGAGGACATGCATCAACTATTTTGATAGAAAGCTTCTTCAGCAATCAACATCGCCTAAATCCCTCCACTTTTGGCTGAGAATTTAATCAAGTAACAAATCCGTGAGCTGTAGCCACTAAATCATTCATTCGGCCGTGCAGTGCAACTGACCTGAAGAGATATATAATTTACATGGATGTGATTAGCTTCTGGAGTGCAATGCGTTCTCTCGAGAAACTGGGGAGAAGGCTGATGAAAATTTCATATTTTAAGACTTGATGAGCGTTTCTCAAATTAATGGTTGGATCAAGAGCATGATTGAACTGAAAGTTCAAGCTTGATAGTTGGATATTCGTGTTCAGAATTGCCTTAATTAACCGAGCCAGTTGAGTTATAATTAGGATGAAAATATGATAGATTTTTGGGAAACATTATCGTCCCAATGTTAATTGCCAATGTCCTCAAACCACAAGCTTGATAAAAGGACAAATTTAAGCATTTAATAAAAAAATCATTCTGCATGTTCTGATTAGTTTCTGCAGCTCTTCAGTGAAAGTATTAGGTTTTAGTTTGCTGTTACTAATAAATGTTTTCATGATTTATGATGAGGTTCAGGTTAATGGCTGAGTAACTATGTTTCTTGCAATGCTATTTACATGGGTCTTTCCTTTCTCATACAAGTAAAATTTCACATTGGACCAATTACTTATTATTTTGCATGCATTATTAGGTTTCCCTTAGTCATTAATTTTTAAGAGTTTTTGCTTCTTTGATTCTCGCCCCCCCCCCCCCCCCCCCCCTCCCCCCCCCCCCCCCCTCCCCCCCCCCCCCCCCCCCCCCCCCCCCCCCCGGTTCATTATCTTTACAAGTGTCAGCCATAACTTAATATGAGCTCTCTCTTGGCTCAGAGGCAGAAAATTGTAGGTTTCATGCCCCGTTGCAAGAAGAACAATTGTATCTATACATCAAAAGAATAAAAGTTAATTGGATGTAAGCTATGAAACATACAAGCTGCTTTATTAATGAAGGTCTTTCTTCTTTGGGTTTAGATTGTATCTTTTACTCTAGACCGCATCAGTATTTTAACTTTGATTGCTCTAACCTTTCATGTAGATGTACTTTACCACTGTACTGTAATCAACATACAACAGGGTATGGTTGATGAAGTCCAGTCACAGCACTTCTAAACCTTTTTGCTGAAGTAGAGATAATGCTGTATTATTGGAGATGCTTTCCTTCAGAGGCGATATTAAACCAAGGGCACTTGCCTTTTAAGAATTCTACCACCATATGAGTGTGGGATTATCTTAAAGGACACAAGGTGCTGGAGTAACTCAGCGTGTCAGGCAGCATCTCTGGATAAGATGGATAGATAACTTTTTGGGTCGGGACCCTTCAGACTCGAGAATTCTTCAGGGAATCTCTTGAAGGAGAGACTAACAGGTTAACTGGCTAGTTTTTCATTGATGTGTGTGGGACTGATGTAAATACATCAATTGTGTTTTTCAAGTACAAGGTAGAAATTTAATTTTTGCAATGCTTATTATAAAAGAGAAAATGTGAAATGTTTGTGTGATGAGGAATTGGCTTAGCAAGTAATTCACTGATTCACTTATGAATGAATATGACGGGTCTGATCCGTTGCAGTTGGTCTAATCTGCATTCGTGATCATACTTCTGCCAGTTCCAGTTTCATAGACAATAGGTGCAGGATTAGGCTATTTGGCCCTTCGAGCCAGTACCGCCATTCGAGTCAGTACCTCGTTCCTGCCTTCTCCCCATATCCCCTGACTCCGCTATTTTTAAGAGCCCTATCTAGCTCTCACTTGAAAGCATTCGGAGATCCTGCCTCCACGGCCCTCTGAGGCAGATAATTCCACAGACTCACCACTCTCTGTGAGAAAAAGTGTTTCCCCGTCTCCGTTCTAAATGGCTTACTCCTTATTTTTAAACTGTGGCCCCCTGGTTCTGGACTCTCGCAACATCGGGAACATGTTTCCTGCCTCTAGTGTGTCCAAGCTCTTAACAATCTTATATGTTTCAATGAGATTCCCTCTCATCCTTCTAAACTCCAGAGTGCACAAGCCCAGCTGCTCCATTCTCTCAGCATATGACATTCCCGCCATCCCGGGAATTAACCTTGTAAACCTACTCGGCACTCCCTCAATAGCAAGAATGTCCTTCCTCAAATTGGGGACCAAAACTGCACACAATACTCCAGGTGTGGTCTCACTAGTGCTTTGTACAACTGCAGAAGGACCACTTTGCTCCTATATTCGATTCCTCTTGTTATAAAGGCCAACATGCTATTCGCTTTCTTCACTGTACCTGCATGCTTACTTTCATAGACTGATGTACAAGGACCCCCAGATTCCGTTCTCCTTCCCCTTTTCCCAACTTGACGCCATTTAGATAGTAATCAGCCTTCCTGTTTTTGCTACCAATGTGGATAACCTCACATTTATCCGCATTAAACTTCATCTGCCATGCATCTGCCCACTCCCCCAACCTGTCCAAGTCACCCTACATTCTCAAAGCATCCTCCTCACAGTTCACATTGCCACCCAGCTTTGTGTCATCTGCAAATTTGCTAATGTTACTTTGAATCCCTTCATTCAAATCATTGATGTATATTGTATATAGTTGCGGTCCCAGCACCGAGCCTTGTGGTACCTCACTAGTTATTGCCTGCCATCATGAAAGGGACCCGTTAATCCCTACTCTTTGTTTCCTGTCTGCCAACCACTTCCCTATCCATGTCAGCAAACTACCCCCATACCATGTGCCCTAATTTTGCCCAATAATCTCATATGTGGGACCTTATCAAATGCTTTCTAAAAGTCCAGGTACACTACATCCACTGGCTCTCTCTTGTCCGTTTTCCTAGTTACATCTTCAAAAAATTCCAGAAGATTAGTCGAGCATGATTTCCCCTTTGCATATCCATGCTGACTTGGACCAATCCTGTTACTGCTATCCAAATGTGTGGCTATCTCATCTTTTATAATTAACTCCAGCATCTGCCCCACCACCGATGTCAGGCTAACTGGTCTATAATTCCCCGTTTTCTCTCTCCTGCCTTTCTTAAAAAGTGAGATAACATTAGCTACCCTCCAATCCACAGGAACTGATCCTGAGTCTATAGAACATTGGAAAATTATCACCAATACATCCACAATTTTTAGAGCCACTTCCTTAAGTACCCTGGGATGCAGACCATCAGGCCCTGGGGATTTATCAGCCTTCAGTCCCATCAGTCTATCCAACACCATTTCTTGCGTAATGTGGATTTCCTTCAGTTCCTGTCACCCCAGATCCTCTGGCCACTACTATATCAGGAAGATTGTTTGCGTCCTCCTTAGTGAAGACAGATCCAAAGTACCTGTTCAACTCATCTGCCATTTCATTGTTCCCCATAATAAATTCACCTTTTTCAGCCTTCGAGGGTCCAACTTTGTCTGAACTAATTTTTTCCTCTTCACATACCTAAATAAGCTTTTACTGTCCTGCTTTATATTCTTGGCTAGCTTACCTTATGGAACTAGCGTATCTTCTGTTCCATAAACGTTACCCAATCCTCTTGCTTCCCGCTCATCTTTGCTACGTTGTACTTCTTCGCTTTAATTTTTATACTGTCCCTGACGTCCCTTGTCAGCCATGGTCATCCCTTTCTCCCCTTGGAATCTTTCTTCCTCCTAGGAATGAACTGATACTGCACATTCTGTATTATTCCTAGAAACACCTGCCATTGTTGTTCCACTGTCATCCCTGCTGTTATCTTTCCAGTCAACTTTGGCCAGCTCCTCCCTCGTGGTCCCATGTTATGGTCACTGCCTCCTAATGGCTCATTAACCGCGAGGTCCTTTATCAAATCCGGTTCATTACATAACACTAAATCCAGAATTGCCTTCTCCCTGGTAGGCTCCAATAAAAGCTGTTCTAAGAATCCATCACGAAGGCACTCCACAAAGTCCCTTGGGGTCCAGTACCAACCTGATTTTCCCAGTCTACCTACATATTGAAATCTCCCATAACAACCACAGCATTACCTTTACGACATGCCAATTTTAACTCCTGATTCAACTTGCGCCCTATGTCCAGGCTACTGTTTGGGGGCCTGTAGATTAGTCCCATTAGGGTCTTTTTACCTTTACAATTCATTAGTTCTATCCATACTGACTCCACATCTGTTTCAATGTCACCCCTTGCAAGGGACTGAATTTCATCAGTCACCAACAGAGCTACCCACCCCCTCTGCCCACCTGCCTGTCTTTTCGATAGGACCTAGGGTGGAGATTTTTGATTGGAGAAAGGCTAACTTTCAGGGAATGCGTAAGGATTTTAAAGGAGTGAATTGGGACACTTTGTTTCATGGGAAGGATGTAGAAGAGAAATGGAGGACATTTAAAGGGGAAATTGTAAGAGTACAGAATCTTTATGTCCCTGTTAGGTTGAAAGGAAAGAGTAAAAATTGGAAAGAGCCATGGTTTTCAAGGGAAATTGGACACTTGTTTCGAAAAAAGAGAGATATCTACAATAATTACAGGAGGCATGGAGTAAATGAGGTGCTAGAGGAGTATAAAGAATGTAAAAAGAATCTTAAGAAAGAAATTAGGAAGGCTAAAAGAAGATATGAGGTTGCTTTGGCAAGAAAGGTGAAAGTAAACCCAAAGGGTTTCTACAGCTATATTAATAGCAAAAGGATAACGAGGGATAAAATTGGACCATTAGAGAACCAGAATGGACAGCTATCTGCAGAGCCAAAAGAGATGGGGAAGATATTGAACAATTTCTTTTCTATGGTATTCACCAAGGAGAAGGATATTGAACTCTGTGAGTTAAGGGGAAAAAGTAGAGTAGCTATGGAAACTATGAGATTCAAAGAGGAGGAAGTACTGACACTTGAAAAATATAAAAGTGGATAAGTCTCCAGGTCCTGACAGGATATTCCCTAGGACATTGAGGGAAGTTAGTGTAGAAATAGCAGGAGCTATGACAGAAATATTTCAAATGTCATTAGAAACGGGAATAGTGCCGGAGGATTGGTGTACTGCGCATGTTGTTCCATTGTTTAAAAAGGGTTCAAAGAATAAACCTAGCAATTATAGACCTATTAGTTTGACGTCAGTGGTGGGCAAATTAATGGAAAGGATACTTAGAGATAATATATATAAGCATCTGGATAAACAGGGTCTGATCAGGAACAGTCAACATGGATTTGTGCCTGGAAGGTCATGTTTGACAAACCTTCTTGAATTTTTTGAAGCGGTAACTAGGGAAATTGATGAGGGTAAAGCAGTGGATGTTGTCTACATGGATTTCAGTAAGGCCTTTGACAAAGTTCCCCATGGAAGGTTGGTTAAGAAGGTTCAATCTTTGGGTGTTAATGGCGGAGTAGCAAGATGGATTCAACAGTGGCTGAATGGGAGATGTCAGAGTAATGGTGGATGGCTGTTTGTCAGGTTGGAAGCCGGTGACCAGTGGGGTGCCTCAGGGATCTGTGTTGGGTCCACTGTTGTTTGTCATGTACATCAATGATCTGGATGATGGGGTGGAAAATTGGATAAAGTAAGTATGCAGATGATACTAAGATAGGTGGTGTTGTGGATAATGAAGTAGATTTTCAAAGTCTACAGAGAGATTTGGGCCATTTGGAAAAGTGGGCTGAAAGATGGCAGATGGAGTTTAATGCTGTTAAGTGTGAAGTGTTACATCTTGGCAGGACAAATCAAAATAGAAAGTACATGGTAAATGGTAGGGAATTGAGGAATGCTGTGGAGCAGAGGGATCTAGGAATTACTGTGCATAGTTCCCTGAAGGTGGAATCACATGTAGATAGGGTGGTAAAGAATGCCTTTGGTGTGCTGGCCTTTATAAATCAGAGCATTGAATATAGGAGTAGGGAAGTAATGTTAAAATTGTACAAGGCATTGGTAAGACCAATTCTGGAGTATGGTGTACAATTTTGGTCGCCTAGTTATAGGAAGGATGTCAACAAAATAGAGAGAGTACAGAGGAGATTTACTAGAATGTTGCCAGTGTTCCAGCAACTATGTTACAGAGAAAGGTTGAACAAGTTAGGTCTTTATTCTTTGGAGCGCAGAAGGTTAAGGGGGGACTTGATTGAGGTCTTTAAAATGATGAAAAGGATAGACAGAGTTGACGTGGATACGTTTTTTCCCATTGAGGGTAGGGAAGATTCAAACAAGAGGGCATGACATGAGAATTAAGGGACAGAAGTTTTGGGGTAACGTGAGGGGGAACTTCTTTACTCAGAGGGTGGTGGCTGTGTGGAATGAGCTTCCAGCAGAAGTGGTGGAGGCAGGATCGATTTTAACATTTAAGAGTAAAGTGGATAGGTATATGGACGTGAAGGGAATGGAGGGGTATGGTCTGAGTGCAAGTAGATGGGACTAGGGGAAAACAAATGGTCGGCACGGACTGGAAGGGCCGAGAGGGCATGTTTCCGTGCTGTAATTGTTATATGGTTATATGTTATATACCCTTGAATATTCAGTTCCCAGCCCTGGCCCTTTTGCAACCATGTCTCAGTAATTCCCACAACATCATACTTGCCAGTTTCTAACTGAGCCTCAAGCCCGTCCACTTTAGTCCTCATACTTCACGCATTCATATACAGCACTTTGACCTCCATATTCACTTCCCCCCTTGCACCGCTCACAATTGGCCCTGACCTTACTCTGTCATACAATCTTGAGCCTTCCTTCCCGTTAATTCGTGAATCTTTTGTAATTTTTCCTGTAGTCACTTCCCCTTCAACTCCATCTTTATACTCCCATTTTGTCAATCCCTCCCCCCCACTATTTAGTTTAAACCCACACGTGTAGCCCTAACAAACCTGCCTGCCAGAATGTCAGTCCCCCTCCAGTTAAGGTGTAACCAGTCCCTTTTGTACAGATCACCCCTACCCCAGAAGAGATCCCAGTGGTCTATAAATCTAAATCCTTGCTCCCTGCTCCAGCCCCTCAGCCACACATTCAGATCCCCTATCTCCCTGTTCCTGTCCCCACTAGCACGAGGTACTGGAAGCAATCCAGAGATAACCACCCTAGAAGTCTGGCATTTCAGTCTTCTTTCCAACTCTCTGAAGTCATGTTGGAGAACCTCCTTCCTCTTCTTCCCGATGTCGTTTGTGCCTACGTGCACAACTACTGTCGACATCCTGAACCCTGGCACCAGGGAGGCAACAGACCATCCTTACATCTCGTCTGCCACCACAGAATCTCCTGTCTGCTCCTCGGACAATGGAGTCACCCACCACTAGGGCTCTGCCCGATGTCGGTCTCGCCGGTCGAGTCCCAATCTCTAGCATTGGAGCCACCGACGTGTCCGCCGCTCTGACTGGAAACATCGTCTGCCCGGATAGTTCCCAAGAGGGCATACCTGTTTTCATTAGGCACAGCCACCTGGGTCATCTGCACTCCATGATTTCCACCCTTTCTCTCCGTCACACAACTTGGTTCTTCCCATATCCTCGGCGTGACTTCCTCACTGTAGGTCCTCTCCAGGAAACACTCGTTTTCCCGGATGGCCCTGAGGTCATCCAGCTGCTTCTCCTTTAGGAGCTGATGCTGGACGCACTTGCCACAGTTGTAGCAGCCAGAGGCTCCATCCGTTTCCCTGGACTCCCACATTCTGCAAGCCTCACACTGTCTCATCTGCCCCGACGTGTTCGCCGCGTTCTGTCCTCTCGAGCTTTATGTGTAGTCTCCTCTCCTCTGCCGAAGGCTCTCGAGTCAAAGACTCACACTTTACTCACAGGGCACTTCCCTCAAAGGCTGCTCCCTAAGAGCTGTCTTGCTTATATTGACTGATAAATTGCCTAATTTACCAATTTACAAATTTACAAACCAAATTTCTCAGTTTTAAACTGTTTTCCCCCTCTAACTCACTTCTAACTCTCCTCCCACTCGGGCTAGAGCCAATCGCTGCTTTGTCCTGCTTCTCGTTGCTACTGTTTCTTCAAAATCCACGGGAGCTCCGAGTTCTTCCACCAAGTACCTACTCTGGTACTAGGAAAGTCTCTTCACATATAGTTTTGGTCGATTTCATGGCAGCCCATTCATTGTGAACACTCTCCATGACTCTTGTTGGAGCGATCAAATCATTTGCAAATTGGTGCCTGAGACAAGCTACATTTGTTGGATCATTGAAAGCTTTGATGTGGCCTTTTTTGTACCAAAGTTTCTGTTGATGCTGGTATTTTGGGATAGGATTGATCGAAGTAACAAATCAAATTAGGTAGTGGTAATTCTGCTGCAATCTGCACCAGTCATGATGCAGGTGTTGTGGATATATTGTGCCAAAGGCAACATAACTGCAAACCACTGGTTTCTCCCATCAGTTCCAAGCTGTAGCTCAGTTGGTAGCAATCTCCATCTCTCAACTAAACGTTTGTGAATTCAAAGGCTATTCCAGAGATTTGAGCATAGAAATGTAGGCTGGAACTATAGGCTTATACTGAGGATTGATACAAAATGCTCGAGTCACTCAGCGGGTCATGCAGCATCTTTGGAGAAAAGGTATTGGTGATGTTTCAGGTAGAGACCCTTCAGACTGAGTCAGGGGTGAGGGAAACTAGAGATATGAAAAGGTCCAAAGAACAAAAGAATGAAAGGTATGAAAAGAACAAATCGAGGCCAGCAAAGATGGATGATCAAGGAAAGGTGGAGCTCACAATGGTCCATTGTTGGCTGTGGAAGAGGTGATAACTTAGAGGTATGAACAGTGAAACTAAGCAGGATGACAGTGCAATGTGGAACTGAAGAGTACTGAGTAATATCGAGGATCTGTTGATGCAACTGATAAAGTGCCATCTTTTAGATGAGATGTGCAACTGAAGAGAGTACTCTTGTAAAGTATTGTTGTTTTCTGGCTGCAGTCATGGGCAACATTTATCCATCAACCAAATAAAGAAATCTACACTGAAGCAGATGGTGCTATTCTGAGAGTGAGGCTAAAAGACTAATTTAGACACATGCAAGCCAAATGAATATGTTTCATAGAGGGGTTTATTAGAAGGGTACCCTTTGCGTAGCAATCTAGCATAACTGTTCCGATTATATACTTTATTTTTAATGATCTCAGTCAAACTTTCTGATTGAGGATTTCGATTGTGTCTGGAAAGTTGGCATGATTAACCTGGTTGCAACGAGCCTGTGCATTTCAGAATATACTTAAATATCTTTGGCCTAGCACGTTTTTGATTGTTGCTTTGCAGCAGCTAATTATAGTAGGTAGCCTTTTAGCACAGCTCCATGTACAATTAGGGTGGAGTTGCCCTTTAATACATGCCACACAAACAAGAGAAAGCAAGGATCAAATCGACTAATCTGTAAAGTGCCTCTGCATACATTAAACAAGCACAAAGACTGGATGGAATGTATGCTGGGCATGGAAATGAAATAATTTACAGTTTATTGCATGGCTGCTGCCAAAGCTGTGATTGACAATTGAAAGTACAAAGTATACTTGTGCATGCACTGAATGTTAATTTCTAATGTTAATTTTTCTTTGGGCCTTGGGTTCTGACTGTTACTACTAGAACGGAGTTCTTTATTACCAGAACATTTCTTATATATCATGTGCATTTTCATACCTTCTAATACCTTAAAGGGCCGATTGCCAATTAATAAATCAGACAGTTTTAATCTTTCTTGCATAATGCCTTTGTGAACACATCGGCTCATCCTGCAATGTTGTTTAGTATTTAAAAAAACATATAATTTAATACTTTGCCGAAATAACCATGTTTCAAGCTAGACTACATTTTGGTTATAGCAACTTTATTGTTGTGGTATTAGAATTAAGCATGGTAAATTTTGAGCTTATAGAAGTTTATCATGTGATAGCAGAACTAAATCTGCTATAAAAAACATTGTTCGTGTGCCACATGCATTTGTAGTTGTGGGCAAAGCTGGGCAGTGGTGTTCAACATCTACATGGATGACACTTAAAGTTTTCCTGCAGATGGGTAACTCCTGATGAATGTGGCCTGCCCTTGCACTGGCACTGCAATCTATGTGAGTAATGAAATGGGAAATGTGAAGGGACCCACCTGATTTAATCTGATGTCATGAAGTCACTTTTTGAACTTTCTGACAAGCGACTCGTTTTAGTTTAGTTTAGAGATACAGTGCAGAAACAGGCCCTTCGGGCCACCGATTCATCACTGACCAGCGATCCCCGCATACTCATTATCCGTCACGCATTAGGGGCAATTTACAAATTATACCAAGCCAACTAACCTAGAAACCCGTATGTCCTTGGAGTTTGGGAGAAAACCGGTGCTCTGGGAGAAAACCCATGCAGGTCACAGGGAGAACGTACAAACTCCATACAGATAGCTCCCGTAATCAGGATTGGACCCACCTCTGGCTCTTATTTGCCTGTTTCACCTGCGTTTCCATGGATATGTGCCAAATAATTCTAACTCCCCAGATATTTGTTTAGTATTGTCCCACCAACCTCCCTCCGAACCAGTCCCTTAAGGTCCTAAAAACCACTTGACTGAACCCTCAATGCTTCCCATCTCTAACAATGGTGGAAGGAATGGCTTTTGCTTGCGTTCGGTTGTGCAAGGCCAGTTCTGCGATCCATATAACTTGTTCTTTGTACTCAAACCATGAGCTTACTCCCCCATGCATCATTTAATGTATCTTAACTGGTGCACAATATTCAGGCCAATGTGTCCAACTTTTCATAGGCATAAGATAGACACAAAATGCTGGAGTAACTCAGTGGGACAGGTAGCATCTCTGGAGAAAAGGAATGGGTGACATTTCGGTCGAGACCCTTTTTCGGTCGAGAGCCTTTCATAGGCATATATTTACTTTTTGTGCATCAAATAAGAAAGCTTCTCACTCCGCATGTGATGTATTTTCAATTCCAATTTCAATTTGGAAACCAACGGGAATTTACTCTTTGCTAAGTTGCAGGACATCATTTGGAGAGAGATGTATTTTTTGTAAACGTTTGATCCCATCCTGTGCAAATCTATATTTTAGACCAATGAAAACGAGGAAAAAAGATTTCACAAGTTTTGCCATATTACCAACAATCTCTCTGGGCAGTTTTTATACTTTTTCAGACGTGTGATGATTTTAAGTCACGAATATTGGCAGCAAAATAGATTTCCGTTTGGGAATTTCTCTACACGGAGCACTTTGAGATGTATCATCTGCTACACCACAAGCCCATCTGCTGCACCAGGACTTCAAATCTGCATCAGTGACAATAAAAGATATCCTTTTATCTCTGATTGTTGGACCACGTTCCTGCTAAAATGTCCAAAGCCCTTCACCTGAATGGGTGAAAAACCAAACAGTAATCATGATGCATCATTACCTTTCTGAACCAGCCTATGGGATCTGTAATTAGCTCTTTTTTCTTCTTTTTCACTCTTCTTTTCGTCTCCAGCCTTCTCCGCCCAACCTCCAATCAAATACCCGTCACCAGGCTTTGTCTTGCTCGCACCACTTTTCCAGCTTTCTTTGTCTCTCTCCCCCCCCCCCCACTATAACTGGTCTGAAGAAGGGTGCCAAGCCGACATGTTGCCTATCTACATCCTTCCGAGATGCTGCCTGACCTACTGAATTACTTCAACACTTTGTGTTTTACTAAACATGTGTGTGATTGGGCCAAATCATCTGCTGAGCTGTGAGACCCCTGAGCTTGCCAATTCAATTTGCTCTTTGCTTGAGCAGGTGCAGCAAACATCCTCCCGGAATCAGGTCAAACCAACTTGGCACAGTGCAGAGGCCTCCCATTGTAACGCTCCAGGAGGCAGGGTTGACATGCCGCTAGTTGGAACTAACTGTCAAAAAGCTATAATGTTTATGAAAGTCTCCGACATTTCCGAACATTGAGAAAACTTCACGATTTTGGACAAAAATAACTTCCGTTTCATTAATAAAAAAATAATTCTATAAACAACACAAACTCTAAATAATTGAGATGCATTAAATTTTGTTTAAGTTAACAATTCAATGAAAAAAACACATCAATCACCTCATGCTTATTATTCTTTGCAGTCTACTGATGCAGGTCTGGATGGCAATTTACTCAGATTTCCTTGATTCCAACATTGGACTGTAATTGTAAAATTGGCACTTCCAAGTTTGGGCTTTCCACAGTTGTAGAGGCAAGTTACAAAATTTCACCGCGGACGTTCCTGCATTTCTGAAGATAATGGCTCCAATACATCATTCATCACTTAAACTGGGACCATTTTTTCCACTTTGATATATTGGAGTGGTGGTGGAAATGAGAAACTTAAATTACGTGAAGTTAGAATGATTCTCCTTGAAAGAAGATTAACAGGAAATTTAATAAAAAAGGCAGATAGGGGGAAAAACTGTTAAAGGAATTTATGACTACAGGTTCAGCATAGTTTATCAAAGAAGCAGAGGGAAGATGAAGGGAGGTCTTTTTTAATTAATTTTATAATTTAGAATGTATTGCCTGAAGGGATGATGGAAGCAGACTTAACACTATCGTTCAAAATGCAAAGAGCTCACTGCTTAAATAAGACAAGATACAGGGTGGAGGTATGACGTGGATATCTCTTTTTGAAATACTTGTACCAAACACCTAACCAAATGGACACTCCTGTACTCTAAATCAATGAAAAGATCTCAAACCTGTTTTGGCTCTTATTTTTTGTGCAGAATGGAGTGATTTGCTTTTCTTGCAGTTGCTGCGGATTCTTTTAATGTCTTCACCTGATGTTTCTATCACAGTGTATTCTTGGCTCACCTTTTGACTCTATGCATAGACTGGACTTGGCTGATCTGTGCAGAGGTGAAAAACCTTCTCTATAAGCAATGGTGTGGAATGATCATGGGAATAATCCCTTGGAGGTCAGCTTTCTCTGTTAATCCATGGCACTATCTTTGGTCTTTGTCATAGAAAATCTGTTTTAGTTAATTCTCTTAAAAGTCTATTTCTGATGCCTAGTTCAATATCTTGTTTGCAGGCCTAAGTGACCATCTTGAATCTGCCTCATAGGTGGAGGAAGGAATTTTTGCCTAGCCTACAGGATTGCGATTGCAACAGTGCAGCACACGCATTTGCCGCGGCATGCTGAGGTGTACTTGTGTGCCTGGAGCTTGAGCCATTTGGAAAGGTTAGACATGGTGCTAACTTGATTACTGTTTAGGATGGAGAATGCATTTTCTGCTGTCTGAATGTATGTAGACTGCCATCTTGACACAATGCCCTCCATTTTGTGTTGCATGTCAGATGGGCTATGTGGAGTCATCTTGGCGCATAGAAACTGCCAGTAGTCAGAGTACCAATGTGGCACCTCATGCGCACCGACAGAAACATTAAGAACTAACATGTTTAGTAACCATTGTAACAATGTCCCTTGAGAGCCTAGACCATTTCAAGAGTCATAATCACATCTGGATTTGAGTGAATTTTCTATGTATCCTTTATAAATCCTGTTTCCCATCTTCAATAGCTCTACTCCCTTGAGCGGTAGATTTGGAGCTGAAGAGCTCAAAATCATCAAGCCATTTGTCAGTGCTTATTCTCTCTATTAGCCTTGTTTAGTTTAGTGATACAGCATGGAAACAATCCCTTCGGCCCACTGAGTCCATGCCAACCAGCAATCACCCATGTACTAGTTCTATCCTGTCCAAGGGATAACTTACAAAAGCTGTGTATAACCGTGACACCGTGTCTAACCTTTCCAATTAACTTACAAACCTGCACGTCTTTGGAATGTGGGACAAAACAGGAGCACCTGGAGAAAACCAAGGTGGTCACAGGGAGAACGTACGAACTCCGTACAGACAGCACCTGAAGTCAGGACTGAACCTGGGTCTCTGTCACTGTAAAGCAGCAAATCTGCTGTGCCATCTGATGCATTATGCCACATGTTGCCATTGATATATCTGTGAATTGCAAGGGTTCCCTTCTGCTATGAAACTCATTGTGTACATCTTCCTTGAAGTAAGATGTGGATTTCCCTGCTAAAATATTCTGAATATTATGAAGTGAATTTGTTTCAAACATCCGTTACCATTCACATGTCTGAGGAGGTCGAGCATTTTCTGTGTTTCCCTGTGTGTATTAAAGCCAATATTTCAGTACATTCTGAGGATACACACTCTCGTGCATCAGAAAATAGATGCGTAATTCAACTCGTATTGCTCATAACTCGTAAAAAGTATATACCTGTAATAAACAAAGCAAAATATTAATGGCCACCAGCGCAATGGAGTGTATTGTGGGCTGCGTTTTCTTGGGTCACTCAGCTTTTCGTGGTCTGCTGTACAAGCAGTGTTGAGAATCTGACCTTTCCGTATGTACTCTTCTTAATCACTCAAACTGCTTTATTCTCTGAGATTTTGTAGTTATGTTAATAGCCCTCTTAATTTATTTCAACTTTAACCATGGCAGGTGGTATTTATCTCGTCGTAGCTGCTATCAATAATTACAGTTCAGATTTTCTCAATTCTGTCTCATTCATTGAAGCAGCCAGACATTCCCCATTAATGGACACTGTTCTATTAATCATAACCCGCATCTTTATTTATGCCAAATATAGATCTTTGTATCTAAAATTATCGGCTAATTCCTTGATGTGGTGGTCCAGTGTGATTAAAGTATATCCTTTGCTGAAACTGCTGTCATGTTTTTTAAAGAGATAAACAATACCCAAATCAAAAATGGTGAGTATTTCAACTATGGGTCCAGTATCTAGCATATATCCCTTGTGTGTCCATTAAATAGAAATATATTGCAGCATTCAAATCTGTCTTGATCTTTAGAATACATACCTTGTATCTGTGTACATCATAGCTGCATAAGTTTAAGCAAAATACAAAACAACACCACATTGTGTTGGCAGTTATTGCACGAATGAGTTGATAATGGAGATGGTTGTTGTCATAATGGAAATATCTGTAAGTGTACACAACTCTTACAATGAAATAAGAAATTTGAATCAAATCCCATGGCCGATGTGTGCTATTTTGAGGTCCATGTTCTAAAGTATATTCTTTCCATGGCAGAGGAGCATTCTGGTGCTCAAACTCTCAACTGCATTAGCTGCTCCATCCTACTTTAGCATTCAGTTGATTCAATGTTTCCTTACTTGAATGTTACTGTTTTGTAGTGATTCTTGGCAACAACAACCCTCTGTGGTGGTTAACGTGATTATCTTGACCTGAAACATATTTGATCCAAGGCACAATTTTGATAAGCAATACCTTACCAGGAACAACCTGGAGAACCAAGGATTATGTGCGTTGAGAACACAGAGCATTGTGATCACTAACACTTGTCCTAAAGGTTGTGACCATTTTGATTTCAAACTCAAGTAAAGCCTTGATCTGGACGACACTTCGTCCCACCCTGCTTCCTGTAAGGACTCCATCCCCTACTTACAATTCCTCCGTCTACGCCGCATCTGCACCCAGGATGAGGTGTTCCACACCAGGGCATCGGAGATGTCCTCATTCTTCAGGGAATGGGGGTACCCCTCTTCTACTGTAGATGAGGTTCTAACCAGTGTTTCTTCTGTACCCCGTGACTGCTCTCACTCCCAATCCCACCCACTTGTAACAAGGGCAGAGTCCCCCTTGTCCTCACCTTCCATCCTACCATCTGTCACATACAACAAATAATCCTCCGACATTTTTGCCACCTCCAACGTGATCCCACCACTTGCCACATCTTCCCATCTCCTCCCCTGTCTGCTTTCCGCAGAGAACGCTCCCTTCATAACTCCCTGGTCAATTCGTCCCATCCCTCCTGAACGACCCCCTCTCTGGGCACCTTCCCTTGCAACTGCAAGAAATGCTACACTTGTCACTTTACCTCCCCCCTTGACTCCATTCAAGGACCCAAGCAGTCTTTCCAGGCGTGGCAGTAGTTCACCTGCACCTCCTCCAACCTCACCTATTGCATCCGCTGCTCTAGATGTCAGTTGATCTACATCGGTGAGACCAAGCGTAGGCTTGGCGATCGCTTCAACGAACACCTCCGCTCGGTTTGCAATAACAAACCTGATCTACCGGTGGCTCAGCACTTCAACCCCTCCCATTCCGAATCTGACCTTTCTGTCCTGGGCCTCCTCCATGGCCAGAGTGAGGACCACTGTAAATTGGAGGAGCAGCACCTCATATTTCGCTTGGGCATTTTGCGACCCAGCCGTATGAACATTGACTTTTCTAATTTCAGATAGTCTCTACTTTCTCCTCCCCTTCTCAGCTCTCCCTCAGCCCACTGGCTCCTCCTCTTCCTTTCTTCTTCCCCCCTCCCCATCCTCACATCAGTCTGAAGAAGGGTTTTGACCCGAAACATTGCCTATTTCCTTCACTCCATAGATGCTGCCTCACCCGCTGAGTTTCTCCAGCATTTTTGTCTAGCCTTGATCTAAATGTCATGTTGTCTTGCTGCTGGAGTTATGTGGAAGATTGTGGAACACCATAATTTGGAATGCTTTATCAGAAGGCAAGAATCGACCATATTAATGGCTTGATTTAATGAAGTAACTGCTGTTTTTGCACCTTGCCCATTTCCCACAATCACAGTATCCCTAAATCATCTTGGAAATCAAAATCCGTCAATCTCAATGACTGAAGACCCACACCCATGACTTCATCCGAATAATATTTATTCATATATTGCCCTGGAAAAGAATGAATGCTGTTTTTGTCCTGCCTTTATCACTTGTCAGGAGAAAGATGGTGTTTGAAGCTGAGCAGAGAAATGGGAAAATAAGGGGGGGAGGGTTGGCTCAACAGCATCCTTCAGGCTGCGAGAAGAGGTCTTCCCTCCTTCACTGGGCTTATTTTATTTTCAAGACACCTTTTCCCCTCAGTCCCTGAGCCATTCTCTGGTATTCCTCTGTGTGTGAACAGAGCACTCCAAACACTGGTAGTGTATGGATGAAGCCTGCATTGAAATAGCAACTGTGCAACATTTACGCCAGGCCTTGAGTTTATGGTGTAACATCTCCAGGCAACTTCTAATTATAGTGATCAGCAATTAGGACTAAAATTGTGCACTACATCTGGAGTTTCAGATTATGCCTCTTAAGTGATAATAATTAACCAGTGTATCCAATGTCTTGTCCATAAAGTAAGAATCAATGCTTTTTAAAATTTTATTTTTATTTTTTTATGGACAAGACATTGGATACACTGATTAATTATTATCACTGTATGGCAACTTCCAGATTGATTTCTGTCCTCATGTCAGTTGTGAGTTAAGCTGAGACCTAGATCAGGAGAGGGTCAAACCATGACCCTCTTATTACATAGAATGTACAACATAATACATATAGTGTATTAGAAATGTAGGATTGTTGTTTCACAAAACAGTTCCCAATACTGTTAATCAGTTTGCTGTTGGAGTTTCACTAAAGACATTAAATACATCTATGCTGATATTTGTCTAATAGTCATAGTGCAACCAGGCTGATTTTTTATGTCTGGAAAACACGAGATATTAAATTTGCATAATTTACAGAATTTGCCTCGGTTGGCACAGGAGCAGAAATATAACCTGAATTTATGTTGATATCTGATTGGCGCTACAGGAGAGAATTAGAATAGTGACTGTGGGAATGCATTTCATATAAATTCTGCACATTTGTTGTTTACCAATATTAAATATTTAATATAGGAATTGAAGGAAAATGTGTTAAATTGAATGATGGTTCAGCATACCAATTAGGAAAGACTTGTGAGATTATTATGGGCAGGTGCATGTAGCAGCCCACTGAGTGTCTGCAGTTTAGAAAAGGCAAATAATATACTGAGTTCCTTTAACAGCATGTCAATCAAATCAGGTTTAATTATTAGTTCATAAAAGGCAATCTCAAGGCATATGGAATAATTCCAAAGGCTCTTACTTGATAGAGAAATGGCTGTTAAAACATGTGTCTGCATTGAAGTATTTTCTAAGTTATGGTTTAAGTGCAGGTTATCAGGTTATCTGGGTTTTCAGGGATTCCTACCTTGGGATTTTTATGTGAATGATGTTGGTTGTAATTAAGGTCATTGATGGTAAGGGAAGGTGGCTCAACTCTCCCCATAAACGACCATTACCATGAACAATGTGAATGATGCAAGTGACATTTGCTCAAGTTCGGAAATTGCTCCAGTTGAGCACATAAGCAAAGATAGGCCCAAATGGCTGGAGTAACTCAGCGGGTCAGGCACCATGTCTGGAGAAAATGATCAGGTGACCTTTCGGGTCGAAACCCTTCAAACTGCCATTCCCCTGTAAGTCAGGGGAGGGGGAAACTGGAGGTAAAAATATGTTCAGAACAAATCAGAGCCTGCTCCGATGACCAAGGAAAGGTGGAGCCCACAGTGGTCCATTGTTGGTTGTGGAAGAGGTGATAATGAAGGTATATATGGATGTGAACAGTGGAACTGGCAGGACAGCTAGGGTGGGGGAGGGATGGAGCGAGGGGGAATGTCGGGGTGACCTGAAATTATAGATATCGCCATACATACTGCTGCTAGATAAAATGCTGGAGTAACTCAGCGGGATTGGTGCTGCGTTGCTTCATTATTCGAGATGAAGAGAACACTTCACTTCAACACTTTCCCCCACTCCTGACTTCATATGGGATGTGATGGGGTCCACTGTTAATCAACGGCTTATGAGGCAGCCCTGTCTTAAGCCTGAAATGTTGGCTTCCTGTCACAACGCATGTTCCGTTGTATAAATTCAAAGAGTTGTACAGTAGCAGAACCATTTTGTTGGAACGGTGGAAAATTAAAATAGTACTATAGTACAAAATGGCTGTGGATACCACCAACCATTTGCCCCTCATCTTTGGCTGTCCTGAACTCCACATTTTGGTTCTGTTTATTGCATTTCACTTGATTGGCATCCTACTGGGGCACACTCAGGAATACCGCCGGATTCACATCTATATCTCTGTCCACTTTATGTCCATGACTGACGTGTCATTGAATTGCATTGTGTAGCATTCATGGATGCCTTCCCTCCACTCTTCCTTGAAAAGGAGGCACGCAATGGCGTAAACAGCAGCCATACAGTACAGACATGACCTTGCCCACATGGAAGAGACCGTGCTCACTTTTACCAAAGCATCTATTACTGAGGGTGTAGCAGAAGGGCAGAAAGCATGCTCTCTGATTAAATCATCTTTCTCATATTCCACTGCCCCTCCTCCACCTGACTATTCTGTTTTAGAAGCTCCATTTGGTGTAAATAAGCACTTCATCATTATCTCTACTTCTTCCCAATGACTTTGCTAGGCTATAGTAGAAGAACAAGACTACAACATAGATGAAGAAATGCCATCAGTCTATTTGAAACACTCAGCCAGGCTCAGGTACTGACACTGTGTATGTAATTTTGCAGACGCTTCCTCAGTGGAATCTGCTGGATGACCACACGTCTCACCACCTCAAAGGATGGGGCTTCCTGCAGAAGATTTGGATGAAGCTTTTGCTAGGGGTATTTTATGAAAGGTGAACTAGTACAATGAAACATTAGATGCAGAGGCAGACTTGTCAGAATGCCTGTGTGCAAAGTCAGGGAGTATGGAGGAATGTTGCGCAGGGTATTGTGCAGAGTTTGGAAATGGTTGTCTACGCCAATAGCACACTCACAGGCACAATCCTAATCCAGTGTTTGATGGCCTAATGCCCCAGCTTCCATTGCAGCACAAGCAGCAGCTTGTATTAACGCATTTTGCCATTGTGTTAACTTATTAGCTTTCTCCCAGCCACTGAAAGTATTGGAGGCAAGTTAAAGTGTACTTGGTCTGAAGAAGGGTGTTGACCCTGAAACGTCACCTATTCCTTTTCTCCAGAGATGCTGTCTATCCCGCTAAGTTACTCTAGCTTTTTGTGTCGATCTGAGGTGTGCTATCATTGGTAAGTAAAGCATGGGGATTCTCCATCTGTGACGCCTCTGATTGAATGAAACCCACTTAATTTGTGATGCCTCGCAATTTGGAATGTACCTGTAGACTAGTGGACTACAGTCGCAAACCCATTCCACCATCTCAAGGTATGGAAACCATTGTTTTGAATAGCCTGTTTTGTTAAGATTTTGTCAGTGATTTTAAATGTACAGCATTTGTGTCCTTCTTAACAGTGGCTGGTAAATTAAGATGTAGGAAATATTTCCCCTCTATCATCTGTATCGTCATTTGCAATACAGCCCTTGCTCTGCTCCAAGGTGCAGCTGTATCTAAAGCAGCTAACAGATTGAAATGTGGGCTTCTGACTGACAGGGATCTTGAGGTTAAGTTAGGAAAAAGATTACTCCCTAATATTGCATCTCACACTGCAAATGTATGCAGCTAGAAAAAAAAAAACTGATATCATATCAAACTTGAGGCCTCCATATTTTGAATTATATGCAAGTCTTGTTTTCCATATTTTTTAAATAGGATTTGTAGTAAGTGGACTAGAGTTGGCACTTGGATGCTTTGGCGTTGAATGTATTGGCAGCTTTTACTGAGAGTGCCTCTGCATGTATGGGGGTTGACACGAAGACATACAGAACCAGAGATTTTACTCAGCATGTTCTGTAAGCAACTCGTGTGGATAGCAGTGGAAGAAATGGATTGTTATCCTATGACCTTTGTAATCCTGCCAATTTCATTTTGTTTTTGGATGCATAATTATAATCTACATGAATCATTTAATTGATACCCTGACTTACACCAGGATGAGTCAAGATGGCAAAACTCATTCTAAAGCTGTGTTAAGTCTTATTTGCCAGTAGAATTTAAAATTAAATATTTCTGTTTATGTGGAACTTAATGGTTTACTACGGTATTTTTTTAAATATGCTACCTTTTGTGTCATTGGCAAATTTTGTAGAAATATCTGGGTAGTGATTAACTGAATAATGGACATTTCCTGTATGCCACTCCAATTGGCTTTCATGCTGCTGTCCCATGGTTGTTTTGGAGGGATAATAGTAAGATTAAATGAGAACTTACCAGTTTGAAGTTTGATCTTTATTTTATAAGGAGTTACGATGAGGGATTACGTGAAGAAGCCCCGCCTGGCGCATGCGCATCATACTTCAAAGCAGCAGCGTAAAATCACAGTAACTACAGTCGAAGTGATATAGTAAGACTCAGAAGACTACGAGATGATCTTTGCGATTATGAGGGTCGGGAGCGGAGGGCACGTAATCCCTCATCATAACTCCTCATAAAATAACGATCAAACTTCAAATTGGAAAAAAATGGCGCCTGCCTGCGGCGACTTTAGTGGAGCTCCAGAACCTAGAAGGCTTAAAAACAACTTCAATCAACTCATCTGGATCAGGAAAACGGCAGATAACGGTGCAGTTTCGGACAAGCTGCTTGAGCACCTCAAGGCTCTCGCAATTTTGCGATTTCCAGCAGCGGCGGGAGCCCCGGACTTTAAACTTTCCCACGGTCGCTGGAAATCTCCCGACCGGACTGAGGAACCCAGGTACTGTACCTCGGAACCCCGGGATGACCACCCGAGCCAATGGGCTGGATCTCGCAGGAACAATGAAGCTGGCACTGCACCTGCCGACTTTGAAGGAGCTGGAGCTGCTGTCTGTGAAGAAATTCCCAGTTCCAGCGCAGGTCCGCAGAAACCACAGGTACAGTAAACTCAGTACCTGGAAACAAAGGGGAAGCCTCCATTGTGTCCGGAAACGTGGCCGGCGGGCAGGACTTCAGGTCAGACTGAAGCGCAGGGGACTTTGGCCCCCTCTCCCTACTATCCTACTGGAAAATGTACAGTCCCTTGAAAATAAAGTGGATGACTTAAGGGCAAGACTGCTTTATCAAATGGAGATGAGGGAATGCTCTGTGTTCTGTTTCACAGAGACATGGCTCACCCCCAGCTCCCCAGACTCAGCGGTCCAGCCTGAAGGGTACTCCATCCACCGCATGGATCGTACACTGGCATCTGGGAAAGGGAGAGGAGGGACATCTGCCGCATGGTCAACTCTGCGTTGTGCTCAGACCTGGCAGTCCTGTCCAACTCCTGCTCTCCACACCTCGAACATCTGGCGGTGAAGTGCCGTCCCTTCTACCTTCCGAGGGAATTCACCTCCATCATCCTGATCACGGTCTACATCCCACCCCAGGCAGACGTCCACCTGGCACTGGAGGAGCTGCATGCCATGATCAACAAACACCAGATGTCTTACCCCGAGGCTTTTACCACCATTGCTGGGGACTGCAATAAGGCAAACCTAAAGAAATCATGCCCCAACTACCACCAACATTTCTCCTACTGCACCAGAGGACCAAACACCCTCGACCACTGCTACACCACCATCAAGAATGCCTATCGCTCTATCCCTCGCCCTCACTTCGGTAAATCCGACCACACCACGGTGCTGCTTCTCCCTGCCTACAGGCAGCAATTAAAGAGCGCACCCCCAGAGGTGAGGACAGTACAGAGCTAGTCAAGGGGGGCAGAGGAACAACTACAGGACTGTTTGGAGTCTGTAGACTGGGCAATGTTCAAGGACTCAGCAACGGACTTGAACGAATACGCCACAGTCGTTACAGACTTCATTAAGAAATGTGTGGAGGACTGCATCCTTACAAAAACCTTCCGAGTGTTTCCCAATCAGAAACCTTGGATCAACTTTGAGATTTGATTTGATTTTGATTTGATTTTATTGCTTGTCATTCGAACCTCAGAGAGGCTCGAACGAAACTCCGTTTCTACAAGCCAAACAAACAAACAGAACAATTCATAGAAAAACATGCAAACAATTAAATTCACACAAACATACATCACAGTGGATCCCTCCTCACTGTGATGGAAGGCAAAGTTCTTCTCTCTCCCCCGCACCATCTCTCTCCCGATGTCGAAGCCCCAGGCGGGCGGTGTTAAGTCCCATGTCCATTGAGGCCATGCCGAGTGATGTACGGCCCCGCTCCAGGCCCAAAAGTCACAAAGTTGGAGCCCCCGGCGGGCGCTGGAATGTCCCGCAGCCATTAAAGCTGCGCCGGGCGATGCTCGGCCCCGCTGCGGGTCGTTACAAACCCCGCGACACGGGCTGGGGAAGTTGTGTTGCGGAGCTTCCGCACTCTTCTGAAGACCAGACACCGGGCATTCATGTCTGATGACACAATGCCCTGGTAAGGCCATCAAAAAGGCCAAAAGGGACTTCTGCTCCAAGCTGGAGGATGAGACAGATGCTCGGCAGCTGTGGTGGGGCCTGAATGCAATCACCTACAAGGTGAAACCAGGAGGCAGCTCGAATGTCGGTGAAACATCACTCCCTGATGAGCTCAATGCGTTTTATGCACGTTTTGATAGGGTGAACACCGATGTGCCTTCCCAAGCCCCCATTGCTGTGATGGTATTTCAGTCACAGAGGCCGACGTCAGGAAATCCTTCAGAGGGGTGAACCCTCGAAAAGCGCCTGGACCTGATGGCATACCTGGTGGTGTTTTAAAAACCTGTGCGGACCAACTGGCTGGAGTTTTTATGGACATTTTCAACCTGTCACTTCTGAGGTCTGAGGTTCCCACCTGCTTCAAAAAGTCGTCAATTATACCAGTGTCCAAGAAGAGCAAGGTGACGTGCCTCAATGACCATCGACATGTGGCACTAACGCCTGTGGTGATGAAGTGCTTCGAGAGGTTGATTATGGCACAAATCAACTCCTACCTCGACAAAAACCTGGACCCACTGCAGTTCGCTTACCGCCACAACAGATCAACGGTGGACGCGATCTCGCTGGCCCTCCACTCCGCTCTGGACCACTTGGACAACAAAAACTCATATGTCAGGCTGTTATTCATCGATTACAGCTCGGCATTTAATACTATCATCCCCTCCAAGCTGGTTACCAAACTCGCAGAACTGGGTCTCTGCGCATCCCTCTGCAATTGGATCCTCGACTTCCTCATTCACAGACAACAGTCTGTTCGTATTGGTGGAAATGTGTCAGACTCGATAACAATCAGCACAGGAGCACCTCAAGGCTGCGTGCTCAGCCCCCTGCTGTACTCACTCTATACTCATGACTGCGTAGCCGGTCACAGTGCGAACTCCATCATCAAGTTAGCTGACGACACCACTGTTGTGGGACCTAACACTGATGGGGATGAGGCGGAGTACAGAAGAGAGATCGAGCAACTGTCCATATGGTGCCAGCACAATAACCTGGCCCTCAACACCAGCAAAACCAAGGAACTGATTGTGGACTTTGGAATGAGTAGGATGGGGACCCACAGTCCCGTTTATATCAGCAAGATGGTTGAAAGGGTCAAGAGCTTCAAATTCCTGGGCATGCACATCTCTGAAGATCTCTCCTGGTCCGAGAACACTGATGCAATTATCAAGAAAGCTCACCAACACCTCTACTTCCTGAGAAGATTACGAAGAGTCGGTTTGTCAAGGAGGACTCTCCCTCACAACTACAGGTGCACAGTAGAGAGCTTGCTGACCGGTTGCATCGTGGCTTGGTTCGGCAACTTGAATGCCCTGGAGAGGATTTACCGCAGTCGCTGCCTCGAAAAAGCTGGCAGTATCATCAAAGATCCACACCATCCTGGCCACACACTCATCTCCCTGCTACCTTCAAGTAGAAGGTACAGGAGCCTGAAGACTGCAACGATCAGGTTCAGGAATAGCTACTTCGCCACAGCCATCAGGCTATTAAAACTGGCTCGGACAAAACTCTGATAACTAATAACCCATTATCTGTTATTTGCACTTTATTAGTTTATTTATTCATATGTGTATATATTTATATATGGTATATGGGCACACTGATCTGTTTTGTAGTAAATGCCTTCTATGTTCTGTGTGCTGATGCAAAGCAAGAATTTAATTGTCCTATCAAGGACACATGACCATAAACTCACTTGACTTGAAACTGGTAAGTTCTCGTTTAATCTTACTATTTTACTTCGAAGTCATGTGAGTGACTACATGAAGATTTCAAAGCTCTGTGATTTCATGCCATAGATCCAGTTCCATATGACACACTGCTTCAGTTGACACAGGATTGAACAAATAATGTATTGAACATTGCTTAAATTATCCAATGAACATTTTAATAATAAACAAAACAGTAATAACCCTATCCCAGGGGGAAATTACTAATGAAATTACAAAAGAAATCAAACAGAACCCAAAACAGCATGCCCAAAACCTTGCACTGCCACGACAGGTTTGTCATAAAACTTGGAAAACGTTGATTCCCTAGACCATCCTGCGGCCCCAAGGATTTGATCTAGAGGCACGTCCTGTGCCTTCGCTGCTGATGTTGATGCCGCCCTGGTGGAGTGAGATTTAAACAAATGAGTGTCTACTTCAGCAGAATCCAAAACATGTTTCAACCACCTAGAAATAGTTTGTACTGACACCTTTTTATGAGGTTTTTTGTGGCTGATGAGCATTGCTGTTTCAGAGCCTCTGAGACTCTTAGTTACCTAGATATATTGACTCGGGTGCGTAACTACACATAGCTTTAGTCAACGGGGCATGCTTTAAAGCTTACTTTGGTTCCATCCAGACCTGGCCTGCTTTGTTTGATTAAATCATATACATAAAATGTCATATTATCTACATGCTATCCAGCCGTAGCTTTTGCAATGTCTGAACCCGTTGCACTGATATTAGCGCCATGAGCATAACCACTTTAAGTGTTAACTTCTGAAAAGATAGTGATGTGATTGGAGCCCATTGCCGAAGCAGTGTGAGAACTATGCTCACATCCCAGATTTCTGTATATCTAGGCTTAGGAGGATTTTTGTTAAAGATACCTCTCATGAATCGGGACACTAGCGGATGAGACCCGATAGATTGTTGTCCCGAAAATTGCCCTAAATAATTGCCATAAATAAGAGGACAAAGCACTCCGAGCAGTATTAATGGCACTATGGCTCAACTGTTCATCAAAATGCAATGTAGCAAGGAACTCCAATACATCCGGTATGCTTGCAGTATGATAAGATATATCTGACTGTAAACAAAAAAATCTCCCATTTCTTAATATGAGACACATATTGTTTTTTTAGTGCTATCTCTCCAGGCCGCAGTAATCACATCCATGGTCCTACTCGCCAGTCCAAGCCCTTGGAACGGTCTGGTCAGAATTTGCAGATTAACAGATTAATATGATCATGTAAAGGATGACTTTCTCCTGTTACCGGATGAACCAACAAATTGCTGCATTTGGGGACAGTCATGAATGGCTGAATCATCATTCTCAGGACCAATGGGAACCATGGCTGCGTAGGCCAGTCAGGAACCACCAGAATGCCTGAGGCGGAGTCCTGCTCTATTTTGGTGAGACATTGCCTGATGAGGCAGAATGGGGGAAAAGCGTAAAAGAATGTACGTCCCCAATGTAGCGAGAATGCATCCACCGCTACTGCTCCTGGATCTGGTTCTCATGAAACGTATTTAGGTAACTGGTGATTTAGCCTGGATGCAAACAAATCTATGTCTGGTAAACCATACCGGCTGACAATCATTTTAAAAATGTTTGGATTTAGCATCCATTCTATGTTGTCATTAAATTTGCGTGACCTGGTGTCCGCCACCACATTATCTCTACATGGTAGGTAGATAGCTGAGACCCAGATATTTCTGGGAATGCACCAGTCCCAAATGAGGTTAGCTAGATTATCACATGATACTGACCTAATTTCTCCCATGTATAATTGATATAATTGATATAAGCAACAGCCGTGGTATTGTCAATCTGGAGCTGAACATGTAAATCATTCATTGTTGAACAATATGCTTTTAGCCCATAGAATGCACCCAGCAATTCTAAGTAATTTATACCATGCCCCTGCAGGATTAATTCCTCTTGCACACTCCATCTACCACCACAGCTAGACTTGGTATCCGTGGCTCCCCATCCGAAGCACTGACATCTGTTTGTAAAATAACTGAAGGTTGTTGAGTCAAAATGTTTTTAGTACTTCGTGAGACATTGATTATCCACCATTGCAATTCGGCGATGGCTTTGGCTGGCAACTGCATTGTTCTGTTGAAATGACATGCATGTTCTTTAAGTGCTTGTTTTCTAGCTCGTTGCAAACTCTGATAGTGCAGAGGTCCAAACTGCACTGCAGGGAAAGCCGCCACTAATTTACCAATGACTCTGGCTTCTTGCCATATGGAGGGTTGTTGTTCCTCTACGAGACTGCTACAGGCCTCCATGATTTCAACAGCCTTGGCTGTAGGCAAAGTCACTGACATATCAATTGAATCAATGACGAACCCCAAATAGTCAATTATTTGGGATGGTACTAGCTTGGATTTTGTTGGATGGATGAGGAAACCTAACCTCTGAAACAGGTGTTTGGTCGCTGAAACCGACTCCTCAGCTGCTTCCTGTGTGTTGCTTACAATTAATATATCATCTAAATAAGCCATCAAAATGTGATTCTGGGCACGGAGTAGCGCCAGAATTGATTTCAATTATTTTGTAAATAACCTAGGAGCTGAGGTTAACCCATTGGGCAACGCTTTAAATTGCCACAGCTGTCCCATCCAACTAAATTTCAAATATCTATGGTACTGATGATGAATTGGCATAATTTGCATCTTTCAGATCTATGGTTGCCATATAACAACCTTTTGATAACAACTGCTTAGCAGTACTGAAAGTATCCATTTTTATAATGCCTATACTGAACATAAGAATTTAGTCGGGTTAGGTCCAGAATGACTTGACACCCGCCATCCTTTTTCTGCCTGGGGAATCAAATTGGCAGGGGTGCTGAAGAAGAGGATTTCTTGGAATGTATGCGGGATAGTTTTCTAAACCAACGTGTAGAGGAACCAACGAGAGAGCAGGCTATTCTAGACTGGGTATTGAGTAATGAGGAAGGGTTAGTTAGCAGCCTTGTTGTACATGGCCCCTTGGGCAAGAGTGACCATAATATGGTTGAGTTCTTCATTAGGATGGAGAGTGACATTGTTAATTCAGAAACACAGGTTCTGAACTTAAAGAAAGGTAACTTTGAGGGTATGAGACGTGAATTGGCCAAGATAGACTGGCAATTGATTCTTGAAGGGTTGACGGTGGATATGCAATGGAAGGCATTTAAAGACTGCATGGATGAACTACAACAATTGTTCATCCCAGTATGGCAAAAGAATAAATCAGGGAAGGTAGCACATCCATGGATAACAAGGGAAATCAGTGATAGTATCAAAGCAAAAGATGAAGCGTACAAATTAGCCAGAAAAAGCAGCCTACCAGAGGACTGGGAGAAATTCAGAGACCAACAGAGGAGGACAAAGGGCTTAATTAGGAAAGCGAAAATGGATTATGAAAGAAAACTGGCAGGAAACATAAAAACTGACTGCAAAAGTTTTTATCGATATGTGAAGCGAAAAAGATTAGTTAAAACAAATGTAGGTCCCTTGCAGTCAGAAACAGGTGAATTGATCATGGGGAACAAGGACATGGCAGACCAATTGAATAACTACTTTGGTTCTGTCTTCACTAAGGAAGACATAAATAATTTGCTGGAAATAGCAGGGGGTCGCGGGTCAAATGAGATGGAGCAACTGAGTGAAATCCAGGTTAGCCGGAAAGTGGTGTTAGGTAAATTGAATGGATTAAAGGCCAATAAATCCCCATGGCCAGATAGGCTGCATCCCAGGGTACTTGAGGAAGTAGCCCCAGAAATAGCGGATGCCTTAGTGATAATTTTTCATAACCCTTTAGATTCTGGAGTAGTTCCTGAGGATTGGAGGGTAGCTAATGTAACCCCACTTTTAAAAAGGGAGGGAGAGTGAAAACGGGGAATTACAGACCAGTTTAGTCTAACAGTGGTAGTGGGGAAACTGCTAGAGTCAGTTATTAAAGATGGGATAGCAGCGCATTTGGAAAGTGGTGAAATCATTGGACAAAGTCAGCATGGATTTACGAAAGGTAAATCATGTCTGACACATCTTATTGATTTTTTTGAGGATGTAACTAGTAGAGTGGATAAGGGAGAAACAGTGGATGTGTTATATCTTTGACTTTCAAAAGGCTTTTGACAAAGTCCCACATAAGAGATTAGTATACAAACTTAAAGCACACGGTATTGGAGGTTCAGTATTGATGTGGATAGAGAACTGGCTGGCAGACAGGAAGCAAAGAGTAGGAGTGAACGGGTCCTTTTCAGGATGGCAGGCAGTGACTAGTGGGGTGCCGCAAGACTAAGCAAAATTGTTAACGAATTAATTCATCCTGATCAAACAGGATTATACCTAAAAGATATTCTTCATATAATTTAAGACGGTTTATTTAATATCATATATTCGAAAAAAAGTGATAAAAAAAGACTTAGTAGTCATCTCGTTGGATGCAGAAAAAGCTTTTGACCAGGTGGAATGGCCTTATCTATTTTCGGTGATGGAAGCCTTTAAGCTTGGTGATAAGTTTACTACTTGGATTAAATTATTATATGCAAACCCAACAGCTAGAATAATAACAAACCATATGTTATCAACTAAGTTTAGTTTATCTCGAGGTTTGTAGACCAAGGCTGTCCTTTATCACCATTACTGTTTGCGTTAGCAATCGAAAACCTCTTGCTCAAAGGGTAAGATTACACCCAGAAAAATATATGGATATGATACTAAAGATACTAAAGAATAAAATCTCGTTATAATGCGGACGATATATTACTTTATATTACTAAACCGGAAATAAGTATCTGTAATTTGTAAAACTAATAACGGAATTTGGTTTAATTTCAGGATACAGTATCAATTGGAATAAAAGTGAACTTATGCCAATAACCATGAATAATTTACAGATATTACTACAATTTCCCTTTTAAGATAACAAATGAAAATATTAAATATCTTGGTATTTTTTGTTACAAAAAGATTTGACTCTTTATTTAAATCTAATTTCCCGCTATTATTGAATAAATTAAATAAAAATATCTTATACTGGAAAAGCTTACCTATCTCAATGTTAGGTAAAATAAACGCAATAAAAATGATTTTCCTCCCACAATTATTATATTTATTTCAATCAATCCCGATATATCTCTCTAAAAATTTTTTTAAAAAAGTAGATTCAATAGTCACTAACTTTATTTGGGATTATAAAAATCATAGAATAAATAAAAAAACATTTATGTAAAGCTAAAATAAACGGGGGTTTAGCTTTACCAAATTTTATGTTTTATTATTGGGCAGTTAATATTAGAAATATGAATTTTTGGTTAGGAGAAATAGATAATAAACCAAATTGGTTAAAAATGGAAAGAGAAGACTGTTTTCCATTTGAAATTAGCTCTATAATATATGCTAATACTAATGTACCTAAGAAAATTTATAGTGAAAATTTGATAATAGAAAGTGGAATACGTATTTGGAAACAAATAAAGAAAACACTAAAACTAAAATTTATACCGCTAGGTCTTACAATTGCCAACAACTTTACGTTTAAAAACCGTCAATGATGGATAAAGCTTTTATACAATGGAAAAATAAAGGAATTTTAAAATATAGGGGATCTTTATAAGGATAATTCTTTTCTTTCATTTCAAGAATTGCAACAAACCTACGGGCTTCATAATAATGAATATTTCAGATATTTACAAATCAGAAACTATATCTCTGCAAATACACAAGAACTTAGAAATAGAAAGAGTGAAATTTTAGATGAATGCTTGAATAAACATCCAAATACAGAAAAAATGATATCATACATTACAATATTTTGTTGGAAAGTGATATTCCATCATCGGAAATACATAGACAGCGCTGGGAAAAATGAATTAAGTCAAATAATAAGTCCAGAAATATGGGAAGAAAGCCTACAACATATACATTACTGCTCTTTAAATGCTAAACATGCTCTTATACAGTTTTAAAATTTTACATAGATTACATTATTCTAAATCTAAACTACATAATATATTTCCAAAACTATCACCTATATGTGATAAATGTCAAATCTTAGAAGCAACTTTGTCACACTCATTTACTAATTGTACGAAGATTTTAGAATATTGGAATGAAATATTTAAAATAATCTCGAAAGTTATTAATATTACTATGATTTATGACCCAAAGTTAATCATACTTGGAATACCGAAACGGAACAAATAATTACAAGGAATCATAGAACTTTCATCGACTATTCTTTAATAATTGGAAAAAATTAATATTAAAATTTTGGAAAGGCCCTGTATCCCCAACAATTAAAATGTGGAATACAGAAATGACGGAGACACTTCACTTGGAGAGATTGAGACTTGTCCTTATGGACAGGTTAGATCTCTTCAAGGAGATATGGTCTCCCTATATTAAATATCTACAGGGTCACAATGCTTCGGCGCAGGGACTTGACTGAGGCCTGAATATCTGAATGGATGAAGAAATACACATAACAAATCATGAATGTATCTCCAAGATTGGATTATTTAGTAATACTTCAATCTCCATCAAACTTTTCACATTTTCTTTTCTATTTTCTATTCTTTTTCTCTCTCTTCCTATCTTTAATTAAGGAAAAAATTATAGAAACATATTATATAAATTTTTAATACGTACACACTTATTTCTGTTCGTATGAAAAGATTATAGATGTCTTAAACTTGTAATTATATAAAACTATGTATTTTCAATTATACAATAATTATGAAATATAAAGTTAACAATAATACAAACATTATTAATATTTTGATAACATTATGAATATCAAAAAAACTTTGTTTAAGATTGGATACTACGTAGTTATATTAGCGGGGATTTCTATTTGGTAATTAGAAAGAATATCTATGATTTGAGAAATCTAAGTGTATTACTTATTTTAGGAATATACTACATATACTCCCAATTATATAAAATAAATAACAATGAAATGTATAATGGATAATATTACAATTAACATAAATAGTATTAATCGATAATCAATATGTTATAATTTTATATATTACATAATTCTCAATGTCGTATAAGAGTGTACTTGGTATATATTGTTTTCTACAATAAAAAAATTAAAAAATAATTTGCTGGAAATAGCAGGGGGTCGCGGGTCAAATGAGATGGAGCAACTGAGTGAAATCCAGGTTAGCCGGAAAGTGGTGTTAGGTAAATTGAATGGATTAAAGGCCAATAAATCCCCATGGCCAGATAGGCTGCATCCCAGGGTACTTGAGGAAGTAGCCCCAGAAATAGCGGATGCCTTAGTGATAATTTTTCATAACCCTTTAGATTCTGGAGTAGTTCCTGAGGATTGGAGGGTAGCTAATGTAACCCCACTTTTTAAAAAGGGAGGGAGAGTGAAAACGGGGAATTACAGACCAGTTAGTCTAACAGTGGTAGTGGGGAAACTGCTAGAGTCAGTTATTAAAGATGGGATAGCAGCGCATTTGGAAAGTGGTGAAATCATTGGACAAAGTCAGCATGGATTTACGAAAGGTAAATCATGTCTGACACATCTTATTGATTTTTTTGAGGATGTAACTAGTAGAGTGGATAAGGGAGAAACAGTGGATGTGTTATATCTGGACTTTCAAAAGGCTTTTGACAAAGTCCCACATAAGAGATTAGTATACAAACTTAAAGCACACGGTATTGGAGGTTCAGTATTGATGTGGATAGAGAACTGGCTGGCAGACAGGAAGCAAAGAGTAGGAGTGAACGGGTCCTTTTCAGGATGGCAGGCAGTGACTAGTGGGGTGCCGCAAGGCTCAGTGCTGGGACCCCAGATATTTACAATATATATTAATGATTTGGACGAGGGAATTAAATGCAACATATCGAAGTTTGCAGATGACACGAAGCTGGGGGGCAGTGTTAGCTGTGAGGAAGATGCTAGGAGGCTGCAAGATGACTTGGATAGACTGGGTGAGTGGGCAAATGCATGGCAGATGCAGTATAATGTGGATAAATGTGAGGTTATCCACTTTGGTGGCAAAAACAGGAAAGTAGACTATTATTTGAATGGCGACCGATTAGGAAAAGGGGAGATGCAACGAGACCTGGGCGTCATGGTACACCAGTCATTGAAAGTAGGCATGCAGGTGCAGCAGGCTGTGAAGAAAGTGAATGGTATGTTGCATTTATAGCAAAAGGATTTGAGTACAAGAGCAGGGAGGTTCTACTGCAGTTGTACAGGGTCTTGGTGAGGCCACACCTGGAGTATTGCACACAGTTTTGGTCTCCCAATCTGAGGAAAGACATTCTTGCCATAGAGGGAGTACAGAGAAGGTTCACCAGACTGATTCCTGGGATGGCAGGACTTCCATATGAAGAAAGACTGGATAGACTCGGCTTGTACTCGCTGGAATTTAGAAGATTGAGGGGGGATCTCATAGAGACTTACAAAATTCTTAAGGGGTTGGACAGGCTAGATGCAGGAAGATTGCTCCCGATGTTGGGGAAGTCCAGGACAAGGGGTCACAGTTTAAGGATAAGGGGGAAGTCTTTTAGGACCGAGATGAGAAAATCGTTTTTCACACAGTGGTGAATCTGTGGAATTCTCTGCCACAGAAGGTAGTTGAGGCCAGTTTGTTGGCCATATTTAAGAGGGAGTTGGATGTGGCCCTTGTGGCTGAAGGGATCAGGGGGTATGGAGAGAAGGCAGGTACAGGATACTGAGTTGGATGATCAGCCATGATCATATTGAATGGCGGTGCAGGCTCGAAGGGCCGAATGGCCTGCTCTTGCACCTAATTTCTATGTTTCTATATTGGACACACATTGTTGAGGATGATATACCGTCCTTTCAATTACCCCTTTTTGGAATAAAACCCCAATTTCATCATTCACCTGTAGAGTTTCTGGTCCTGAAAAAAACAATACCCGACTAGGCATATTTTGTGCTGCTGGATGTATTGCTGACATAAACTCAATTCGAGACCCCCGGACACTGTCTAGTATAAATAGATCTGATGTTATGCAGCACCATTCATCATAAAACACTTGCAACCTACCCCCAAACGGAGGTTGTTCACTAGAGGATATATCCTGGACTGAATCAGTTACCCGTACCTCCATAGCTGATCTCGGATTTCTCAACCTTCTGGCCATGTTCGGGGTGTGCACAGGTGCATGTGAACCGTGTGTAACTGGCAACGCTCTGCTTGGATCTGCTCCAGCATCTGTAGCCCGTCTGAAGGGAAAAGGCCTGCGAGGCGGTATCCTGGCCGAAGGTGTGTAGGTCTTAATGAGGCTGATGG
The DNA here is from genome assembly GCA_035221665.1 of Okamejei kenojei. Classification (NCBI taxonomy): domain Eukaryota; kingdom Metazoa; phylum Chordata; class Chondrichthyes; order Rajiformes; family Rajidae; genus Okamejei; species Okamejei kenojei. The sequence goes on from CM069146.1 coordinate 40,033,252, forward strand.
TTTTAGCCTCTTTCTCGAGGTCTTTAACCTGCTTCACCAGGTCTTCACCAAATAAAAAATTGGTGCCTGGATATTGGAGGACTTACATAGAGCCGCAAAGCGTGGATTCAGAATCGACTTGATGGCGATCTTCCGGATGCAGTTTAACTCAAAATGAGCATTGCACAGCAGGGCCAACATACCCTGCTGTGTTCCTGACATCGGCGTTCCTTGGACCATTTGCCCAAAGGCTGTGATCCCCGCCCCCAGCAATTTGAGGACTCTCTGGAATCGGAGCTCTTGCCCCCTCATAGATGCGCTCATTTGTGCCCAGATGGCCGAGTTCACGGTGGGCATCTTGAGCGACGCACAGTTAACAGGTGTCTGGTAACGAGTTGATGTTTCCTCCATAATAGAGTCCTGGAGCTGGTGAGAGGACACATAATTTATGTTGCTGGCCAGATTATCCTCCATGGCTCCAGCAGTCCCCACCGCCAGTATGGCAACATTTCTGGCCACATTCCAGACACCTGGAGCATGGCTCATGTGCTTTGGTGTATGCACAAGAGCAGTGATGCCAACTTCAGGATCAGATTCCTCCTGCCCTGGCTCTCCCGAGCCTTGCTCTAGGGAGGTATCAGCCAGACCTAAACAAGGTGCTGGTGATGGGGATTACGACTGGAACTCGTAGTCCAGTAGTCTTCCTCGCCATACGGGCCTCTGCCTGAGGCTGTTCCAGAAAGCTGTTGGTGAGTCCTGGGGTATGCGACCCCGACTGGAACACTTCATGGTTCAACATTCTTTCGATCATTTTCTCCATCTTATCAAGACGTCCCCAGACCACCTTGTTTGAAGGAGGGGAGTCTTCTTGGTCAGATTCATCTGAATCCACAGGCCTGACTGATTTTCTTTTTGCCTTCCTCCCGACTGGAGTGGCCACAGTGCCCTGAGGCACTGGAGTCAGTTGAGCTGCCGGCGGTTCTGCAGTCGGCGTCCTCGGAACCGGTGTTACTGCAGCCGGTATTTCCCTGGCCGACCTACGCTCACTAACCGCGGTACTAACCGATATAATGACGCGCATGTGCCTGGCGGGGCTTCTTCACGTAGTCACTCACGTGACTCCGAAGTAAAATAAGGTTTGAAGGTGTAAATATTAGAATAGCGTATGAATTGCATGTTTAATCTAGCACCTTCAATCCAGTAGAATGTGCAGTGTTATAAACCATAATGACATATGTAATTGAAGTTATAAGTGCATGATGTGCAGATGTGAGTTCAGTATTTGAATCCATTGTGAAATGCCTGTTTTTATGATCTTTTATGTAATGATTTTTGCTCCGGGTTTTTAACCTTGAATGTTATCCATTACAAAACGTACAGATATGTATGTGATGCAAAGTCTCTTTTGGCTTTTGGAACTTTCTATGCATCATTGCTCCAATCCAGAGAGCACTTGGTTGCATTTCACCATCCAGCGTGCCAGCAGAAAGGTCATGATGATTTTTACAAGCAGTATTACATATACTGCAACTACTTTTGAGTTATCCTTTTGGTGCAATTTCTCTCTCAATTGTCCCCTTTGGGTAAAATCTTTCCTCTGACTCCCTTTCAATTTCTTCCATGCATTTTTCTCTCTTGGCCCATGTTATATTAGCCGGTCATTTATCTCGTCTCGCTGTCTCGCACTCGGTGCTGAATTTTTAAATGGTGTTCAATATTCATTGGCTGCGAAGCATTTTGAGATGTCCTTTGAATGTGATAAAAGTACAATATATTCTCTGCTTGTCTACACACATGCATATTTATGCATGAACCAGTGCGATAAATAGCAAAGTATATAACCATTGAACAATGGCTGAAATTCATTTCCCATGTCTTTCTGAAAGATGCAAGGTGCATTTGGCATGCTGAACAAACACATTTTAGTTTTCTCGAAGACAAGGCTGATTGAAATATGGTAACTGTGCTAAAAGCACAGGGGAAGATTGTTCTTAACTGCCGAGTGTTTGGCTCCTGTTCACATTGCAAGTGCAATAAACTTTTGCATCTGCATGACTCCTGCAAATCCTTGAAGTGTGAAGGCACAGTAGTTCAGCTATTCGTGCTCCTCTGACCTGGGTTCGGTTTTGTCTCCGACATTGTCTATGTTGAGCTTGCACATTCCCCTTGATATCATGTGAGAGTCCTCTGGGTGCTCTTGTTTCCTCCCACAGCCCAGAGGCAGGTAGTTTGGTCAATTGGCCACTGCATAGTGTCCTTAGAGTGCAGATTAGTGGTAGAATTTGGCAAAATTTGATGGGAATGTGGTAGAATAAAATAGGATTTGTTTGGACTAAAGTGTTTGATCATTGGAGCTGGTTGCCCAAAAATCCCAAGGGCTCGTTTTTGTCCAAGGGCTCGTTTTTGTACTGTATGATTCTATGATTACGGCCATCCCTTGAAATGGAACAGTCCCTGAGAATCTCAGGCAGTGGCTTTTATTTTCGATACTTGGCATAGAGAATAGTAAGATTAAACGAGAACTTACCAGTTTGAAGCTTGATCTTTATTTTATGAGGAGTTACGATGAGGGATTACGTGAAGAGCCCGCATGCGCGTAAATCTTCAAAGCAGCGGTGTGAAATCACAGATAACAGTTGTTGAACTGAAGATGGTAAGATTCGAGAAACTAGAACTACCAGCTGACCTTTATATGAGAGAGTTGGGAGCGGAGGGCACGTAATCCCTCATCGTAACTCCTCATAAAATAAAGATCAAACTTCAAACTGGTAAGTTCTCGTTTAATCTTACTATTTTACTTCGGACTCACGTGAGTGACTACGTGAAGATTTCAAAGCTCTGTGATGTCATGCCGTGGAAACGAGTCCATGTGTCACACACTGCATAAATTGACCAGGGATGAGTGAAATTTAGCAAATCCAGCTCATCTGGAGGAATTAAAAAATAGAGCCTAAAAATAGTGTTGGCAAATACCGCAGGTCTGGCAATGGGTTGTTATAACACATTTGGAAATTCGCTTGTTTGACCGTCCTGCAGCCACTAGGATGAGGTCCAACGAAACATCCATAACCCTCGCTGCTGATGTTGTTGCAGCTCTGGTGGAGTGAGATTTGAAAACATCAGTGTTCACTCCTGCACAAGCCAAAACCCATTAAATCACCTGGGGATGGTCTATACTGATACCTACATATGAGGTTTTGTAATTAGCAAACATTGCTGATTCAGAGCCTTTAAGGCTTTAGGTGACATAATGACTGTATAGATGTGTGACCACACGCACAACCAAAGGTCCATGGGGTATGTCGTGAAACTAGTTTGAGACCTGACGCCCCCGGACAACTCTGCGAGGCTAAGTCATGAACATAAGTATCATATTATTTGCAGCTGTAACCATCCTGTCCAGTCTTAGTTTATGCAACGACTGGACTCGTTGCGCTGAACTCAGCGCCATGAGGATAACCACTTTGTAAGTGATTTAGACCAAGGACAGGAATGTACCTGGAGCCCACCGGCGATGCAGCGTCAGCAGGACATAACATCCCATATCTCCGAGTACCTGGGCCTGGGGGAATTTGAGTTGAAGATACCCTTCATAAATCTGGATATCAGAGCAGGAAGTATGACGACAAGGCACTTTAAGCACAATTTATAACACTGGATCTCACTCCGCCAGAGCTGCAACAACATCAGCAGCGAGGGTTGTGGATGTTTCGCTGGACCTCATCCTAGTGGCTGCAGGACGGTCAAACAAGCGAATTTCCAAATGGGGGAATTTGAGTTGAAGATACCCTTCATAAATCTGGATATCAGAGCAGGAAGTATGACGACAAGGCACTTTAAGCACAATTTATAACACTAAAACTCCATCTCTTGTGAAATATAGCTTTGAGAGGAAAAACAAGACATCTGTTATACGTACAGTGTCATACGATATATTGGACTGTAAACAGGACACTTACATTCCTTGATATAGGAGATGTACTGTTTCTTGGTACTATCTCTTCAGGCCGCAGTGATTACATCCACCGTACAACCTGACAGTCCGTACCTCAGGAAAGGTCTTCTCATAGTCTGCAACCCAACAATATCATTCACTCATGCAGAGGATGGTTCTCCCCAGTCACGGGTAAACCAGCAGATTTCTGCAATTGGGAACAGCCATAAAAGGCTCTGTTATCATTTGCAGTATGAGTGGATCCAATGGCTGTGTAGGCCAGACAGGCACTATCAAAGCCTGAGGCGGAGTCTTGCTGGTTTTTGAGCAAGCACCAACTGATGAGGCAAAATGGAGGAATGACATAACAAACATTCCTCCCCAGTTGTGCGAGAATGCATCCATCGCCACTGCCCCTAAGAATGGCCGCCATGCCAGATATTTTTGCAAATGGCGATTATTTGGTGTTCCATCAATCCACAATGTCATTAAATACTTTGTGATCCGACATCCATTCTGTATTGTCATTGATTTACGTGATGATACACCAATGCCAAATGAGGTTAGGCAAACTATCACAGGATATTAACTTTATTGAACCCATGTGATTAATATATACCACCACCGTAGTGTGTCAACTTGTAGGCGAGCATGCAGATATGCATATTCACACTATAAACCTTTAACCCATAGAATGCACCTAGTGATTTTAGGTAGTTGATACCACATAACAGGGATTGGTAACTCATGCACATCCCTCCACCTCTGTGACTAGAGATGGGATAGTAATTTCCCATCTGAGCACTAGCATCAGTTTATAACATAACTGAGGGTTAATGACCAAAGTACTGGAGCAATGCTGAATACTGTTTGTCCATCATTTGACATAGCTTCAGCTGTTAATAGCATAGATCTGTTAACAGTGAGCTACATGGTACTTGAGAGCTTGCTCCTTTGCACAATGTAAGTTCTGTTAATGCCAATTAAGCTGAAAAACAGCCACTAAATTGCCAATTACACTGGCCGCTTGATGAATAAACAACAAGATAGCTACAAGCTTCCATTAATTCTAATCTCTTGCCCCAGGGCAGAGTCACAGACAATTAATAGAGTTAAAGGTAAATTGCAATCTATAACTTTAGTTGGTATCAATTTTAACTGGATGGATGAGAAACCCCAATTTCTAAAAATATTAGTTTTGCATCTGAAACAGCTGAAACAGCTATTTTAGCAAGATTCAGCATTTAGAATATCATCCAGATAGGCCATAAATATGTTTTTTTGAGCTTAGAGCAGCCCAAGCACTGGTTTGGTAATTTGGTAAACACCAAGCACTGGCTTTGGTAATTTGGGAGCTGAAGTTAGCCCATTTCGCAACGCTTTAACTGCTATCGTATCCATCCAGCTAAATTTCAAATATCTCCAGTGAACCCTGTGAATGTGAACTGAAAGTGTCCTATGGAAATCCGTTGTTAGACAGTAATGAAGAGTCCCATTTAAAAAGTCTATACTGCACACGTGAATGTGAGTTAATCAAGGGTGATCCGACATCATCCATCTTTTGCTTGTTTGGAGATCTGCTTGTACACCCAAACCTTTTGTTTGGAATGAATAGATGTCCAATTTGGTGTATGTTGTATGCGTGGCAACAAGTTAAGGAAATTCAATTCAAAATCCCTGTATACTGTGCAGCATAAACTGGTGTTATTCATCGATATTCGTGCAATAACAGCGTAATCTATTACCACACGTAACTAGTCCACAAACCCCATGTTTCGGAAAGAACCAGACCCACCTATGGTTATCGGTGGTCTTATGGTGCGCCCAAAGGCCCCTAAAGCGGGTTCTGTTTCAGTCCTCGGGTTCTGATTGCATCCTTGAATTTGAAGGTTAGGACTGCTGGGGTGCGTGGATTACACATTTTCCCTCAGAGCCGGCTTGGGTATTGGCCTGAAAGACCTCTGCCCAGAGAATCAGCTTTTAAGCTGCCACCAGCTTCAGTGAATCACTTACTGCTGATGGAGTCGTAGGGGTGTTGTCGCCGCAACGGTGAGGCTTTTGCTCGTTGTAGGTACCTTGACTGGTCTGATAGCTTTACTTCCTCACCAGGCTTTTTGCCTGTTTGGCTAGGTCTTCACCATGGAGAAGATTCCGCAGTTGGACTTTGCTGGCCTCGCGATCCATAGTCTCCCCAGATAGGGTTGTTCACTGCCGGCACTTTGTTCCTGTAATGCACTCCCGTCTGTTTCACGGATATACTTCGGAGTTGGGAGTCAGTCATACACTGACTCCTCGCACTCCCCTCCACAGAGAGGGAGATTTGTAAGCAGCCCTGCAACGGCGCTGCTGCAGGTCCCTGACAAGACCTGTGCTGATATGGTCCTGTCCACGGACCATATCAGGATGGAGCATCTGCTCAGTGGGATGAATGTCCTACGGATGCATCCACGCTCCATCTGGAAAAATGTCCGAGGACGTACCCATGGAGGGGAACCCTCCTATTTTCTTCACGCAGCTGGTTTGTTCCACGCAGACTGGATAGACTCGGCTTGTACTCGCTGGAATTTAGAAGATTGAGGGGTGATCTCATAGAGACTTACAAAATTCTTAAGGGGTTGGACAGGCTAGATGCAGGAAGATTGTTCCCGATGTTGGGGAAGTCCAGGACAAGGGGTCACAGTTTAAGGATAAGGGGGACTCTTCATTTTAGGACCGAGATGAAAAAATCGTCTTTCACACAGAGTGGTGAATCTGTGGAATTCTCTGCCACAGAAGGTAGTTGAGGCCAGTTCGTTGGCCATATTTAAGAGGGAGTTGGATGTGGCCCCTGTGGCTGAAGGGATCAGGGGGTATGGAGAGAAGGCAGGTACAGGATACTGAGTTGGATGATCAGCCATGATCATATTGAATGGCGGTGCAGGCTCGAAGGGCCGAATGGCCTGCTCCTGCACCTAATTTCTATGTTGTGGAATGTTCCCCCTCCCCGACATACCACCGAACTGCGAGTAAGCCCAAACTGACTGCCTACGCTCCCCTCCTCAGAGAGGGAGATATAATGCAGCCCTGCACCAGGCGCTGCCGGGGCCCCTGAGACCCGCGCCTACACTCCCCTCCTGAGAGAGGGAGATATAATGCAGCTCTGGACCAGGCGTTGCTGTGGCGCTGATATGACTCCCCTCCTTGGAGTATATCGTGGTGGAGCATCTTCTCCATGAGCTGCTCTACCTGGGGAAGAACGTCCGAAAAACGCTCCCCACTGCAGGAGGCGAACCCTCCTGGATGTGCTTGTCCGAAGTCCACCGGCCTGTTGAGCCGGATCTCCCCACAGAACCGGGATTCCCCACGGCTTTCGTAGCCGGGTTTCTCCGAGTCGGGATTCCCCGCCGAGCTGGGTCTCCCCATGGAGCCGGGATACCCCGCGTCCTCCGTAGCCGGGTTTCCCCGAGCCAGTTTCCTCTCGCGGAGCTGGGATTCCCCTGCGGTCTCCGTGGCTCGGGTTGCCCAAGCTGGGTTTCCCCTTGCGGAGCCGTGATACCCCGCGGTCTCCATGGCCGGGTTTCCCCGGGCCAGGTTTCCCTTCACAGAGCCGGGATTCCCTGTGGTCTCCATGGCCGGGTTCCCCCCCCCCCCCCCCCCCCCCCCCCAGCCCAGTTTCCATTTCTGGAGCCGAAATTCCCCACGGACTCTGTGGCCGGGGTTCCCCGAGCCGGGTTTCCTCTCGTGGAGCCGGAATTCCCTACCGTCTCCTTAGCCGGCGTTCCCTGAAAAATAAGTTCAAAACTTACCTTCAGGTTTTTTGAAACTTACCGCTGGAAGGAGCAACGTGCCTCCCAGTCAGTCGCGGCGCAATGCGATTGACGTACTGACACGCATGCGGGCTGTGGAGTTCTTCACGTAGTCACTCACGTGACTCCGAAGTAAAATTGGCTTCTTGGTTTGGTCCTGATGACACCAGGTGTCTGAGGCCGTTTCCATTGTAGCTTAATTTCTATGAAACTATTGCAACCAGTATATTGAAAAACGGTTTAAATACATTCAAATGACTTTATAAAAACAAATTATTGAAATAATTACACTTATTTCAAAACATGATCTTGTGAAAATTACGTAAAACCATTATTAGTGACTTTAGAAAGGGTAAATTCTCACTAAGCTTTACTTATGTTTTAAATGGTGGTTGGTGACCACAATGTAATGGATGGGATTGAACAAGAAATAGTTGATCTATAACATCAGCCAGATATGAACCTTAATTTGGTCCTTCAGCTTAGTTTTAGTTTAGTTTAGAGATACAGCGCAGAAACACGCTCTTTGTCTGCGCCGGCGATCCCCGCACATTAACACTATCCCACACACACAAGGGGTAATTTACATTTATACTATGCCAATTAACCCCCAAACCTGTGTATCTTTGGAGTGTGGGAGGAAACCGAACATCACGGAGAAAACCCACAGTCACGGGAAGAACGTACAAACTCCGTGCAGACGGTACCCGTAGTTGGAATTGAATCCGGATCTCCAGCGCTGTAGGGCAGCAACCCTACCGCTGTGCCGCCATGCTACCCATTAAGAAACTGCCATTGAACTTAGTGCTGAAAGCAGCAGTGGGTGGGAGACGAGAGATGCTGCCACCTGATCTCCATTACATTTTGTACTTCTGTAGAGTAGTATGCGGCGTGCTCTGGCTCCAGCTGGCTGCCAGTTCCCTGTGGAACTGCTGGCTAAAAATCTGCTTGATCCAGCCCATAAGAAACACCTGTCCAATATTTTTCTCACAGCATTCAATCTTTAATGCTCAGTTTGAAAATAGTTCACATCAAACTGTCAGATGTTGATGTATCCAGATTACAAATGTACATGAATACTGACACTTACTGAAGCTGGATACATATCTGAGTGACAACAGAGTGGAACCTTGCTGTGCTCGCTGTTATGCCTTATACTTCACTTAGCTTGTTGGCATTACAGGATTTTTTTAAGACTGTAGTTTCTAAATTATCATTCTGCCTGGGTTTTCCCATTCCACTTGTCCTTGACTCTAGGATTTCTTTGGTTCGTTTTCAAAACTACAGGGAATGAGGGGTAAAGCTTCTTTGAAACTGATCTGCATGATGTTCACTACAGGTTTGTTATTATAGTTTCACGAGCTGTGACAATGCAAGCAAAAAGGCATTAATTTTCCATTCTTCATTACTCTTAGGAAGCCTGTGGTTAGTTGATTTCCAGGTAGAGGAAAAAAATAGTTGACAAATGTGGGTCCCTTGAAGATAGAAACAGGTGAATTTATTATGGGGAACAAGGAAATAGCAGACGAGTTGAACAGGTACTTTGGATCTGTCTTCACTAAGGAAGACACAAACAATCTCCCAGATGTACTAGTGGCCAGAGGACCTAGGGTGATGGAGGAACTGAAGGAAAATCATATTAGGCATGAAATGGTGTTGGGTGGACTGATGGGATTGAAGGTTGATAAATCCCCAGGGTCTGATGGTCTGCATCCCAGGGTACTTAAGGAGATGGCTCTAGAAATCCTGGATGCATTGGTGATCATTTTCAAATGTTCTATTGATTCAGGATCAGTTCCTGTGGATTGGAGTGTAGTTAATGTTATCCCACTTTTTAAGAAAGGCGGGAGATAGAAAACAAGGAATTATAGACCAGTTAGCCTGACATTGGTGGTGGGGAAGATGCTTGAGTCAATTATAAAAGATGAAGTAGCGGCACATTTGGATAGCAGCAACCGGATCGGTCCAAGTCAGCATGGATTTATGAAGGGGAAATCATGCTTGACTAATCTCTGGAGTTTTATGAGGATGTAACTAAGAAAATTGGTAAGGTAGAGGCAGTGGATGTAGTGTACCTGGACTTTCAGAAAGTCTTTGATAAGGTCCCACATAGGAGATTAGTGGGCAAATTTAGAGCACATGGTATGGGGATAGGGTACTGACATGGATAGAAAATTGTTTGGCAGACAGGAAACAAAAAGGTAGGATTAACGGGTCCCTTTCAGAATGGCAGGCAGTGACGGGTGGGGTACTCAAGGCTCGGTGCTGGGACCGCAGCTATTTACAAAATGCACTAATGATTTAGATGAAGGGATTAAAAGTAACATTAACACATTTGCAGATTACACAAATCTGGGTGGCAGTGGGAACTGTGAGGAGGATGCTATGAGGATGCAGGATGACTTGGACAGGTTGGGTGAGTGGGCAGGTGCATGGCAGATGCAGTTTAATGGGGATAAATGTGAGGTTATCTACTTTGGTGGCAAGAACAGGAAGGCAGATTATTATCTGAATAGTGTCAAGTTAGGAAAAGGGGAAGTACAATGTGATCTGGGGGTCATACATCAGTCACTGAAATTAAGCATGCAGGTACCAGGCATTGAAGAAAGCTAATAGCATGTTGACCTTCATGACAAGAGGAGTTGAGTATAGGAGCAAATAGGTCATTCTGCAGTTGTACAGAGCCCTGGAGAGGCCACACCTAGAGTTTTGTGTGCATTTTTGGTCTCCAAATGTGAGGAAGGAGATTCTCCCGGGGTGGCGGGACTGTCATATATGTTGAAAGAATGGAGCAACTGGGCTTGTAATTTAGAAGGATGAGAGGGAATCTTATTGAAACGTCCAAGATTATTAAGGGATTTGACACACTAGAGGCAGGAAACATGTTCCCGATGTTGTGGCAGTCCAGAACCAGGGGATACAGTTTAAAAATAAGGGGTAGGCCAATTAGAATGGAGGTGAGGAAAAACCTTTTCACCCAGAGAGTTGTGAATCTGTGGAATTCACTGTCTCAGAAGGCAGTGGAGGCCGATTCTCTGGATGCTTTCAAGAGAGAGTTAGATAGTGCTCTTAAAGATAGCGGAGTCAAGGAATATGGGGAGAAGGCAGGACCAGGGTACCGATTGTGGATGATCAGCCATGATCACATTGAATGGCTGTGCTGGCTCGAAGGGCCGAATGGCCTACTCCTGCACCTATTGTCTATTGACTGAAAGAATAGTGAAATGGTTTGATGCCCATTGGCCTTCTGGGTTGCAAAGATCAAGGGTTCGGGATGCTACTGAAGAAGTCTGGGTGATGGGCTGTTGTGTGTTTTGTGAACGCCTCATATTGTATTCACAATGCATCTTTGCCAGAGGGCAGACGATTGGGTAGTTTGTATTTAAAAAAGATACTAAGTGCTGATGTAACTCAGTGGGTTAGGCATCATCTCTGGAGAATGTGGATAGGAGATGTTGTGGGTCAGGACCCTGCTTCTGACTCTGAAGAATTCAATTGTTTTGTAATCCAGCATCTGTAGTTCCTAGTGTCTCCAAAGCTGGCATCAAACTGCTTGATTGCTGTTGTAAGCTGCACTCATCCTGTAAATGGAGAGTATTCCATTATATTCATGATTTTTATTTGCTGATTGTGGAAAGACTTTGGGACATTGAGAGGTTAGTCAGCTTCTAACCGTTTGCTACCATATTCTGATCTTTTGTTTTGCTACCATATTTATTTGCCTTTTTGAATTTCCGGACAATCGTAACACCAGGATGCTTATGGTAGAGGATATGCCATTCAATATCAGTGCTAGATGGTTAAACTCATGTCAAAAATGGTTGTCATCTGCAAATTGTGAATGTCACTTGCCATTAGCATGGGATGCCTGAATGCTATGTGAGTTTTGCTACTCCCAGGCAATGACTACTTCATTTTCTGAGGAACTGCAAATGCAATCACTGCCATTTCTGACTTGTAGATGGAAGGAAGATCACTGGTAAACTCGTAGGAGCAGATTACGCATAGGATTCTGGCTTGACGAATTCCTGCAGTGATGTCCAAAAATAAAAGATCTCCAAAAAACCATTGCATCCTTTGACTCGGATCATTGGAGAGTATTCCCCTTGGTTACTTTGACGTAAAGTTAAATGGAAATAGTTGTTGAAATCTTTCAAATGCAATCATTCCCAGCGCAGCTCAAGAATTGATCCCTTTTCTCCACATTTGGACTAACGCCGTGATACTATATGGGTTAGGTGATCCTGGAAAACTCCAACTAAATATCAGTGAAATTATTAGTGAATAAGTATGGTCTGTTTTGCCATTTCAGACCTTACATAATAGCTGACAATAGGGAGACTACTGAAAGGATGGTAATGCCTTAAATTTGACTTGTTCTGATTTCTGTGAATAAGCCGTCTAGGTTAGTTAGAACTAATATGCGGATGATCATTGGCCAACACAGACCTGATGGTCATTCAACTAAACTAATTCCATAAAAGTCAGAAATTCCTGGTTAATTAAAACTAAGCAGTGTCTTGCAATTGGAAACCATGCTTCCTTGACCATTTCTCAATATACATTACTTTCAAGTAATGAAACGGCAATATAAACAGGTTAGGATTGCAGTACTCTGTTGAAATAAATATTAATTTCCTAAAATAATACCCACCTACATTGGCAATCAAAACTCTTTATTTTCTTCAACAGGAACAGCAGTTCCCAGTTATTAGCCCTGTGGATTCCAGCTCGCCTTCAGCTTCAGTCGGATCCACTAATAAGCAGTTACATTGCTCCTCACTGCTACATATGTGGTACAATGGCAGAGTGTGGTGTGTGGTAGGAGTTCAGTTTCATATTTACACTGGTGTGAGGGAAAACATTTAATTTTGAGATACCCTCTTTTAAAGGGAAAAAACATCAAAATTTACTTTTACATCAAATTCCCCACGATGGATGAAAATTTATCATGATAAGGAACTTTTGAAAAATGCTTTTTATAATGGATTTGTTTTTCCGTACTGACATGCAATCCACACTTTAGTATGCTTGCACTCCTGTCCAGAAGACAGATCTAGAGAGCAGCTGGTATTATGATTTAATGTAATCTCTGAAGCACTGTCCTAAATTATATTGTAATCACAGTGCAGACTGTTGTTTGAGTGTTTCATCTCTGGGCGGCACGGTGGCGCAGTGGTAGAGTTGCATCCTTACACCACCAGAGACCCGGTTCAATTCTGTCTACGGGTCCTTGTCTGTACGGAGTTTGTAAGTTTTCCCCGTGATCTGTGTGGGTTTTCCCCGGGAGCTTCGATTTCCTCCCACACTCCAAAGACGTGCAGGTTTGTAGCTTCATTGGCTTGGTAAGATTGTAAAATGTCCACTGCGCGTGTAGGATTGTGTTAATGTGCAGGAATCGCTGGTCGGTTCGGACTTGATGGGCTGACGAGCCTGTTTCCGCACCGTATCTCCAAACTAAACTATGTTTCAATGGGGTTTTCCAAGGGATGTAGGAACTGTTCTTCCAATTGTCCTCAGTCGATACTACTGATCTTGTTCAATGGTTGCAGTGCTAAACAAAGCATGGGGCCATTTTCTTCTTCATTGTCCTTGGGGGTGTGATTTATTCCGTTAGTCACAGACTCTAGAGTACAGCACAGAAACAAGCCTTTCAACTCAACTCATTCATGCTAACCAGGATGCCCCATCCAAATTTGTCCCATTTTCCTTTGTTTGGCCCATATCTCTCTTAACTTTTCCTATCTATAAACACAAAGGGCATGTAATTTCTTAATAGTGAGAAATTCCTGGATTCAAAAACATGCAATGTCTTGTAGCTGGAACACATGGTGTTTGCCTACTTCCTTAACCATTTCTCATGGTAATTTGTAGGAAGAAACTGCAGATGCTGGGTTCACACCGAAAGTCGCCCATTCCTTCTCTCCAGAGATGCCGCCCGTCCCGCTGAGTTGCTTCAGCATTTTGCGTCTTGCTCATGGTAATTTATTCAGTTGTGCTCACCTTTGTTGTATATACTCGGGTATGCCCGACAGTATCACCATTACCACAGTGACTATCTCTGCTTCTTGTATCCCACATTACTCGCATTGTGCATGCACTTGGGAATGATAGGGAAGAAATTACCGGACTTATCTGGCATGGTGTGACACCCCTATCTGACACCCAACTACCACCACCTCCCCAAACCCTGAATAAATCTAGATGCTGCTTGATTTAGTTATTGCTTCTGTTGATATGTCAATACATGGGTGGAGTGGAAATGTAAACGAAATGGTGTGTTTTGTGCGTTGTAAACAGAACATAGCATAGGGTGTAGCTGTCCACTCACTTTTGCAACCAATACCAGGTATTGGTCAAGTGTTCTTTCTATTTGCAGATGGTACATAAATCTTCCTCGCTACTTAAGGTTACTAGTTAAATTTCCATTGATACTAGTAGTTGAGGTGTCAACCACTAGTACCAATAGTAATTTAACTAGCTATGCATCCCATTGAGGTATTAAAAACATTGCCGTTTTCAAAATGGTTGCCACATCATTCCTCCTAATATAAGAATAACATGAAAATTCATCTTTTGAGAAGCAATTCATGTTCTTTTTGGTAGATACTGATTACTGTAAATGTAGGAAATATTTAATAGTGCAGTGTAAGAGTGATTTATTGGATATTGTGAATAGCCAGCTTAAGTGTAGTGCTTCGTTTCTGATGCTGAACACATCTTTGCCCCTGTTTCTTTAAGTAACACAGGTGCAGGTTATTCTTAGCACTATGCAGCATTCAGCAAAGAGGCTATTTTCTAAAGTGTGGATGATTGGCAGTATATTTGTTTCCCTAGCTGGGTCATGAACAAAAACTCCATTCAGGGAGCTACTACTGTTTCTGGAACAGAAAGCCTTATGCCCTGATAATTTTCAGGTTTGACTGTTGTGTGAGAATTGCCCCCCTGTACAGTGTCAGCGACCCGCTGATGTGGCTAGACCTAACTGTGTCTGTTAATGGGAAGAAACACGTTCCATTCAGCAACTGTCTTTATGTTGCTGGACCAGTCCCTGCTGCTTTGCACAGCGGAGAGAACGTGGTCTTCCTTTCTGTTTTATTGGGAATAATGGATTTAAAAGGAAAGAAAATGTGGGCAGAAGGTCATTCTGCTGCATTGGCCTCTGGCTATGAAAAATAATTTATAAACTGGAGGTAAAAGGAGTCGGTCGATCATTTGCCGAAATAGAGACATCACGACCAGAATGTTTTGGTAGGTTGCTGTTTACAAAATGGGTTATTTTCTCTGCCAAACAGTAAAAAGGAACATCAATGTTTAAAGTGAGCCTCCTCATCCTCTTGCATTTCAACCATTTTTTTCCCGTGATCCCAGAGTACCAGTGTGGAAGTGAAACAGCCTTGGAGACTCCCGCCTAATGGAAACTGATCCACCCTGTTTTATGCTCAGCTCTTAAATAGGTGAAATCTTCATGGACATGTGTTTATCTTTCCCCATAGATCCTTCTGTATTGACGCTACTTTATGCCAGGATAAATTTGCATTGTAATTGTAATATGTGAAATACTTAAGCATCCTTAAACAAGGAAGTCTCTCTGTGATGGGAGTGTCCATAGAAGAAATCATATGAACCCCAAAATGTGTTTCCCCACAGATTATTCTGTATTGATGCTACTTTGTGCCAGGATCAATTTGCATTGTAATTGTAATGTTACCACCATCTCATTTCTATTGCTATAGCTTTTACAGAGGCTGATGTTTCTTGTTGAAGAAATGCAGATGCTGGTTTATACAAAAGATACTCCAGCACTTTGTGTCTAACTCGAAGATGCTGCCGAACCCACTGAGTTACTTCAGCACTTTGTGTCTATCTTTGATGTTTCTTATGGACTGCTTTTCTTGTGTTAATGATAGCACAAGTGCTATCATTAACACAGTGGCGGCGCTGCCCTGGCAGCAGCGGCTCGCCTGCAGTCCGTCTGTTTTTCTTTTTATTTGTTGTTTTCTTGTCTTGTTTTTAGCGTTAGTTTGAGTTATTATGTAGTGTATGTGTGTGGGAGGGGTGGGAGAAACGTTCTTAGTCTCTTCCTTTTGGGGGGACGCGACTTTTCTTGTCGTATCCCCCGTCTCCGTCTCCGTCTGCGCTGAGGCCTATCGCGGAGCTGGCGGCTTCCAACTTTAACTGCGACTGACCCGAGGCTCCGGAGGCAGAGCCAGCCAGGACTTACCAGCGTGGGGCTGGCCGACTTCGGGGCTGCGGCGGGTTCAGGCGTTCCTGCGGCCCGACTCGGAGCTGTGGCAGCTTTCCGGTGGTGGTGGCGGCGGCAACAACTTCGAAGGCCCGGCCGCGGGCCCAGTGGACGACATCGTCGGGACCTCGCAGGTCACAGGTTGGTGACCTGTTTTTCCGGAGCTCCCGCGGCAACAGCTGCGTCCGCTGGACTGGAGGGCGGCAGCTTCGACCGCCCCGGGCCGCGGAGTTGAACCGGCCCGCTCGCAGATCGCGGTTCACCCGCGGGACTTATTTACATCACCTGGTGCGGTCACAACATCGGAGGCCCGGGTCGCCTCAGCGCAGAGGAAGAAGGGAAGAGACAAAGACAAGATTTTTTCCTTCCACCACAGTAAGGAGGTGTCTGGTGAACTCACTGTGGTGGATGTTAAATATGTGTTTATTGTGTGTTTTTGTTATTTACTATATGTATGACTGCAGGCAACAAAATTTCGTTCAGACCGCAAGGTCTGAATGACAATAAGGTTTTCCAAGTTTCCAAGCACTGTTAAACTTAGATTTACTGACAAGCCCTGAAATTTCCTGACTGCGTACTTGTCCAAAGAAAAACAGGATACATTATCAGGTGACCAGTTTCCAGAATTTAATACTGTGAAAATTCTCTCAATTTTAAAAACATAGCCCTCAATTAATTTAACTGATTTTAGAGATTTTGCACAGTAGTCCTTACTACCTTATATTATATGGTCAAGTGAATTATCTCTTAGTAACTTCAAATGATCAGACTCCTTGTTATTTAAGCTTTGTTACGATATGACCTTTCAATAGCAGCACTGCCACTAGCCATCTCATATAATCATTGGTGCTGACTTTCTAGTAAACTTACAGAAGTAACATTAAACTAGCCACACCTTCCATCAAAACATTGACTGCGAGCATTTTTCTACATTCTGCAATTGTGCATGGCCACTTCTTCTCGTCCCCAACTCTTCATTTCCCCCCCCCCCCCTTACTTTCTGTCTGAAGAAGGGTCCCAACCTGAAACATCACCCGTCCTTTTTCTCCAGAGATGCTGCCTGACCTGCCGAGTTACTCCAGCACTTTGGTATAAACCTGCAGCTGTAGTTCTTTGTTTTTACACTGAATACCTGTGCACCATATATTAAAGTATCAGCGCAGTCTGCCATTTGCACTCTGAAATACAAAGTGGGTGCTGACCATTTCTTCTGGTCACAGTGTTCCTGTTGCTGCCACCTGCCAAATTACTCCCTAGATCTGAGTACTAAGTTTGCTTGATCTCCCCAGGATTTTAGAAGCTGCTGAGAAAAGATGAGACAGAAGGTTTGAACTGGGAGCAAAGTTCCACAGTTATACTGTACATCTGCATTACAATTCCACTATTATACCATTCTTTCATGTGTTATGAATGCTCTCGTCTAAGGGAAATGCATTCATTTTAGAAGATTGAACAGTACATAGAACATAGAAGCAGCCCTTCAGCCCACAATGTTTGTGCCAAACAGGATGCCAAGCTAAACTAATCTCTGCGTACAAGTGATTCATATCGCTCCATCCCAGCATATCCATGTGCTTATCCGAAGGACTCTTAAATGCCACTATTATATCTGCTTCAACAACCACCCTGACATCATATTTTAGGCACCCACCATTTTGTGTGTAAGGAAAAAACTTGATCCGCACTGCACATCTCCTTTAAACTTTTCCCCTTTGACATTAAAGCTATGCCTAATGCTTAATCTATGACATTTCCATCCTGGTAAACAGATTCTGACTATCCAAAATTTACCTGGCCTAATTTTGTGTGCTTCTTTCAGATCTCCCCTCAACATTTGATGCTTCAGAGAAAAACATCCCAGTTTCTCCCACCTCCATGTAACCCACTCACATTCAGGCAGCATTCTGCTAAACCTCTCCTGTACCCTCTCCAATACCTGCACATCCTTCCTATAATGGACTAATCAGAACTGCTCATAAGACCCCAAATGAGACATAACCAAAGTTTTACAGAGCGGCAGCATGACTTCCTGACTCTTTACTAATCCACTGACCAATGAATAAGTAGGGGCACACTTTGAAATATTGGGCAAAGATGTAAAGAGCCTAATAGAACATTCAAAGCAACAAACAACATGCTGAAGGGGCTCAGCGAATTGAGGATTTTTGTGGATGGAAAGGAATGGTCAATGTTGCAAGTTGAAACTCTGTATATGGACTAAATGGAAAGTCGACCATTAGTTTCCATCCACAGATAATGTTTGACCCACTGCGTTCCACCAGTAGATTATTTGTTTCTTCAGATTCCAGGATCTGCTCTCTCATGTTTCCAGAATATTCAAGGCTTTCAGTGGTAGAGAGTAGACATCCTTGTACATGGTGAGCAGTGATCTCTTTACTTACTGCTTAAATTCTAAAATAGTATATTCTGTAATTTCAGGCATAAAACATTCTTAAGTAACTTTATAAAAATTGTCTCCATCAGCTGATCGCACTAAGTAAGCCATACAGTTCCAAATCATTCATTTAAGCAGTTTCTAGAAATCACTTCCTTCAGTGATTTTGTCTGCAGCTTCAGAGATGATTGATTCACCAAGGGAATCATTCAGTTTCTCCCCATGTCTTGAAACATCCAACATGACAAGTGAAGCAGTATTTCTACCAGAAGTTGCAGACAGCTTCAAACGTAGGCTGAACAACGAAAGTTCAAGGCCTCAACAACAATTCCCTAGCAAAGAGTGGTGTGTCCTAAGGCAAAAAATTGGAATAAACTTTAATGCCCAACAAAGTTTTTTTTAATGCAATTGCTCTCTCATTGGGAAACATGGTATCAGTTTGCACATAGCAGTGCCAACACAGACCCACATGAGTTTGGTTATGTATCACGTAGTAACATATTTCTTATCCCTGAGCAGGAAGTAGTCCCATTCATTATTGACAGGAATCATCTTCAGCACGAGACTTTGAACCAAGCAGCACTTGTGAACAATAGCTGCTGAGTGTTCCCTTGTGTGTTGACAAGCTTTTTATTCCCTCAAGCATCTCCACAGATTATGTATTAGTCATCACATTGCTGCTTGTGAAATCCAGCTGTGCACAAATTGGCCACTACATTCCTTACATTTGAACACCGACTAAACTTGAAAATGAGCTGTGAAGAGCTTTGTGATGTCCTGTGTTGTGAAAAGTTATATAGAAATGCAAGTTCTCAACAGAAGACATCCCTTGCTGCTCACATCAATGATGAATCTTTATAAGAGTTTGCGGTTGGGGGTGGTTGGTTGTCGTGTGAGAAGCATTGTATCAGTGGAACAAGGTGGGGTGTTGCTCCAAATGTAGGGGATAAGTCAAGAAGGTCCAATGGGCAGAGTAGACAGCTGCAGGGTAGCGAGTATGTTGAGGTTGTCAGGCTTAACTGCAATTACTTTAATGCTTGTAAGCTCACGGATAAGTCAAATATGCTCAGAGCGTGGATCAGCACAGGGAAATGTAGTTGATTGAAGGAGTGGGTAGGCCAACGCAGTGTTCCGAGTGTAAAGGTTTTAGACGTAACAAAGATTGATGCAAAGGAAGAAGGTGGGAGTCGCACCATTGATTATGAAGAACATCTCAACTGTACTTGGAGAGGATATCCTGGAAGAATTGCCCATTGAGGCCGTTATAGGTAGAACTGGAATAAGAGAAGGGCAATCACTTGGCAGAGGTTATGCAGTCGACCACCGAGGTTAGCAGGAGTCGGAGGAAGAGGTGCGTAAACAAATTGCAAAAAGGTGCCAGACCAATGGGGGGGGGGGGGGGGTTTAACTTTTCCCAAAAGGCACACAAAGCTGGAGTAACTCAACGGGACAGGCGGCGCCTCTGGAGAGAAGGAATGGGTGACATTTTGGGTCGAGAGCCTTCGTCAGACTTTTTCTAACTTTTCCTAATGTTGACTCCGATTGCAAGGGGCTAGGATGGGGCAGCATTTGTCAGGTGCATCCAAGAGGGTTTGTTGAGATGATGCATAGATAGTCCCACATGAGATGCGGCTGTATCTTGTCCTTATTTTAGGAAATCAAACTGAGCAGGTGATGGAACACTGTGGAAACTAACCATAATTCAATACATTTCACGGTTCCACTGTGCTGCACACATCTGTCTCTACCCACATTGATCGATGCATTTTGATCCTTTGTGGATGTGAATGTGCCAACATCTTAGAGTATATTTTTCTCTTAAAATATTCTCCTTGAGGATGGTGCGGTAATTTCACTGAGTGATGGTTACTCGATCTGACACCAACTCTCGTACAATTTTAAAAAAGCCAAAAGGTGCCAAATTTCAGTTAGAATTGAACACAACTTCCATATATCTAGTCAGGCAACAAGTAGAAAAAGAAGAAAGGTCCTGACCCAAAACGTCACCCATTCCTTCTCTCTAGATTTGCTGCCTGTCCCGCTGAGTTACTCCAGTATTTTGTGTTTATCTTCAGTGTAAATCAACATCTGCAGTTCCTTCCTTCACAAGAGAAAATGTTAACTTAGTTTAGTTTATCGAGATACAGTGTGGAACAGGCCCTTGGGCCCACTGAGTCCATGTCAACCATTGATCACCCTTTCATACTAGTTCTATAGTATCCCACTCTCATTCACTCCTGACACACCAGAGGTCAATTAGCCTACAAACCTGCATGTCTTTGGAATTGGTAGGAAACAAGAACTTCCAGAGGAAACCCATGTGGTCACGGGGAATGTGTAAGCTCCACATAGGCAGGACCTGAGGTCAGGATCGAACCCATGTCTCTGGCACTGTGAGGCAGAAGCTCTACCAGCTGCACCAGTGTGCCGCCCTATCATTCTCTACAATGTTTTGGCTTGAAGGAGCCTTCGGAAACATTCCTCATTTGAAATGTTAACTCCTTTTTCCACCGATGCAGAGTGTTTCCAGCACTTACTCTGTTTAATTATTTCTGGCATTGGTATTTTTATTTTCATTTTCATTGTGTTTACCAATGTCGTCCACTCCTTTCCATTTACATTTTGTGGAAGGATGGGATTCACATATGCAGGATGCCTTCCCAAATTGGCCATAGTCAATACATTAGCTGAAATAGTGAGGGTCAGCAGCCTATTCAACTGAGGGATGAGGTGGTAACACAAGTTCTAGTATTTCTGCATTAATTAAGTTAAACAAGGATCACGAATAATTGGGCAGTGTAAATCTTTCTAATCTCCGCAGAGGTCACTGAGGTCAATTATTATGGACGACGACTCCATCACAACCTCCCACAAATTTCATATCAGCTGGCGGATATCTGGACTGCATTGTCAGAGGAGATGGTGGAATCATATACTACCACAACGGTTGAGACATTTTAATAGACACTTTCATTGTGAAGATATAGAAGGATGCATACTTAATGTGGGCAAATGGGGTTAGTATAGATGGGCAGAAAGGGTCACCATGGATATGGTGGGCCAAAGGGCCCATTTTCTTGCTGTAGAACACTATGGCTTCATTCCAGTTGCTGGATACAACTCTATCCTTATTGTGCAAAATCTTAGCACAATTAATCTTGTCCATAAAAGAGAGATATTTCTCAAGCATGGTTTATGCCCTGCGTTTAAAATAAAATCCCCTTAGATCGCCTTTAAAACTCCCTCCTCTCTCCGTAAACCTATGTCCTTTTAAATAAAGGAATAACTTCAGGCACATCTCAGTCAACGGGGTTAAACTAGAGAGCTTCTTGACTCATTAACTAGTGGGATTAGTTTCAACAAGCCAGCAGGGCAATGTATTGCTTTTCTTATATCAAGCCTTCCTCTCTAATATCTGCACCAATCCGTGTCTATTTTTACTTATTTGGACCATTATCCATTAAGTTTTTGGCTTAGAAAATACAATATAGTAGTGCAAATCATAGAAGTGTAAATTGCAGAAGAATGTCATCATGGTAATGCAAATTTGATACAGAAGCATCCAAAACAAATTTCGCAGCTGTGGCCTTATCTTCCTCTGCTTCAAATAATTATTCAGTAACTTAAAATAAGCATTGATCTCTGCTTTAATTATTCCCTGAGGCAAGGCATGCTTATTCCATGAATCAGCCGCATAAAATATATTCTTTAAGCATGCTCCTTTCTCTCGATGATAATTTAGAAATTGACGACCCCCTTGTCAATGACTCCCCAACTGGACTAAATAGCCTTTCATTTTCCTATGAAAATCCATGTTCATTAAAAAAAATTATTTCGCTGTTTAAGTGGAAATTATCTTGGTGCCCAAAGTCTTATTACTACAGCTTTACAGTCTTGATATCATGCTATTGAGTATACACTGCTCACTCTATAGCTTTTGTGTCTTTCCCATCATGAGATCACCTAGATTTAGAAGTGTACTGTAACTATGTCCCAATTAATGCCTTATAAACTATCTGGGTACAGCGGATGGCTTGATTGTATTCATTATAGTCTTTTTGACAGGATAGCAAACAAGCAAAAATGTTTCAACGTGCCTTGGCACACGTGATAATAATAAACTAAAGTAAACTAAAGTAATAATTATTTCAGTGGTATTCTATTCAAAACCCTATTTTATGAAATCATTCATTTGTTCACTGAGATTTAAGAGCAGGAAAGGTAACAAAGTAAAATCAAGTGCCTTTTTTCAAATTAAAAAAGGGCGGCACAGTAGCATAGCAGTAGAGCTGCTTCCTTACAGTGCCAGAGATCTGGGTTAGATCATAACTATGGGTGCTGTCTGTAAGGAGTTTGCATGTTCTCCCTGTGACCTTGTCGATTTTCTCTGGGTGCTCTGGTTTCCTCCCACGCTCCAACACGCACAAGATTGCAGATTAATGGCTACGGTAAAACTGTAAATTGTCCCTCGTGTGAAGGATAATGTTAGTGTATGGTGTGATTGGCGCAGACTGAGTGAGCCGTAGGGCCTGTTTCTGCACTGTATCTCTAAATTTTAAACTCTAATAGTAGAATATTGTAAGATCAAACGTATAAGTACCTGTTGACAAACAACAACCTGTTGACTGCAGTTGTATTTCACGTACTGACTACACCTGCCAAAAAAAATCATGAGTAAAGTATTCTTCAGATGCTTTGACTAGTTATTAAGCTGCTATTTGCTGAGAGATAAGGCTCCCTATTCAGTCACACCATTTGTAAGAACAGTCTTAAACATACAGTATGTTTTGCATTTGACAGTATGATCTTAGCTTAACTCTTGACTCATAATTGAAGATTGCTTCTTCCATTGCATAATTAACTTTTGCTCTAGTACAAATTTAGATGGAAGTTATGGGCTACTGCGGTGATCTGGAAACTGTCCAGACACCAACAATTCAGAGATTGGAAATGTATGTGTATTACTGAGATGAAGTCTTCTTATAGTAATGACAGTCTTTCTCTTCTGAGTCATTGACTGATGCATAATCTCATACTCCCTCCTTGTCCCCTTCCTCTTAGTTTTTACCAGTTCCACAGTTCTCCACATTATCTCGTGAGATCACACCTTCCCTAACCAACAATGGACCTACCAGGCAATGCCCTGCCTGAGGTCATTTGTGGCTGGGCCTGATTTATCCTCATCTTTTCTCGCCTCTAGCTCTTCCCCTCCCCCCCGCCCACATCCTCTATTTTCAGTCTGAAGAAAGGTCCTGACCCGAAACATCGCCCATCCTTTTTCTCCAGAGATGCTGCCTGACCTGCTGAGTTACTCCAATGCTTTGTGTCTATTCATGCTATATCATTTCGAGTGTGTACTTATATTGCTCATACAACATAGTAAAAATATCTCAAAGCATTTCATCAGTGCTTAATCAAGCAAACACAAACAAACAAACAAGCAAACAAAGACAAAGAAACAAACATTCAGATAGAGTAAAATATTTGCAAATAGTTTTAAAGAAGTATCTCAAAGAAAGTAGAGTACTGTTGTTGAATTCTGCAATGCTTAAGAACGTCTGATACTTGAGAGGATTTAGCATGTCATTGAGCCACAACTGGAGGCCACAGCTGCAGATAACAATCTTTTAATAGGCATTTGGCACTGTCTCTAAATCTGTATGAGCCAATCTTTGAAACCTTTCATAAAACTCATTCCGGTGAAGAGGTCAGTCTTTTAAGCCAATTTCATAGAGCTTTCCATCGCCTTAAAGAAACATGTGAGCACCTGTGGAGCAATGCACTGTCCAGATATTAAGCAGCTTGTTGCATTAGACAAAGAGTTGGTCCTATTTTGGCATCAAGTGAACTGAGCTTTCCCTATACTTTAACTAATTTCCAACATTATTGATTACTCTAACACTTATGAAATGGGATTGGCTCTTATACCACTTATCGAGGATAGGAAATCTCCATTGCTAAATGGCTGAATGCCAATTAATATTTGAGCCACCAATACAAAAGGTGACCATTTGGGTGAAATGCTTGAGATACTATGCTGCAAGCAGAACTATCTTCAAGAAAGAAAAATTATGGTATGAAAATCAAAACAAAGCTGCAGATGCTGGAAATCTGAAATAAAACAAGAAATACTTTTTATTGGACTGTTGGAACGAATATCTGTTTAAAAAAAAAAGCATTAAAGAATCTTACACCAGGAAAGAGTTAAATAGCAATGCTGGCCAGCAATGTCAAAAGCTGAAAATGTCTCCCAATTTCAATGCATTATTGGTCTAGAAATCCATCAAGCCTGATAAAGTGTTTCTATTTTGTTTTTAATTGAAAACCCTGTTGGAGCACAATTCGATCTGCCTGCCTGATCGCTTTGCTCATTGCACCCTGGATTATTATTTTTTTTTTTTCCTGATAAAAGATAATGCAGCACTTCAACTGAACAGGAGAGTTGGATAAAACTGGTCAGGCAGGACGGAGATGAAAGAGGAACCAGATTCACTGGCCTGGCACTCATGGGGTTAATCGTTGCACAGTAAGCTGAAAAAGAAAATCATCAATAATCGCTCCTTTGGTGCAGCAAGCTGCAAGTTTTACGACCTTTGACATGAACTGAAAATCGTAATCAATGTCATAAAAATTTTGAGGCATTCTTGCAATCAAAGATGAATTGCAATTAAAAGTATGTCATGATGGTGTTTTCTGACTGTTTCAGAACTCGATTGGGCACCTTGTGTGGAATTATTGCTGAAGACACCCATGGCAATTGCACAACTCCTTATCGAATCCGTTCTTCCTTCAGTCTCAAATTAATTGACATGATAATTACGCCTCTGTTAAGTAGCAGATTTATGTTTTATTTCAATAAGGCTGGTGGATTTCATTCTGCCACTGGTTTGATGAGGGACTTGCCGAAGAACGCCATGAAGGTCTGACTCATAGTGGAGTTTAATAGCTTCTAGTGTTTAGCTTTCACAAGTTATCAGCAATACCACAGCTTTTTTTTCTCTGAATGTCAATTTGATCTAAAATATTCAATGATTATTATCTTCACAGTAATCCATAGTGAGCTGTTTTATAATTAGTAGCTGATCTTTAGAAAATCGCAATTTGGAATTCATTAAGTGTTGCATTTTATTTTAAAGGCCAATTATAATATTTCACACCAAATATTGTTAGGTCAGTTAATGCATGACAGGCCAACTGGACACAGAGCTGCCTCCTTACTGTTGCAACACATAATATAAACCACTCATGAATCTTGGGCAAAAAGGGAATGATTGCCATGGTGTAGAAAAATAATTTGTTTGGCAAAAAGCAATCCTTGAAATGATCTAAGGTTGTTGGGGTGGGGGAAGCTGTGAGATTGGATTTTTTTTTCCAAACAAACTGAACAATGTTGTATGAGGATAATTTGCAGGTTTCATTTCAGCTATGCTAGCAATCATTACCCTGTTTATACCTGTGAATCTAACCAGCAAAATATTGTAGAAGATAGACACACAAAGTTGGAGTAACTCAATGGGACAGGCAGACCCTCTGGAGAGAAGGAGTGGGTGATGTCTTGGGTCAAGGCCCTTCTTCAGACTGGTTAGAGATAAGGGAAACGAGAGATATAGATGTGACGTGGAGAGATAAAGAGCAATGAATGAAAGATTTGCAAAAAAGTAACGATGATAAAGCAAACCGGCCATTCATTGTAAGCTGTTTGTTGGGTGAAAATGAGAAGCTAGTGCGACTTGGGTGGGGAGGGATAGAGAGAGAGAGGGAATGCCGGCGCTACCTGAAGTGAGAAAAAATATTATAGAGTTCCTGCATCCTGCAATGTATGAAAGATGATTTCATTTTGAGCCTTGCGGTGGAGTTGGTTATTTGTGCCAATTTACATTTTTCTATATTTCAATGTGAGGAACGATGTACGGTTGATATCTAGAACATGTGAACTTTAACAAGGCTAGTGACAAAGTTCTGCATGGCAGGCTGGGCCATAAGATTAGAGTACATGGGAACCGAGGTTTGAGGGGCAATCTTATAATGCAGTGGGTACACAAAAGGCTGGAGAAACTCAGTGGGTGCAGCAGCATCTAAGGAGCGATGGAGATAGGCGACGTTTCGGGTCGAGACCCTTCTTCACTCTGATCAGGGAAACGAGAGATATAGACGGTGATGTGGAGAGATAAAGAACAATGAATGAAAGATATGCAAAAAAGTATCGATGATAAAGGGAACAAGCCATTGTAAGCTGTTTGTAGTGTGAAAATGAGAAGCTAGTGCGACTAGGGTGGAGGAGAGAGAGGGAATGCCAGGGCCCAAGGGCTGAGGGAGAGGTGGGAAGGGGGGAAGACAGCAAGGGTTAACAGAATTGAGAAAATTCAATGTTCAAGCCCAGAGGATGCAGACTCCCCAAGCGGAATATGAGGTGCTGTTCCTCCAACTTGCGGTGTTGCTCACTCTGGCCGTGGAGGAGGCCCAGGACCGAGAGGTCGGATACGGAATGGGAGGGGGAGTTGAAGTGCTGAGCCACCGGGAGGTCGGGTTGGTTATTGCGGACCGAGCGGAGGTGTTCGGCGAAACGATCGCCAAGCCTCCGCTTGGTCTCACCGATATAGATCATCTGGCATCTGGAGCAGCGGATGCAGTAGATGAGGTTGGAGGAGGTGCAGGTGAACCTCTGTCGGACCTGGTAGGATGCACCACTATAATGCAGTGGTGTTGGTTGTATGAAATAAGCTGCCAGAGGAAGTGAAAGAGGCAGATAGAATCATAGAATATAAAAGGCATTTGGTCAGGCACTCTGAGAGGAATAGAGGATACGGGGCCAACATGGGCAAATCTGATTAGCATAGAGAGGCATCTCAGTTCGCATGGATGAGTTGGACCAAAGGGACATTTTGCCGTCCTGTGAAAGGACCTAGTGTACTCAAGCCAAATTTTCTGATGGTACTTAGTTAGGTGGGAAAACAAATCTAAGGAGGTCAGCAAGGGTCTCTGCAAAGGAATATAGATGGATTGATGAGTGTGCAGAAATCTGGCAGATTAGGAGCACAACAAGGTTTTCCAATTTAGTTTGAGGAACAGAATGTAGAATGTTGTTTAAATGGAAAGAGACTGTTGAATGCCGCTGTGAAGACACGTAGCAATCCTCATTGCAGACTCGCAAAGTTAACATGTAGTTACATCAAGTAATCGGAGGGGGCGGGGGGCGGCGGCGGCAGTGGTGTATTGGCCTTTATTACAAGGAGAATTGTGTGCAAAAACATGGAACTCTTAACAAAATGGCGAGACAACAACTAGAATAAAATGGTTACTTTTACTCTTGCATAAGCAGGGATACACTTGCACTAGTAACAATTCGGAGAAGATTCACTGAGTTGATTCCCAGATGGAGGGATAGTTGGTGCAGAATATTTGAGCAGGTAGGGTCTATAGTCATTGGAGTTTAGAATAAAAAGAGGGGATCTCATTGAAGAAGCTTGCCAAAGTAAATATTTAGGATGTTTTCCCATTGGTGAGAATTTAGGGACATAATTTTAGAATTAAGGTTCAGCCATTTACAAGGGAAATGAGGATTTTCAGAGGTTTGTGAATCTTTGGAGGAGATATAGAGATTAAGTCAAACTGCACTGATCCTAGCTTGAACCTTACAGCTGCCACCTGCATTAACCCAGTGACTGCCTTCAATGTTTGTTGCCACATGACTCCCAATACATTGCTGGCGACAGGTTTAGTTTAAAGATACAGAGCAGAAACAGGCCCTTTGGCCCACCAAGTCCACACTGACCGCATATTAACACCATCCTGCACATAATAGGGACAATTTTTATATTTACCAAGCCAATTTACTTACATACCTGTATGTCTTTGGAGTGTGGGAGGAAACCGAAGATCTCTGAGAAAATTAACGGGGAGAACATACAAACTCCGTACAGGCAGCGCCGTAGTCGAGATCGAACCCAGGTCTCCAGCGCTGCAAGCGCTCTCAGGCAGCAACTCTACTGCTGTGCCACACTCAGTGGCCCTACCACGTGGTCATGTGGTTCATTGACATCGACAGGGTCGCAGAGAGCTGCCAGACAGCCTGTTCTGAACCGAGGCATTTGGACATGCTTGAAAAAATATTAAGTTATATTACACAATTGAAATGTATTTATTTGAAAATATCTGATAATTGTTTCGATTCATTAAAAATAAAAATATACATTGATATCTGAGCAAAATCTATTTACCTAAACTTACCTTTTAGATGTAGTTTAGAGCCTCCTTTCAAGTGAATAGGATCACTCTTGATGAGCCAGCAAAGGTTTGTGTTAAGTTGAGGATCCAGATGTGAATTGTATCCAATTCCTCAGCTTGGCTACTTAGTCCTAGATTCAAAGGTGAGTCCGGGGGACAGAGCAAAGAGTCAAATACATGTCGATCCTTCGGCATATCTCTGAACTCCTGTTGTAATGCATAGGCATGGAAGTCCTGCATATTACAACACAGTGTGATGTACGAAAATTTACCACACTGAAATACAAAGTAAGATTCACTCACACGCAGTTAGCCATCAGTTCATTGTGGCACCACCAGCTAATTGTCAGCACTATATTCAAGCAATATATTCAAAGCTGAGAGAGTCAAGAGTTTTGGACTGGAGTAGGGTTAAAGTTTATGGGAAACAGGCAGGAAAGTTGAGGCCAAGGTCAGATCAATAGTGATCTTACTGAACAGCATAGTAGGCTTGAGAAGCTGTATGGCTTATTGCTTCATGGTCTTATAAATATTGAAATAATGGCCTGAAATTCTGATCTCATGCAGGTTCTGCATGTTGCAGTTCAGTAATGCAGCTAATGCTATTGTGCTTCACAAGTAAATGGTCTGGAGTTTAATGGCCCTGTCTCAGGGTGCGAGTCATCCCACGAGTGACCCCAAGTGAAAGAAAAAAAACAGACTCGTGGTTGTGTACGAGATTTCAAGTTTATGATCAAGTGTGTGAGGGATAAAGTGATTAAACCCCACTATTGTAAGGGTTCAGGAGAGGATTCTAGCCGATAGAGGCCAGGGGGAGGATTCTGACACAGCTGTGGATGAAGTTACCAGAACTGTCCTTGAATAAGGATTGATAGCATTGTATAGCGGTAGAAGGGGAGTGATGGGATGCGACCCTTATCAGTAGAGACTGGTGATGGATGCAACCCTTGTCAGTAGAGATTAGCTTTTAATTCAGATACAAGAAAACTAAGACAGGTCTGTTGGAGGTGAGCAAACTGGGGCAGGTCATTTACCACTGAGCATGCTTAATAAAATAAATGAATATTACTAACACACCCCTGGTCAAGAAACTGCTCATTACCATGAACATGCGATGTATGATGCGGGGGGTACTGTGGGGACGCACCTATGGACTGTGCACCACAGTGCTCTGATTGGGGAGGGCCAGAAGGGGAGGTTAAATGTAGAATTGTGTGTATAAAGGGGCTTTACGTTCCTGACTTCGGTGTGTCTCAACTAGGAGAGGCACCCGACTCTGCAGACTCGCAAATAAAGCATTTCTTGTTTCCATGATTTAGTCTCTGAGTAGTGATTGTGAGCACAACCTATATCTCACACGTGTTTAACCGAGTTCCCACGAGTATGTCATTGCTGCGATGATCCAACTTCCTCTCCCGAGTTACCAAGTTCCTCTCCCGTTACTCTTGAGCCAACCGTGAATGAAGGTAAGTGTGTGAGGGTGTGAGAAGTCCATGCCGGGTGCCGGCCGCAGCCGCTGTCCTTTCACATCAGTTGCACATCAGATTGTTGGGAGACGGAGCTCAGGGTTCGCCTCCTGAGCTGCTTTGGTGCCCGGGTGTAAGTTGAGGTGGAGGGGGGTGGGGGGTGACAGACAAGGCTCTTGGGCGCTGGGATCATTCTCTGCTGGATGGTCTTAGTGCGGGAGACGTGTAGGAGAGGTGTGCTGACTGCAGGCAGACACTTTGGTAGTGATTGCCCACCAGTCTCTAAAGCCGCTGTGTCTCCCTGTCCCTATGAAAGCAGGGGGCAATCAAGCAGCACAATAGCCCCCTCACCCTCCACGCCAACACAAAGGGCAACGATCCCAAGGCTTTAGGGGCAGAAACAGCAGACAGGCGACAATCACCCGCCATAACGCGAGAGATATCATGCGCTATTGTAGGTCTCCTTTGCACGTCGGTGTTTCTGTATTTCTCCATCTCATTGTTGGCCCTGTCTGTCACCATGTGTGTGACCCCTTCCCTCCCCTCTCCAGCTCCCCGCCCATTGCACCGGGCGCGGGGGCTTCGCACCGTCTTCACGTCGGCGACGATCCCAAGGCTTTAGACGGAAGGCAGACGCAACAAGCTGGAGTAACAACGCGGGCCAGGTAACATCTCTGGAGAATGTGGATAGGTGACATTTCGGATAAGGGCTCGTCTTCTGAAGAAGGATCTCGACCCGAAAAGTCACCTATTCCTTCTCTCCAGAGTTGCTGCCTGACCCGCTGAGTTACTCCATCTTTTTTGTGTCTATCGTTGAATGGGTGACGTTTCGGGTCGAGACTTTCGGACTGAAAATAAATCTTGCCTCGCGTGAAGTGGCTTGTAAATTAAAACATAAAATCAAGAAATGTTAAAAGTTGACTCATTTATGTGCTGCTATTCATTCACCTGGCCTATTGCTGTCCTCCCTCGTCCACCGTGAGCACTGGACAACTCACCGGGTGCAAACCTCCGCTGCATCCCGGGCGGAGGGCGATGATCACCGGACTGACCGGCAAGTAGAGGCGGCGGTTCGGCCAAGCCCGGCTCCCCGCCACCGGGATAAACACCAACTACTGGAGTGAACTCAGCGGGATCTCTGGAGAAGTCTGAAGTAAGGTCTTGACCTGAAATCTCACCCATCCCATCTCTCCAGAGATGTTGCCTGTCCCTCGGAGTTACTCCAGCATTGTGTGTGTCTATCTCCGGTGTAAACCAGCATCTGCAGTTCCTTCCCAATCCCACACTCTCGGCCCCGGGGGGTGGATGGAGCATCACATGCGGACACATCCCACCCACAGCCCCAGACTTGCCCCTCCGGCAGGTCTTTAACCGTACTAAAGTCCTGTTCATGAGACAGAGTGACGAATACGAAGCCACGGGCAGGCGCCTCAGTAATAAAGGACAAGTGGCAGATCATCGCAGAAAGGCCGAAGATAGACACAAAATGCTGGAGTAACTCAGCGGGACAGGCCGCATCTCTGGAGAGAAGGAATGGGTGGCGTTTCGGGTAAGTCTGAAGAAGGGTCTGGACTCCATTCCTTCCCTCCAGAGATGCTGCCTGGTCCGCTGAGTTACTCCAGCATTTTGTGTCTATCTTTGGTTCAGTCTTTACTCGAGCGAACGAACAGATTATAAGAAAGTTCCCACGGTAGACTCACGAGTCACTAAGGTAAACGCACGGGCCACTACATTATTACAACGCATTTAAATGTTTCCATTTTTAACTTGAACAGTTAATTTGACTCGTGGAAAAAATGAAACTTGTTTGATTTTTTTCACGAGTTAACAAGTTTCCCGAGTACCTGCCGTTAGCGCCACGAGTCGATAAGTTGCTCTTGCGAGTTCAGATGTTCCCGCTACGTGATCACCATGAGTGAAAACTTGGGGTCACTCGTGGGCCAACTCGCACCGTGGGACAGGGGTTTAACACACGGACTTTCCTCCCCGTTGCCTCACCTGAAGTTTGCTGTTTGCTGATTTCCAAAATATGGTGAGATCTAAGGGCCCATACGATGCCTTCAGGGAATAGATCAGGTAACGCAAAGTGTCTTTTACCCAGAGTAGGTGAATCGAGAACCAGAGGACATAGGTTGAAAGTAAGGGGGGGCTGGGGGAAAGAATTAATGGGAACCTGAGGGGTAACTTTTTTACCCAAAGTGTGGTGGGTGTATGGAAGGATTTGCCAGAGGAGGTAGTTGAAGCAGGTACTATCGCAACGTTTAAGAAACATTTAGACAGTAGATGGATAGGATAGGCACAACATGCTGGAGTAACACAGCAGGACAGGCAGCATCGCTGGAGAGAAGGAATGACCCGAAACATCACCCATTCCTTCTCTCCAGAGATGCTGCCTGTCCTGCTGAGTTACTCCAGCATTTTGTGCCTACCTTCGATTTAAACCAGCATCTACAGTTCTTTCTTACACATGGATAGGATAGGTTTAGAGGGATATAGGCCAGAAAGCAGATAGGTAGGACTAATGGAACCTTATACATGGAGCATGTTGGTAGGCGTGGACAAGTTGGGCCAAAGGGCCTGTTTCCACGCTGTATAACTCTATACCTCTATGACTATCCAGGCAGTTTATGAAACAACGTGACTAGGTCTTTAGTTCACGGCTTCAGCAAAACTTTGTTAATCCCAGATCTGGTTATTTTGTTACCTATTCCAGGATATCCACATGATCAGAGAATGAGGAGAGGGCACTCTGAACAGAGCAATGCATTAAAATTGGCCACACAGGAGTGTGGTTCACTTACTTTAAGTAAGGTTCACTTACTTAAATTGTAAGATATGTTGGTCAACTTTCAGCTCTGTTTATTGCTGGTCTTTGAAAGCTGCATGGAGACATTTTGGATGCACACAGAGAGTAAATAGACAGGACAAAATTACCAAGGGCCTTGACTGATGTGGAACTGATGTTTCTGCTGGTGAATGTATCCAGAACCAGGGTGTGTGCAGATGCTGGTTTAAGTGCAGTCTGAAAAACAGTCTTGACATGAAACATCACCCATTCCTTCTCTCCAGAGATTCTGCCTGTCCTCCAGAACTAGGGTCACTGATACAAAATAAGGATCTGGACATTCTGGACAGAGATGAGCAAATATTTCTTTAAAAACATAGAAAAATAGGTTCAGGAGAGGGCTTCGGCCCTTCGAGCCAGCACTGCCATTCAATATGATCAAAGCTGATCATCTAAAATCAGTACTGATCCTGCTTTTTTTCCCCGATATCCCTTGATTCCTTTAACCCCAAGAGCTAAATCTAACTCTCTCTTGAAAACTTTGGTGAATTGTCCTCCTGCCTTCTGTGGCAGGGGATTCCACAGATTTACAACTCTCTGGGTGAAAAAGTATTTTCTCATCTCAGTCTTAAATGGCCTATCCCTTATTCTTAAACTATGACCCCTGGTTCTGGACTCTCCCAACATCGGGAACATTTTTCCTGCACCTAGCCTGTCCAATCCTTTAAGAAATGTATATGTTTCTGTAAGACCCCCTCTCATTCTTCCAGTGAATATAAGCCCAGTCGGCCAATTCTTTCATCATATGTCAGCCATCCCGGGAATTAACCTGGTGAACCTACACAGCACTCCCTCAATAGCAATAATGTCCTTTCTCAAATTAGGAGACCAAAATTGCACACAGGTGCAGTTTCACCAAGGCCCTGTACAACTGCAGTAGGACCTCCTTGTTCTGAAACTCAATTCCTCTCGCAATGAACGCCAACATGCCATTAGTTTTCTTTACTGCCTGCTGTACCTGCATGCTTACTTTCAGTGACTGATGTACAAGCACACCCAGGTCTTGTTGCACCTCCCATTCTCCTAATCATGACACCATTCAGATAATAATCTGCCTTCCTGTTCTTGCCATCAAAGTGAATAACCTCACACTTAACCACATTATACTGCATCTGCCCACTCACCCAACATATCCAAGTCACCCTGCAGCCTCATAGCATCCTCCTCGCAGCTCACATTGCCACCCAGCTTTGTGTCATACGCAAACTTGAAGATGTTACATTTAATTCCCTTGTCTAAATCGTTAATATATATATTGTAAATAACTGGGGTGCCAGCACCGAGCCTTGCGTCACTACAGTTACATAGTGAGTTATGAATATTTAAAATTCATTCTCTGAGAGGATTGTGGAGTCTCATTTGCTTAGTCGTTGTTTGCATGATAGTGATTAATAGATAATAAGTGAATCGAAGAATATGATGTTAGTCCAAGAAAAAGCCACTGGGGTAAAAGATCAACCACAACCTCACAGAATGACAGGGAGGCTGGATCGTGTCACTGATATCTCATGATCCTGTGTGCTTTCAACTTTCATCTGAAAGCTGCATGTGACTGTTAAGTGAGGCTCTTGCATCTTGCATTCTTGTCCTTGACATCTCTCCCCGCAGTTGCTCCATTTCTGAATACTTTGGTCGAGAAGCCTGCAGCTACTTGTGTCTAAATCAGAGCTCCCCTTCCAAGGCTCTTGTCATTACTTTAGCTGTGAACTTTTGATCACAAAGGCACCAGAGAACTGCAAGGTAGATTAAACATCAGGGAAGAGCTGCAGTGGATCTGACAGGGCTGGGAAACAATCTTAGGACTTGATATCAAACTGGCAAACAATTAAAATCTCACTTCTAAGCACTTTGGAATTTCAGTTTTGGCGAAGGTTTTATATAAATGCAGGTAGTAACTCTCACCTCAAATCTAATAAAGGTTTTACATGGCCAGTGACAGTTCTGGATCCTGCTCGTGTATTTGAAACCATTTGAACAATAGAATAACCTCTTGAAAATAAATACCTACCTCGACTGCGGGAAAAAGAAAATTGTGTGCATTTGTGTCCGCACACAACTAATTCAGCTGGATAGCTGGAGAAGGCTAATTCCCCGGTGGGGTCTAAATGATTGATAAGTTGCTTCACTGTAGTGTGGGTCAGTCGATCAAAATTCCTACCCACTCCCAATGCCAATTGTACTTTAAGTGTGTGCTTGCAGAAATAAAATATTACTGTGATGCCCATTTCCTGGATTAAGCTACGACATTTCCCTTGCCCATAGTGTGGTTGCCGTGGGAGATGGAAATGAAGCATTAAGTTCTCCTTCACAAGTTCACCAGTTAAACATAGAGAATATTAATTACACAACAGTAGACAGAAAAAAGCTAGAGTAACTCAGCGGGACAGGCAGCATCTCTGGAGAGAAGGAATGGATGGCATTTCGGTTTGAGACCGTTCTTCAGACTGAAGTCTGTCTTCGGTTTGAACCAGCATCTGTAATTCCTTCCTACACAGTTAAACGACAGCGCTCTTTTAACTTCTTCACCATACTATATTATCTGTGAATTATCCAATGAATTCCAATCCACATCTAGTAAGTGTGGCATGTTGACTGGTTATCTTGAAGGGATTATCTTTCTTAATTAGTGCTAGTTATACGAACAGTTACACAAACAAACCTAACACTTTTTTTAGGACGGACTACAATCTCTGGAATGAATGGCAGGTTGTGAAAGAGGAGATTAAATCACAATTTTTTAAACTGAAATTTAAGGCACATTTATGTAGCTAACATCATAATACCGTAAAGAATTGAAATATGTGGGCCAATTTTATTGTGTAAATTAAGTAGCTCTTCCGGTTATTACGATTTGGTTACATTGATTATATATTGATAATGTTTGTACGAAAACCTGCTTTTCAAACGTATTCTCATACATCTCCCAATGTGTATTCACTCGAGTCTCTGGAGCTCTCTTGAGACGTTGCAGTGTTTTTTTACAGTCAGGCAGTGACAGCTCATTCTCTACCCCATATCTCTTGTCACGCCTGTCAGAGATCTGCATGTGGCCATTCATGACGTTCATGTGATTCTTCCAGGGTAGCTCAATCTAAAAGAAGCACTGTGTACCTTCATTTTTCTCCTGATTTCGTCAGCCAGAT
Source organism: Okamejei kenojei (assembly GCA_035221665.1). Classification (NCBI taxonomy): domain Eukaryota; kingdom Metazoa; phylum Chordata; class Chondrichthyes; order Rajiformes; family Rajidae; genus Okamejei; species Okamejei kenojei. The sequence continues at coordinate 40,069,268 of CM069146.1, forward strand.
TTTTCCTTATTTTATATTGTGAGTGCTTGTTTCCTGTTTTTTATGGCCTGTTGCTCTGAGAGCTCAGGTACAGTTGCTGGTACAGCGCTTGTATCGAGCGCCGGAGGCCCGGGTTTAATCCCGACTATGGGTGCTGCCTGTACGGAGTTTGTACCTTCTCCCCGTGACCACATGAGTATTCTGCGAGATCTCCGGTTTCCTCCCACAGTCACAAAGACGTAAGGGTTTGTAGGTAAATTGGCTTGGTATAAGTGGAAATTGTCCCTAGTGTGAGTGGGATAATGTAAATGTGAGGGGGTCGGTGCGCACACGGTGAGCAGAAGGGGCTGTTTCCGTGCTGTATCACTAAACTAAACAATCTTCCTGTTTTTGAAAATATCAGTTCTTATTCAATTTCAAAATAATTGGATTGGCTGCTGGGAAGAATGTAGTCTGGCTCATGAGTATTCCTCGGAACTTCATAGGCTTTCCTGGAGACTTGGTTTAGTAGGTCTATGTAATGTGAGTACAGTGGGGGTGCTGTGATTAATTTACTGGATTAGTTGTCAAGAGGCCAGGACAAGCAATCTAAATGCAAATCCCAACATGCCATTTAAGTTTAAATTAAGATTAATAATCTAGTATTTAAAAAAAGACTTGACATTAGTAATAATGAAATCCCCATCTGGTTCACAAATGTATTTCAGGGGAGGATACCTGCCACCCTTACTTGGTCTGGCATTTATCTGATTCCTGACTGAACAATATGGTTGACTTAAAAGTTCTAGCAAGCTATTGAGCTCATGGGGCGGTAAGGGATCGGTAATAAATGCTGATCTCACCAATGATGCACAGATCCCCCAAAATGAATTCAAAAACCACATCAAGTGTGCAAATGGAGTTCTTGGAAGGAGGAAATGGGGGTCATAGAGCTGTAGAGCACTGAAACAGGCCTTTCATCCCACCTTGTTATGCCGTCCAAGTTGGCATACTGGGCTTGTCACATTTGCCGGCATTTGGACCATAATTCCCTTAACCTCTTATCTATATATCTGACCCTGGGGGGTGGTGGGGGGGGGGGGGGGGGGGGGGGGTTAAGGGAATGAGCTTTTCATTGTGTGGTCACCCAGATTTTGCAGCAGTACCTGATTAATTTCATAATTTATTGGAGTCCATATCAGATCTTCAAAAATACATGCAAACTGATGTAAACTGCTGGTTTATGTTTGTAGAAAGACACAGTGCTAGAGTAATTCAGCGGGTCAGTCAGCATCTCTGGAGTAGATGGTAAGGTGACTTCTTCAGACATTGCAGGGGGGCAGTAACGAAAGCTGAAAAAGAAGAGGGGCAGCAAATAGGTGATCACAGGTGAGGGTTTTTTGTTTGATAGGTGGGTTGTTGGACAGAGGCCAAGGATAATTGACAGGTGTACGCCCAAAAAGAATAACGAGTTGTGGATTGTTAAACTCGGGGATTGAAAAATTGCAAATTGTGTAGCCATTGGAAGTAATGGAGGGGGGGGGGGGGGGGAGTACAAAGGAGAAAGGAGAGGGGTAAGAGGGCTGCTTGTGGGTTAGTTTCTAAATTTGAAGAATTAAAAATCGTCCAAGTACTTTGCACCTAAATCCTGAATAGTTGCCCACAAAGCACTTATGTAGCTTAACAGGCCAGAAGCAGGAAGCATATTTTCCCCAGCTGAAGTCTAGAATGAAGGATCGCCATTTCAGACTACAGGAATGAAATGAAGGGTCCTGACCAGCGATGCTGCCTGGCCTGCTGAGGTACTCCAGCCATTTGTGTATCTTCAAACTGAGAGGCACTTCATTACGAATTTATGAGCTGAGGAGAAATGTTTTCATCCAGAAAATGGTGAATCTTTGGAATTATTTTCCCTGGAGGACTGTCGAGCCTCAATTAACAGAGTCATCAAGTTCATTCAAAACAAAGACTTCTGGGTGTTATGTGAAATGGGGATAGTGCAGGAGAATGGCAGTGCGTTATGTGGCTAATATTGTTTCTCTTTCACCTGCATGGTTCTCAATTTGTTTATTGTATCACACGTGGCAGTGTGAAATATTTCATGTATTATTTTTAGAGATAAAGCATGGAAATAGGCCCTCCCACCTACCAAGACCACGGCGATCATCAATCATTATTCAGTTTGTTTAGTTTATTGTCATGTTGTCCGAGGTACAGTGAAAAGCCTTTGTTGCCTGCACTAGTTCTATGCTAGACACTAGAGACAATTTACAGAAGCCAAATCACCTACAAATCTGCACATCTTTGGAATGTGGGAGGAAACTGGACCATCTGGAGAAAACCCACAGGGTCACAAGGAGAACCGGCAAACTCCATACAGAGTGCACCCATAATGAGAATCGAACCCGGGTCTCTGGCATTGTTCAGCAGCAACTCCACCTCTGCACCACCGTGCCGCCTTAAAGTCCCAGTCAAATCCCCCAGTGCCTCCTCATCTGCTGCTGTAGAGCAGGACTGACTGACTGAGAGCTCTTTTATCTGTCACATCTCAGCTATCCCCACCAAAACTATCTATACTGGGGGATTAATAGAGAGCCTGGGTGAATTAACATAGTAAAGCATCGATGAAGAGAAAAAAACAAGCTGGTGGGAAGCAGCAAGAGAAAGGAATCATAATTCCAAATACTGTGTTCATGAATATTAAGGGAAGGGTGCTTCAGTTTGCCCCATTTATCTCTGGAGTATAGTTTTAGTGGCAAGCAGGCAGCTGGATTAATTAGAACTCATCAAGGTAGATGTGCTCCTAATTGTCACTCCCCTCCATTAACTGCCATTATTTTCAATCTTCCACCCATTAGTTGTTAAGGCACATGATACAACAAACACTTATCTCTGACAATAACAAAATGGGTCATTAACTGAGCTTTGTGCAATGAGACCCGAGACAACCTTCAAGCATATTTCTCAAATTGCCTTCAAGCAAAGGCCACGAACCAAAGCTGCTCAGGGCTGCTACTTCATCGTACTGATTAAACCAGGTGTTATTTGCAACGTGCTCTCTCTTTTATATGGTTGATGCTTTTTGATGTATGTGTATGTGAGGGATGGACTTATCCAAGAACCACTGCATCCCCGCATAGTTTTTAAAATAATTTTCAGTTCTCCAAAATGTACAGGAAAAGCTAAGAAACAATGGGATAAGGAGAGATATATTTTAATCCATGGAGTTTAATTGCCTTGTTGAGTCTCATTGTCTATAGCTTGATTTCACCTAGCCCACAGGGCCTGTAACAATGGCCTGTTTCCTTTATCAGTGCTACCTTTTTGCATATCTTTCTTTCATTCATTCTATATCTCTCCATATAACCATATAACCATATAACAATTACAGCACGGAAACAGGCCCTCTCGGCCCTTCCAGTCCGTGCCGACCATTTGTTTTCCCCTAGTCCCATCTACCTGCACTCAGACCATACCCCAACCTATATCACTGTCTCTATCTCTCGTTTCCCTTTCCCCTAACTCTCAGCCTGAAGGAGGGTCTCGACCTGAAATGTTGCGTATTCCTTTTCTCCAGAGATGCTGTCTGACCCGCTGAGTTACTCCAGCTTTTTGTGTATCTTGAGCTTAATTCTTCTGATAATTTGACTATCTGGTATAACATGTTTGAAGTCCTTGAGCAAAAATTTGAGTAAGTATTGATAATCATTCAGAATGCTAAAATATTTATTCATCTCTGTATTCTTGATACTTCAGGTGCAGACAAATAGTGAGGCTCCTTCCTTCATCAGATTTCTTTAACTGTCCTCCACAGTTTTCACTTCAATAATACGAGTGAGGAAAAAGGGAATTTTAGACAGCTCCTGGCACTTGTAGTGGAAACTCTATTCAAACAATCTATATCAAGTTTGATCTGGCATATAGAACTCTTCATTGATTTGAAGGGAAGGGGTGTGAGAAAATAAGATTAGTACTTAATAGTCTGAGTCTATTTTAAAGTTTTAAATTATTTATATGGGTTCTAGTCGTTTTGTTATAAAAAAATCATTATTTTCAGTTTTTGCAGTGTTTAATAGTTTTAGTATATTTCTAAATATTAGAAACTAATATTAGAATATTAATTGTTTACAAAGCTTTGACAGTTGGCTAAGTGAGTGAGTGTAGCTTAATGCAGTCTATTTCTTTAGCTGAATTGTTATTTAGCCTTATTCTGCACCTTTTCTGAAATGGCCTTGCTTGATGTCATGGAAAGCCCTATATGTGTGTCGGGTCTCACTGCGTGTATGTCCTATTCATATGCAGGCTTCACTGCGCATATTACTGTCAGCATGCGGGGCCTTACTGTGTTACGGCCTATTCATGTGTGGGGTCTTACTGTGTGTACTCCTCTGTGTAGGGCCGCACTGAGCAAACACCCTGTTTATATGTTGGCTTCACTGTGCTTATCCCTGTCTGTGTGTCCCTGTCACTGTATTTACATACTGTCTGTGTATACACCTTGTCTATGTTTAGGGCTCCACTGTGTACGCCCTATCCATGTGCAGGGCCTCATTGTGTGTGTGTCTTGTCTGTGTGAAGTGTATCTGTGGCCACGTGTAGGGCCACACCCGTCCATGTGTAGGGCCACACCATTCTTATGCCCTGTCTATGTGTAGGGCACTGATCGCCAAATGTTTTATCTCCCAACAGAGAAGGAGGAAACATTGATAGAGTAGGTTACCAAAAAACCCTCCTCCATTAGAAACAATTTTCATAAGGAATGGTGGCTTATTGTTATTCCTTTAGACCTTGAAGCTTCTCCCATGTTGCAGAAACTAGATTGACAACTATATCATGGTGTGAGACTATTAAAACCACAAATACTCCGTGTAACCTCCAAATGTGTGCCTCTTGGGCAGCTGAATAATGTAACCATTGTGTTATGAGTGGTGCTATTCTGGAAGGGGGAAGCAAGGATAATCTCCTAATATTCCTAATAAAGAATGGATTGACTAGCTTTATATTCACTGGAATTTAGAAGGATGAGAGGGAATTTTATAGAAACATTTCAAATACTTAAGGGATTGGACTAGCTAGATGCAGGAAAAATGTTCCCATGTTGGGGGAGTCCAGAACCAGGGAACACAGTGTTAGAATAAGGGGTAGGCTATTTATGACTGAGTTGAGGAAAAACTTTTCTGTCCAGAGAGTTGTGAATCTGTGGAATTCTCTGCCACAGTAGGCAGTGGAGGCCTTAATTCATTGGATGTTTTCCGAGAGAGATTTAACTCTTAGGGCTAACAGAATCAGGGGCTATGGGGAGAAAGCAGGAATGTGCTACTGATTTTGGATGATGAGCCATGATCATATTGAATGGCGGTACACTTGCACTGAAACACCGAATGCTGATCAGGGTTGTTCACTACAGACAAGATAAAAAAATATGTGATTGTCACAATGAAACATTGTTCATGAGCCCTGTCAGATTTCTCGCGGTCCTTATTTATGAGATAGTTTGAACCTTCCTATGTGCAGAGTAATCTTCTCCATCCTGTGAAATGCCAATCACACAATGGTCTCACAACTGATTTTATGGCCACCCTACTATTCATCACAGTTCTAGCATAGACAGGGGAAACGAATGATGCTTAATAATCCTTCTGTTGTCCTACCTTTAGTGAGGCGAGAATGGGATTGGGGTAAAAGAAGGTAGGGTGCATGGGCAATGGGGAAGCAATTTTCATGATATGAAGCTTGCCTTGATGTAACTGTGAGATCATAAGAATTCTTTCCACATTAACCGGCATTCTTGGAGTCTCACTCCTGGAGGAGACCACTCTGCCCACCTTTGCCCTGGTTCCTCTCGTGGCCTGGTTCCTACCAGGCGATCTCCCATCCACCTCCCCTAGTGTATAAGACCGCTTTCCTGCCACATTTTTCATGCAGTAGGATTTTTATGTCCTGTGCAAATTTTTTGGGTGCTATCTCTCTCTCCCATGGCATCACTTTCTCTTTCATTGAAACTGTCCTGTGTGTTGCTCTTGAACGGCATAAGTAGTAATAACCTTCTATGACTACTGCATAGCAAAATGTTACTGTTTGTGCGGATTTGAGCCTGCTCCCAATAGAAACCACTCAAACCCCTTCTCCATACCTCCTCCATACACGGCTAAAAAATAATAAAAACTAGAATCAAAAACATACATTTAACGGGACAAAATTTTTTAAAAAGACAGACGGACTGCAGTTTAGCCGCTGCCATTAGGCGCCGCCACACTCCAGATCCAGACGTGTTTAAAGAGCACATTGTCAGATTTTATTAAACGCCATTTTTAAACATTTTGTTTTCACCATGTACAAATTACAGCTGTTTACAGTCACCCCCCCCCCCCGTTTCAGAACACCATAATGTTTGGGACACATGGCTTCACAGGTATTTGTAATTGCCTCCTTAATGCAGGTATAAGAGACTTCTAAGCACCTAGTCTTTCCTCCAGTCTTTCCATCACCTTTGAAAACTTTTATTGCTGTTTATTAACACGAGGACCAAAGTTGTGCCAATGAAAGTCAAAGAAGCCATTATGAGACTGAGAAACACGAATAAAATTGTTGGAGACATCAGCCAAACATTAGGCTTACCAAAATCAACTGTTTGGAACATCATTAAGAAGAAAGAGAGCACTGGTGAGCTTACTAATCGCAGGAAGACCTCCACAGCTGATGACAGAAGAATTCTCTCTATCTATATTACTAAAAGTCTGATCTTGACCGCTTTTGGCTCGCTGTGCTGCGATTTCCGAGAGAACGCCGCCACCTATGGCCATTGTTTTTGGCCACCTCACTCAGAGCCGCCCTCCACCTTCCGGGACCGGAGGATTTTTCCCATTGATGAAAAATCAGAGAGATATTAATGTTTTTTTAATTTTGCCATTCCCTCTGCTGCCCCTGCTGGTGGGAGGGGGGGAGGACTATAAAACCCGGAGGTGGTGTGCCTCACTCAGTCTCTGCAACATGGAGGAAGTGAGAGGTTCATGTCTCTCTGAATATCACTAAACACATCTACTCAACTGTGAGTGCCCTTAATGTGGTTTGAAAATCAAAATATGGTTGGTTTCAAGTAGAAATGCACTGCAACTGGCTGTCTTTGGGGTGAAGTGGAAATGCACTGCAACTGGCTGTCTTTGGGGTGAAGTGGAAATGCACTGCAAATGACTGTCTTTGGGGTGAGGTGGGAGTGCACTGCAAATTGCTGTCTTTGGGGTGAGGTGGGAGTGCACTGCAAATGGCTGTCTTTGGGGTGAGGTGCGAGTGCACTGCAAATGGCTGTCTTTGGGGTGAGGTGGGAGTGCATTGCAAATGGCTGTTTGGGCGGGTGGGGGTTTGGGGTCAAGTGGAAATGCACTGCAAATGGACTGATTGGGCGGGGGGCAGGTTTGGGTTGAAGTGGAAATGCACTGCAAATGGCTGTTTGGGTAAACTTGACAACTTCCTGTTTGCACTATATTGATTTTAGATAAAACGCTACCACTTACGACTGATTTTTGGCTATCTTACTCAGTCCCCTTCCACTCATCAGGTGCAGAGGATTCTTCCCATCAATGAATATTAAAAGTGTTTAGTGTTTAAAAAATGTTGAATCACGCCATGAATGCCACACCTTTTCCGGTGGGAGGGGGTGGGATTATAAAAACCTGGAAGTGTGGGTGTGGATCAGTCTCTGCATGATGGGGGAGGGAGAGGTCACGTCTCTGTCTGAGCTGTGAATCAACTGAACACACTGAATGTCTACTGAACTGTGAGTGTGGTGTTTTATGTGGTCTTATGGTGGTTTTACCCTGCTTGAAATGGTATGAAACTGCATTTGAATGTGGTGGCCTTGCACCCTGCATGAAATGGTATGAAACTGCATTTGAATGTGGTGTCGTTTCACCCTGCATGAAATGGTATAAAACTGCATTTGAATTTGGTGGCCTTGCACCTTCCTTGAAATGGTATGAAACTGCACGTGAATTTGGTGGCCTTGCACCCTGCTTGAAGTGGTAGGAAACTGAACCTGAATTTGGTGACATTACACTCTGCTTGAAGTGGTATGAAACTGCACTTGAATTTTGTGGCCTTGCACCCTGCTCGAAGAAGTAAGAAACTGCACTTGAATTTAGTGGCCTTGCACCCTGCTTGAAATGGTAGAAAAATGGATTTGAATTTGGTGGCCTTGCACTCTGCTTGAAATGGAATTTCAAGGAAAAGCCATGAGCCAACTTCCAGCCCACCAGCCATGAGTGAGCCAGCACATCATGCTTGAGGGACTGAGCTGCCACCCCAATAATCCATTTGGCCCACAATGTCCATACTAGCCCTCTGGAGACCAGTGGTCCCTGCAGCCAACAACACCCATACCAGCGGTCCAGAAAGCACCCCCCCCCACTGGCCACCAATATTGGAATTGGTGGAGAGGTGGAATATTGCGTCGGGGGACCAGCCCTCCTGTGTGAACATGGGACCCAACGGGTCCCACTTAGTCTGGTAATAAATAAAAAATCCCCATACACCTGTCCGACAGATCAGAAACACTCTTTAGGAGTCGGGTGTGGATTTGTCAATGACCACTGTCCACTGAAGACTTCATGAACAGAAATACAGAGATGCAAGATGCAAACCACTGGTTAGCTGCAAAAGCAGGATGGCCAGGTTACAGTTTGCCAAGAAGTACTTAAAAGAGCAACCACAGTTCTGGAAAAGGTCCTGTGGACAGATGAGACGAACATTAACTTATATTAGAGTGATGGCAAGAGCAAAGTATGGAGGAGAGAAGGAACTGCCCAGGATCCAAAGTGTACCACCTCATCTGTGAAACAGGGTGGTGGGGGTATTATGGCCTGGGCATGTATGGTTGCTGAAGGTACTGGCTCACTTATCTTAATTGATGGTGCAATTCTATCTGCTCAAGTTCAACCAAATACCTCAAAACTCATTGGCCGGTGGTTCATTGTACAGCAAGACAATGATCCTAAACGTACTACTAAAGCAACAAAGTTTTTCAAAGCTAAAAAATTGTCAAATTCTTGAGTGGTCATTCACCCGATCTGAACCCAACTGAGCATGCCTTTTATATGCTGAAGAGAAAGCTGAAGGGGACTAACCCCTAAAACAAGCATAAGCTAAAGATGGCTGCAAAACAGACCTGGCAGAGCATCACCAGAAAAGACACCCAGCAACTGGTGATGCCCATGAATCGCAGACTTCAAGCAGTCATTGCCTGCAAAGGATATGCAACAAAATACTAAACATGACTACTTTAATTTACATGACATTGCTGTGTCCCAAACATTATGTGCCCTGAAATGGGAGAGACTATGTATAAACACTGCTGTATTTTCTACATGGTGAAACCATGATGTATAAAAATGGCCTTTATTGAAATCTGACAATGTGCACTTTAACCGCATGTGATTTTTTTTCTTTTAAAAATCTCATATTGTGGAATACAGAGGCAAATAAATAAATGATGGATCTTTGTCCCGAACATTATGGATGGCACTGTACGAGCACTGTCCTGCACACTGGGGACAATTTTACCAAAGCCAATTAAGCTACAAAGCAGTTACTAATTGGAGTGTGAGCACCCGGAGTAAACCCACGTGGTCACAGGGAAAACGTACAAACTCCATAAAGCCCGCACCCGTGGTCAAGATTAAACGCTGGCACTGTAAAGCAGCAACTGTATTGCAGCAACACTGTGCTGCCAAGAGTGACATTAGGGCATCATTTACAAGTGTTGACTGGGCACAGAATAGTTAATAAGCTATGAAAACAAAGAACCCGTGCTTGTACAGTTCCCTATTCATATTTTGTGTTGTGCAACAATGTTTGCTTAATCACTGTCACACGGGAACTGTTTTCAATTAGCACCCAATGGGGTAGATCTTGATTTTTTTTGCCCTGGTGTATCATGCTTGATAATGCGTTGGAATTCTGTTTGTCTTCCATTCCAATTTTTTTTTCTGACGACTAAAAGCTGAAAGAGATACAGTATAAAACAAGCAACATATCAACACTCACTCTAAATGTTCCACCCTGTTCTGCCCATACTCAAGCCACATTGCCTTCGAAACCAGTTGGTAGGTAAGGGAATGCAGATACAAGGCACTGTTGTTGTAGAAACAAGGAACTGCAGATGCTGGTTTACCAAGGAAAGATACAAATGCTGGAGTAACTCAGTGGGTCAGGCAGCATCACCGGAGAACATGGATCATGCATGTTCTGCAGAGGAACTGCAGTTGCTGGTTTGCAAAATAAAATCACACAGCAGGTCAGGAAATCTTAATTGTGTGATTGAATGTTTTATAGCTCTTTTTTTCTACAATTTTGTTATTCCAATCTCCAATATTTTATAAGCAAGAAACATTAAGTAAAATAAAACAATTCCTACGATAGGCTGCATCAATTTAATAGATGGTGCTGCTCTCCATCATTGTAAACAATAAATAATGCCAATGTAAAGTAATCTCGAAGCCTGCTGTGCTCGCTTTATAAACCTTTGGGCAAAGATACCCTTGTTTTGGTAATGGTGAAGACATTTGCAGTGAAATCACAGCACTTGGGGAGGGGGAGGGAAACCGATGCCAACTGATTAGTGTCTCTTCATGTAAATGTGCACCTGCTGTATGTGTTTACAGTGAGTTCCCCCTCATTAAGCTGCAATCGTCTGCAATCATAACAAACAGAAATTAGTCTGATTCATTATTGTCGGAGCCTTTCATTATCCCAGCTCACTCTGAAAGCACTGGAATTAGGGGATTTCTGAGTTTTCCTGGCACAACTCACCTTAATCCCCTTTAGGAATGAAGAGCTGTTTTCATTTAATCCGTGCAAGGCAAACAAGGTTCCTGTAATACATCCCGTTCAGCTTTTCTGCACACCCACAATGGTATTAGTTTCACAGCATGTGCATCAAGGGATCTAGGATTTAAAAAATGAAATAATCCTTTTAAGAACTTGAATGAATGGAGGACATTTATTTATGGAGTTTGCTACTCAAGTGGATCTTTCTATTATTTTGGTTTTCACTTTGAAGAAACCAATTTTCCGTGATGCTTCAATGTTTGTTCAATTATTGTGTGAATTATGATGGAATGTCATGCGTTTGGTATCAAAATGGAGGACCAGACCAGTGGATAAGGATCAATAAAAAATAAAATCAACAGCAAGAACTTGGGTTGAAGAAGTGTCCCTTCCCAAAACGTCGCCTATCCATGTTCTTCAGCGATGTTGCCTGATCCGCTGAGTTACTCTAACACTTTGTGCCTATTTTTGGAAATCAGCATCTGCAGTTCCTACTGTCTGCATTTAGATTCTCCAGTATCAGATCCCTGCCCTTTATCAGATTCCTTTAGCCACTTAGCCACTACCCAAGTCTGATTATCACACATCTAATGAGAATCTGGCTCAGATCAGTTCAGCAGCCAGCTCAGTGTTGCACCAGGTAGTGATTTTGCATCTGAGACATCAGAAATCTTGACACTTGTTTTTGGAATTCATAGACACGAATGTCAGCACTCTGCCTTTGTAATATCCAATGTCTCTTTGTCTCCCTTTGCTTTCCAGCGTTCAATAGAACCCAGCCAGACCTCACAATATTCCTGCAGAATTAATACTCTGGTGAGGAACCTCAGCCCCATCATTTGTACACTGGTACCTAATAAAAAGTTTACTTTTAATAATGTTCTTGTACAGAAATCTTTTAGTGTGTGTTTTCATACATTAAAGAGGTATTGCATGGAGGTACTGTGTTGCTGACAGTTTGTGGCGAGGTTTCAGATAGTATGGGCTTTGTACTTTTGTACAAAGCCCTTTCCTCCAAGATCTCTGACCATTGCAGAGAGGGGATATTGTAGAGCAAAGTGTTGTAGCTGACTGAGAGAGGATGGTCATTAGTACACGATTGCCAACAGTACTGCATTAAAAGCTATGCTGCACATTTGATTGGGAAATTAGCAGTCCCATTTAATTTAAATTTATCATTCCATCTCTCACCCACATTCTTCGAGAAATTTAAGGGAACCAATTAACTTATCAATTCACACACCTGTGGCATGTGGGTGGAAACCTGAGCGCCCAGAGGAAACCCACATGGTTCACAGGAAGAACATGCAAACGCTACATGGGAGAAGCAGGAGGTCCGGGTTGAACCCAGTTCTCTGGAACTATGAATTAGCAGCTCTATCGGCTACACCAAGCCATGCCCTCAACTGTCAAAGATTCTAGATGGTGGGAGGGAAGGAAGGATGAGTAAAATAAAAAGGGAAGAAGTGGGGAGAGTAAGGACTGGGCCATGATTGGGGAGGAGGGAAGCAAGAGAAAGTTGAGACAGTGGAATTAAGAGGGAGAGGACTGAGGAAAGAGCAAGATTGGATGATGATAATCAATGGAACTCTGAAGTCCGATAATCAATGGAACTTTCGGAATGAAGTCTAAAGAGGGTAGGAGTGAGGTAAGAGGAAGGGGAGAATGGATATGTAACGGTGAGGGGGAAGGAGAGAAAGAAGAAAGGGTCGTAGGAGGAGGGAACAGGAAAGATTGAAGGGGAGGGTTTGGAGGGAAAGTGAAGGATGAAGGGAGGCAGAAAGAGGAGGAAGAGAAAGGTTGTGGAGTACAAAACATGTCGAAAGGATGAAAAGGGGTGGAGGGATAAGATGGAGAGAAGGGACCAGCGGCAAGGAGGGGAGGGAGGACCAACTAATCATAGGGTGTGTGCAGACCTATGAGGTCAACTCATCACAATTGGAAAGAAAAAAGAGAGTGCACAAACAACCTGCAGGCGGAGGAAGGAATTGTTGAATATTTCAGGTCATAATCCTGTATCTGCAGTCTCTTATATCTCCAGATAAAATAAGGACCTAAGTTAAGGAAGGTCAAGACCTTGGACTCCCCCCCAAGTGACCTTACTAAAGATGAGCCCTTTAAACATTGCTGGAGTTTGCTCCTGGTTAGGTTTCACTGGATTATTTTGAGGCTGGTTCTTTTGCAAACAACATGTTCACCATGACACTTTGTGCAAGTGCCATCAATCTTGGCAACTGATAGCATGGTACGTGCTCCGGGGAATCCTGAATAATTGCGAGGAAGTGGTTTTAAATAAAACTCACTCCCATGGCTCAAAAGCATGGTGTCATTCAAGAGATTTTTAAGCGACCGTCTTTAAAGGAGGATTGGTGTTTAAAAGGACACAATCTTAAAATGACTATGCCAGTGTTTAACACACATGGTCTCATTTGTTTCCATGCATCTGAGTCATAGGAGTTCCAACTTTAGGGTATTTTACTCTGAATACGCCACAAATCTGGCTCGGACAAAACTCTGAACATTAATAATCCATTGTCTGTTATTTGCACTTTATTTATTCGTGTGTGTATTTACGTTATTCAAAGGAAGTAACACAAAGCAGAAAGTTTTTGATTTTAATTCACTTTCGCTTCACCCACAAACTGTGCTATTAAAAATGCCTCATTTGTGTCATCTTCGGTGCATGAATTGGGTCGAAACCCTTCTTCAAACGCGAAACATCACCTATTCCTTTTCTCCAGAGATGCTGTCTGACCCGCTGAGTTACTCCAGCTTTTTGTGTCTATCTTTGGTTTAAACCAACATCTGCAGTTCCTTCCAACACATAATTTTGATTGTGACCCTTCTCCAGGTTTACTCTCATATTTCATAGAGAGATAACCACACTTGCTCCAGTGATTATACTTAACATACCCTTGGCTGGTCTCACATCAGTATTGATTTATTAGTGTGTTGCAGTATTTTGTAGTATTGGGCTCAATCATGTTGTTGAAGAGGACATTGCCAGATGCTAGTCTGGTGGATGCATCCATCTTGTGGGGCCGAACACCATGGCCTAAGCCACAGCAGGGCCTTCCACTGCACACTGAAGATACCACCAGTTCCCTCTGAAATCTTTGACTGTCTGCAAAGCCATACATCCTGCCAAAGCTGTGCGACTCTTCAGTGTCTCTGAATGTTTATTCAAAGCTAATAAAATGAAACTAAATGATTTTGAAACAACAAAAGTAAAAGAGTAATAATAACTAAAATATCTAAATAAATATTTGTAATTCTAAACTTTAACTGAAATAAATTTTAATGAAGATCTTTTGTATAGGAGCAGGGAGTTCTACTGCAGCTGTACAGGGTTTTGGTGAGACTACACCTGGAATATTGCGTACAGTTTTGGTCTCCAAATCTGAGGAAAGACATTCTTCCCATAGAGGGGATACAGAGAAGGTTCACCAGTGATTCCTGGGATGTCAGGACTTTCATATGAGGAAAGACTGGATAGACTCGGCTTGTACTTGCTAGAATTTAGAAGATTGAGGGGGGATCTTATAGAAACGTACAAAATTCTTAAGGGGTTGGACAGGCTAGATGCAGAAAGATTGTTCCCGATGTTGGGGAGGCCCAGAACAAGGGGTTTAAGGTTAAGGGGGAATTCCTTTAGGACCGAGATGAGAAAAACATTTTTCACACAGAGAGTCGTGAGTCTCTGGAATTCTCTGCCACAGAAGGTTGTTGAGGCCAGTTCATTGGCTATATTTAAGAGGGAGTTAGATGTGGCAGTTGTGGCCAAAGGGATCAGGGGGTATGGAGAGAAGGCAGTTACAGGATACTGAGTTGAATGATCAGCCATGGTCATATTGAATGGCGGTGCAGGCTCGAAAGGCCGAATGGCCTACTCCTGCACCTATTTTCTATGTTTCTATGTTTCTATGTATGAATCAGCCATATGTATTATTTATTCATTTTTGGGGATACTGAGGAGAACAGCATTTATTGTCCACATGTATGCGCCCCATTGAAGATGGTGGTGAGCTAATGTCTTGAACAACTGCAGTTCTTCTGGTACAGCTACTCCCATGTTGTAGTTAGGGGGAGAATTCCAAGATTAAGCTGGAAAGGATGCAGAAGAAAAAATGGCCAAGATGTGACCCGGACTGAAGGGCCTGAGTTATGATGAGAGGCTGGATAGACTGGGATTGCTTTCCTTGGAGGGTAGCAGGCTAGGAGGCTTTATTGCGTCATACAACATTACGCGAGGTGTAGATCAGTTGTAGATGGCCGCAGTCTTTATCTGAGGGTCATAGAGTTCAGAACTAGAGGGCGTAGGTTTAACGTGAGAGGAGAAAGATTTAAAAGAGACCTGAGGAACAATTTCTTCACACAGAGGGTGGTGTAATTTATAGAATGAGCTGCCAGAGGAAGCTGTAGAGGCAAGTATAACGACAACATTCAAAATACATTTACAAGGAGAGGGACAATGAGCAAAAGGCAGACAAATGGATTCAGTTATAAAATCTGTAGGCATGGACATCTTAGGCTGAATGGCTTGTTTCCATTTTGTAGGACTGTATGACATGATTTAGACCCAGTGATACACTTGGAGGGGAATGTATAGGTAGCAGTGTTCCTACGCACCTAACACTTCATGGGTTTGGAGAAATCTAGGTGCAAATCTGCAGTGCATTTTGTAGATAGCCTATACTTCAGCCTCTGTTTATTGGTGGTGAAGGGAATGTACTTAGCTTTGTGGATGGGATACCAATCAAACTGGCTACTCAGCTGGGAGAATGTCTAGAATCCATTTCCATTGAAATGTTTGGTCAATGTAGCGATGTTACAATACTTACCTTCAGCGGCACTGCAGTTCTGCCACTGGCCGTGTTTGCGACTTTGGCGCCTTTGAAGGGGGGGGATGGGATTAAAACGCCGTTTTCTCCTGCCTGACGGAGGCGAACTTCCTCAGGCTGTTAAGCTGCTGCGGAAAAATCGTTCCGACTTCCATTCTCGGAAGTTTAAAAAAAAATCGTGGGACAATTTAATCGCTGGAGTAAAATAAAAAGCTACTTCTAACGCCGTCAACGTCTACAACGGGACGGATCTCACATGGGGAATAAAACAAAATGTAATTTGTTTATTTTACATATAAACTTGCTTCTTAAGATGACTTTAATCAAAATTTCTTTGGCGAAAATGTGATTTTTGGCTCCCTATGAACCGGCAGTGTTTTTCCTGCCGATATGGGGTTCTAATTCACCGCAAATGCAATGTTCCAATCGATCGCATTCCACAAAAACCCATTCGCAAGATGATTAAAATGCCCATTAATTTACGGGAATTAAACATTAAATTCCTTCCATTTGGCCTATAAATTCATGACAATGAGATTTAAAAATCATGTTATATTGTGAATTCTTGTGTGAATGTTATTTGGACACTTAGGCTATTTAAAAATGTTAACCTTTTGTAAAGAAATGGATAGATGTTTTGATCTAATAATTGGATTTTGTAATTAGCTACAATTGGGTAACTAACTAATTATATGCTTTAATTTCAGGTCATCCAAGTAAGATTGTTTCATATTTGTTTCAGAATGCTTCAATCCATAATAACTGAAAAATTCATTCAGTTCTCTTAATTTTTTAGAAAGTTATGGGCTTTTGACTGTCCTCGATCTCAGCTTTTGAGTTAAGTGAATGGAAAAGCAATAGGGAACAAGATGCTAATTTCAGAGTATGAAAATGGCCATAACTGTTTTAATACTGAAGATATGAAAGTGAATTAGGTGTCAAATTAAACTTCTTTTTATGCTTTATCTGATGGGATAAGTTGCAGACTTGACTTTGTAACATTGCTAGTCAATGGCGACTTTGGGATATTGATGATGGGATCCTGGATATTATTACTGAATATGAAAGGTAACTTTTAGTTTTTTTTTGTTCTAGGTTTAGAGATACAGTATGGAAACACCAATCCACACCAATCAGTCCAACGAACCCACACCAATCAGTGATCACCCATACACTAGTTCTATGTTACCCCAGTTTTGCACCCTGCACACAAGAGGCAATTTACAGAAGCAAATTAACCTGCATGTGTTTGTAATGTGGGAGGAAACCAGAGCACCTGGAGAAAATCCAAACGGAAGAGCACACAGCCTCTGTACAGACTGCACCCATGGTCAGCATTGAACCCAGGTCCCTGGTGCTGTAAGGCAGCAACTCTACCACTGCGGTAATATGCCGCCCCTATAGACACCTTATAGTTAGTGATGATCATTACCTGGCACTTAGGAGGTGCAGATTTTATTTGTACTTATCTGGATATTGTCTACTGCAGAAGGCTGGAGGCAGGCATGGCTTACTATGGTTGCCTAGGAACTGTGTATTGGATTGAACAGTGTGCAATTAACAGCGAAGATCCCCACCTCTGGCCCTGTGATGGAAGGAAGGATATTGATAAAGCAGCTGATGTTTGACCAATGACCTTGCCTTGAGCAACTCCTGCAGCAATGAGCTGAGATGATTGACCCTATTAATGGATTCACAGGCAGATACCCTGGCAAGTCTAACCTGGAGTATGATTCCACAGCAGATTCTCCAGCATAAATGATGAAGAATCTCGACATTGGAGCTCCACTGAGGCATATTGTACAGTTTGTGAAGATTTTCTTTAACTGAATTTACCCTAAGCTGTAGTTTACTGGTGTAAATTTAATACTGATAATACTTGCAAAATTGAAAAATCCCTTTCCCAGCACTGACCTTCCTTACCCTGGGCAAGGTATAAGATCACCATGGTCACCAAGAAGCATTCACTGTCACAGAGGTGTACAGCATGGAAACAGGATCTTCAGCCTACATTGTCCATGCTGACCAAGTTGGCATATTAGGCTAGTCCCATTTGTCTACATTTAGCCGTAACCCCTCAGTATCCTTCCTATCCATAGATATGCTTTTGTGGCTTCAGCCTAAACACGGGCCACTTATATTCGAACTCTCGTCAGGAGATACGAGGGCGGGCACGTGACCTCATGGGCTAGTGGGAGTGCCCTGGTACTTAAGGTCTCTCACCTCGAGACCTTAGAGGAGTCAACCGGTAGCTGAGCCCGAGTGAACAACCTCACTCAGCTATAGCAACACAGTAATATAGTTAGCGCACCCACCTAACGTGTCACCACTAAATAAACAACCGTTTGAACCGACCTGATGTCTCACCTTTATTCATCACATTTGGTGCTGCTACATTGGTGACCCCCGACTGTCTGAATTGAAATTTGGACTCACCTGAAGCACGAAGCCTCGGGAGACCTGATGTCTGCAGCCCGGCTGCCCAGCCCTGCAGAACTATGCTGCCGTCAATCCGGCCATGCATGCCGACTCTTCCCCACCAGCTGCTGCTCACCAGAGCTGCCGCCGCTCTCCCGCTCCCGACAACGGGGCAGGCCCCGCTTCCAACCCCCACACCGCTTCAGGCCTAGTGGGACGGCCGCCGAGCTCCTCCGCATGACCTGCCCGGAGCCGACCACCGGAACGGAGAGGTTGTACCAGCTGCTGCTGCCCCACCAGCTGCTGCAGGAGCTGCGAGCATACAGCCTCCTGCCCACAGCAAGGCCGACACACGCCCGATATCCCTGGGAGCAGAGAGAGAGTACCTGCCGCTCTACTGCTCCCGACAACAGGCCCAGCCTCGCACTGTGAACACGGCTCCAGGCGATGCACTGCACTGGGCCCCACCGCTCCTGGCCCGGCACCGGCCTCACCTCACCCGCACCGTACCTCACCGCTCCAGACCCGGCACCGCAACAGGCCTCACCACGGCCACAGCTCTGCGCCCTGCCCTACACCGTGCCTGGCCCCGTCGGACGCTGCACAAGGCCTAGTCACCCGATAGGGCGGGCTTACCTGGGGCGCCTGCCGAAGACGCCCTTCTGCTCCTCACCGGTCTTGAATCGCTGGACCAGTCGGCTTCAGCCGGCCAGCAAAATGACTGCCGCGGCCTCCTGAACAAGCGGCCACGCGACTACAAAAATGGCCGCCACGGCTGGCCTGAAGAGAAACTCGAACTTACCGTCCACAGCGCCACCTTCCGGCCTGATGCTGTCCCTACACCCTGATCACCAGCAACACGCCACCTTCAGAGTGGCTGCCGTCACTGCAGTCTCACCACCATCCACAGCGCCACCTTTCGGCCGGATGCAGTTCCTGCAGCCTGACCACCAGGCAACAGCGTCTCTTCCGTCCGGCGGCTTCTGCATCGGTATCCTCGCACCCCTCGGTACCTCGGGATCGCCCAGTCAGAGCGTCACTGCGCCCGTGGAGCCCTCCGTCCCGACCCACACCTGGGGTGTCCCAGACCCACATGCAGGAGCCGCCCTCGACCATGCTATTCCTTCCCCCGGTTCTGGGGGGGGTGTGGGGATCCTGTGGCGTCAGCCTAAACACGGACTGCTTACTCTCGAACCCACGTCAGGAGATACGAGGGCGGGCACGTGACGTCATGGGCTAGAGGGAGTGTCCTGGTACTTAAGGTCTCTCACGTCGAGACCTTAGAGGAGTCAACCGGTAGCTGAGCCGAAGGGAACAACCTCGCTCAGCTACAGCAACACAGTAATATAGTTAGTGCACCCACCTAACGTGTCACCACTAAATAGCCAACCGTTTGAACCGACCTGACGTCCTACCTTTATTCATCACATTTGGTGCCGCTACACTTTAATACATTTTAAAAGTCATAATTGTATCCACTTCTATATTTTCCTGTATCAGCTCATTTCAGATATGAACTATCCTTTGAATGAAAAAGTTCCCCGTGTATGCCTACAAAGATGTCCACTAATATCTCACCTTAAAACGATGGCTTCACAAAAGATTTGTAGAACTGCATTACGACAGTTTCGTTTAGATATGCAGCACGGAAACAGTCCCTATGGCCAACAGAGTCCCCCGTACACTAGGACTATCCTACACACGAGGGACAATTTACAATCTTTTTACCAAAGCTAATTAACCTACAAATCTGTACGTGTTTGGAGTGTGGGAGGAAACCGGAGCACAGGGGAAAAACCCACGCGATCTTTTCTACTCATATTTGAATCCTCCACAGAGTTTACTGCAAGCATAGTGCGCATCGATGTCAGCTTGCCTTTCTCGAAGAGGATCAGGAAAATGTTCAGATGGTGTGTTTTGATTGCCTGTTGAGAGAGTTGTGTTCTCTCCCTCCACCCACAACCATTGCTCTGCCCCCAAAACAGGAAAATAAATGAACAAAAGCAGTTGAATAAGCCTGACCTTGATAATGATTTTCTTTTGGATTATAAAATCCTCTCCAGTGAGGCCAAACATCTGTCACATGCAGTGTAAATAATTGTACAAAATTCTTCTGATTGCTGGCAACTTGCAACCCACTGACAATAAAAGGTATCATGCAGAGGGTTGCCATGGCGATTGGCACTTTCATTTATCTCTTTTGTTTTGCTGTTATTTGTTCGTGCCTTGTACTTTTGTTCCACACTCAAATGGAAAAGGCTCTTCACATATTTTTGGAGTCGAGTGAGGAAACCTCTATTCAATAAGACTTGGGCTTTCTGCCTCTGCTTGAATTGAAACCAGTTCATGTTATTAAACAAGGAATTAAAGTGTGAGAATACTTCCTGAGGAGCATTAATAACAGAATAGCATTACATCTTTCGGGAAACCTGCCACATTTATAGATTTAGCTATAAAAGATGAGAGATCCTATTTTGTCCTTCACCATTCAAAATGGCAAGCAAGCAACAACCCAGAGTTGGACCAGAGATGGCTTCCCTGCTGGGATAAATAAAGTTCTATCTTATTGTATCGTACTGTGTCTAGTACTCATGCAAAACCTTCCAAGTAGGGCCTGGGGATTCACTTTAAGAACTTTGAATTGATGTCTGAAATCATCTGAATTCTAGACTAAAGGAGAGTATAAACAACAATGCAGATTTGGATTAAGTTAGGTTCTGCCTTGCATTTGATCTATATAAAAGGGATATGAAATTGTGGGACATTAACATGCTTGTGCATGTGAACCATATTGCACAGTTCTAAACTGCACAAGTTCCACATAGTCCTTTAGATAAATACTAGACTAAGTGGGACCTGCTGGTATGGGTTCCTGGGGTGACAGCTCAGTCCCTCAAGCCTGATGTGCTGGCAGCTCACACACGGCTGGTGGGCTGGCAGTTGACTCATGGCTATTCCTTGAAATTCCATTTCAAGCAGGGTGCAAGGCCACCAAATCCAAATCCATTTTCCTACCATTTCAAGCAGGGTGCAAGGCCATCAAATTCAAGTGCAGTTTCTTACCACTTCAAGCAGGGTGCAAGGCCACCAAATTCAAGAGCAGTTTCCTACCACTTCAAGCAGGCTGCAAGGCCACCAAATTCAAATGCAGCTTCATATCATTTCATGCAGGGTGCAAGGCCACCACATTGAAATGCAGTTTCATACCATTTCAAGCAGGGTGAAACCACCATAAAACCACCATAAAACCACACAAAACACCAACCCCACAGTTCAGTAGACATTCAGTGTGTTCAGTTCATTCACAGCTCAGTCAGAGTCGTGACCTCTCCCTCCCCCATCATGCAGAGGCTGAGCCACACCCACACTTCCGGGTTTTATAACCCCTCCCCCTCCCACCGGAAAAGGTGTGGCCTTCATGTCAGGAGAGAGATTCTCAACATTTTTTAAACACTAATAACACTTTTATTTTTCATTGATGGGAAGAATCCTCTGCACCTGCTGAGCGGAGGGGGACGGAGTAAGATGACCAAAAATCACAGCCGTAAGTGGTAGCTTTTTATCTAAAATCAATATACAGTACAAACAGGAAGTTAGCCAAAGCATCCAAGCCACCATTTGCAGTAGTGCCTTTTCACTTCAAGCCAAAGCACCCAAGCCACCATTTGCAGTAGTGCCTTTTCACTTTAACCCAAACCCCCCAAACAAACATTTGCAGGCAGTGCCTTTTTACTTCAAACCAACCATATTTTCATTTTCAAACCACATTAAGGGCACTCACTGTTGAGTAGACATGTGTTCAGTGCTATTCAGAGCTCAGAAAGACGTGACCCTCTGGTTCCTCCATCTTGCAGAGACTGAGTGAGGCATACCACTTCCTGGTTTTATAGTCCCTCCCCCTCCCTCCAGCAGGGGCAGCAGAGAGAATGGGGAATTTGTTAAAAACATGAATAACTCTTTGATTTTTCATCGATGGGAAAAATCCTCTGGTCCAGGAAGGCAGAGGGGGGCTCTGTGCGAGCTGGCCAAAAATGATGGCCCTAAGTGGCGGCGCTCTCTCGGAAGTCACAGCACAGCGAGCTAAAAGCGGTCAAGATCAGACTTTTAGTAATGTAGATATTTCCCTTGGAGGTTACAGAGAGGCAGTTATTATTTGCTTTAAATAATACAATGAAACTGCATTGTTAAGCAGTAAGTTGTTTAAAAGAAGGAACTGCAGATGCTGGAAAATTGAAGTTAGACAAAAATGCTGGAGAAACTCAGCGGGTGAGGCAGCATCTATGGAGCGAAGGAAATAGGCAATGTTTCAGGTTGAAACCCTTCTTCAGGAGGTTAAGCAGTAAACCTTCTTCTGGTGCCCTAGAAGACACTGTGAGAATGTAATGACTTGCTTTGGTTGCTTTATGACTGAGCTATCCTTGCCAGGATGAGTATTTGTTGTAAGTTGAATCATTACGTTGTTGTATATATCACAATTACCACAAGTTCAGTAAGTCAGGAAGAAGAAAGTTTGTTAGCATACCTGCTCATAACAAATATTCATGGATTCCTGCTGTTAGTGAGTTTGTATGGATGCAGAATGGTCTACTAAGAGTAGGAATGAAAGGAGGTGAAGGCTAAATGCGTGGCTGAGGGACTGGTGCAGTGGGCAGCGATTCAAGTTTCTTGATCACTGGGACCTCTTTTGGGGAAGGCATGATCTGTACACAGAGGACGGGTTGCACTTGAACCCGAAGGGGACCAATATCCTGGCAGGGAGATTTGCAAAGGCTACTGGGGAGACTTTAAACTAGAAAGGCTGGGGGGAGGGACTCGGGTAGAGGGGGCTAGGGGACAGGGTGTGGGGCAAGAGGCAGAGAAGGGAAGCACTCGGACCCAAAATGTAGGCGAGAAAGATGAAAAAGATAATAGACAGAGAATAAAGGATGGTGGGTTTATAAAATGTGCATATTTTAATGCTAGGAGCATTGTAAGTAAGGTGGATGAACTTAGAGCCTGGATTGACACCTGGAAATATGATGTTGTGGCAATCAGTGAAACATGGTTGCAGGAGGGCTGTGATTGGAAACTAAATATTCCAGGATTTCGTTGCTTCCGGGGTGATAGAATTGGAGGGACCAGAGGTGGAGGTGTTGCCTTGCTTGTCAGAGAGGATATTACAGCAGTGCTTTGCAGGATAGATTAGAGGGTTCGTCTAGGGAGGCTATTTGGGTGGAACTGAGAAGTGGGAACGGTGTAGCAACACTTTTAGGGGTGTACTATAGACCGCCAAATGGGGAGCGAGAATTGGAAGAGCAAATATGTAAGGAGATAGCAGATATTAGTAGTAAGCACAAGGTAGTGATTGCGGGAGATTTCAATTTCCCAAAAATAGACTGGGAAACACATTCTGTAAATGGGCTGGATGGTTTGGAGTTTGGAAAATGTGTGCAGGATAGTTTTTTGCAGCAGTACATAGAGGTACCGACCAGAGAAGGGGCAGTGCTGGACCTCCTGGTAGGAAATGAGGCAGGACAGGTGACGGAGGTATGCGTTGGTGAGCACTTCGGGACCAGTGATCACAATACCATTAGTTTCAATATAATTATGGAGCGAGTCAGAACAGGACCTAGAGTGGAGATTTTTGATTGGAGAAAGGCTAACTTTGAGGGAATGCATGAGGATTTTAAAGGAGTGAATTAGGACACTTTGTTTCATGGGAAGGATGTAAAAGAGAAATGGAGGACATTTAAAGGGGAAATTGTAAGTGTACAGAATCTTTATGTCACTGTTAGGTTGAAAGGAAATAGTAAAAATTGGAAAGAGCCATGGTTTTCAAGGGAAATTAGACACTTGTTTCGAAAAAAGAGAGATATCTACAATAATTATAGGAGGCATGGAGTAAATGAGGTGCTAGAGGAGTATAAAGAATGTAAAAAGAATCTTAAGAAAGAAATTAGGAAGGCTAAAAGAAGATATGAGGTTGCTTTGGCAAGAAAGGTGAAAGTAAATCCAAAGGGTTTCTACAGCTATATTAATAGCAAAAGGATAACGAGGGATAAAATTGGACCATTAGAGAACCAGAATGGACAGCTATCTGCAGAGCCAAAAGAGATGGGGGAGATATTGAACAATTTCTTTTCTTCGGTATTCACCAAGGAGAAGGATATTGAACTCTGTGAGGTAAGGGAAAAAAGTAGAGTAGCTATGGAAACTATGAGATTCAAAGAGGAGGAAGTACTGACACTTTTGAAAAATATAAAGGTGGATAAGTCTCCAGGTCCTGACAGGATATTCCCTAGGACATTGAGGGAAGTTAGTGTAGAAATAGCAGGAGCTATGACAGAAATATTTCAAATGTCATTAGAAACGGGAATAGTGCCGGAGGATTGGCGTACTGCGCATGTTGTTCCATTGTTTAAAAAGGGTTCAAAGAATAAACCTAGCAATTATAGACCTATTAGTTTGACGTCAGTGGTGGGCAAATTAATGGAAAGGATACTTAGAGATAATATATATAAGCATCTGGATAAACAGGGTCTGATCAGGAACAGTCAACATGGATTTGTGCCTGGAAGGTCATGTTTGACAAACCTTCTTGAATTTTTTGAAGCGGTAACTAGGGAAATTGATGAGGGTAAAGCAGTGGATGTTGTCTATATGGATTTCAGTAAGGCCTTTGACAAGGTTCCCCATGGAAGGTTGGTTCAGAAGGTTCAATCTTTGGGTGTTAATGGCGGAGTAGCAAGATGGATTCAACAGTGGCTGAATGGGAGATGTCAGAGAGTAATGGTGGATGGCTGTTTGTCAGGTTGGAAGCCGGTGACCAGTGGGGTGCCTCAGGGATCTGTGTTGGGTCCACTGTTGTTTGCCATGTACATCAATGATCTGGATGATGGGGTGGAAAATTGGATAAGTAAGTATGCAGATGATACTAAGATAGGTGGTATTGTGGATAATGAAGTAGATTCTCAAAGTCTACAGAGAGATTTGGGCCATTTGGAAAAGTGGGCTGAAAGATGGCAGATGGAGTTTAATACTGATAAGTGTGAAGTGCTACATCTTGGCAGGACAAATCAAAATAGGATGTACATGGTTGACAGAGTTGACGTGGATAAGCTTTTCCCATTGAGGGTAGGGAAGATTCAAACAAGAGGGCATGACATGAGAATTAAGGGACAGAAGTTTAGGGGTAACGTGAGGGGGAACTTCTTTACTCAGAGGGTGGTGGCTGTGTGGAATGAGCTTCCAGCAGAGGTGGTGGAGGCAGGATCGATTTTAACATTTAAAAGTAAAGTGGATAGGTATATGGACGTGAAGGGAATGGAGGGGTATGGTCTGAGTGCAGGTAGATGGGACTAGGGAAAACAAATGGTCGGCACGGACTGGAAGGGCCGAGAGGGCCTGTCTCCGTGCTGTAATTGTTATATGGTTATATGGTTATACTCACCAAAGAGCTGTGTTCTAGCACAGTTTTGTGGTCAATAAACCAGGGAATTCATCCCTTTAAAAAAAGTCTATGTTGTTTTTACTGACATCCAGCAATGTTATTGTACCACATTTATACAACTGAGCAATACACAGCAGTTGACGCGATCATCTTGTTCTCAGCCACTCAGATTGGATGAAATCATCTCAAATGACATACAGGATTCCAATTGTTTTCCAGCGTGTATTAACCATAAAATTGCTAAAAGCAAAAGAACATGTTTTGTTAAAAAAAAAGGCATTTAGCAGTCTGACAAGCAAATCAGATTAATTGAAAGATCAGACTGCTTTTCTCCAGAAAAAGCAGATTCTGATATTTATATTAATATTTGATCAACCATCTAGGCTCATGTATGTTTCACAGATCATTACCCAGAATTTATTGATAGTTTGGTACAGAATCTGAGATGAGGGAACGACAGACTGACAGACATGCCACCTTTTATTGAATCAGCACATAGTGGCTGCATTGGATATGACTGCATATTGTAAGATCCAGCTGTAGTCAGGAGCAGTACAGGAACTAACATTTGAATTTGGGGGGGAACTTTAAACATGTAACATCCTGTGTGTTATTAAATGACTATTGGGGTCTTATATTCATACTGGCCATCCTTGCTCACTGGCCATCCTGTCCCCTTCAATTGATGCAAACTCCACACTAGAATCACACTGCAAACTGTGGAGGGAAATGAAAAGATGGGCTGGCACGTGTTGGGCAGGGACCAATGTTTGGTCTTGACCAAAACATCGCCTGTTCATTTCCTTCCACAGAAGCTGCCTGACGCCTGTTCATCCAGCAGACTTTTTCTTTGCTCAAGATGCCAGCATCTGCAGTCTCTGGTATCGCTGTCGTACTGAAATCATATTGATTGAAAAATCTAATTGTGCTGTTCTTTGGTTTTGTACAACATCTATTGTAATATTTCAAGGAACAGCACGGTTAGTTCTTTCAGTTTTGGTACCAGGTCCAGCCAATTAGCACAAATTGAAATCTAAAATCTAAGGTTTGGGCGATTCATAGGGGATGCTTTCTGCTTTGAAAGACTCCTAGAATCATAGAGAATTACAACATGGAAAGGGACCATTTGCTCCCTCTTGTCTGTGCCCCCTGTCCATCACAGCCACCCAGTAGTTCCACCTGCCATCCTTTGTATGCAGCCAAGCAAAGTTTATTTTAGTTTAGTTCAGTTTTAATTGAGTTTACAGAGACATTGCTGAAACAGGCCCTTCAGCCCATCAAGTCCGTGCTGGATAATTTACAATTTATCCGAGGGACAATTAACGATTTTACGGAAGCCAATAAGCCTATAAACCTGTACGTCTTTGGAGTGTGGGAGGAAACCGGAGCACCCGGAGGAAACCCGCGTGATTCAGAGGGGGAGCATACAAACTCCAGTCATTTAGCACCTGTGATTAGTTTCCAAGCCGGGTCTCTAGCGCTGTAAAGCAGCAACTCCACTGCTGCACCACCATATCGTTTCCTCGACTTTGTGTATCCAATTCCCTTTTGGAGACCACAATGAAACCAGGTGGCACCTCACCTGTGGACAGTGCATTCCCGATACCAACTACACGCATGGTGGAAACTGTTCCAGACGTTTTTGAGCCTCACTGGAAAGACACGGCTGGTCAAAGGAGT
This sequence comes from Okamejei kenojei, assembly GCA_035221665.1. NCBI lineage: Eukaryota > Metazoa > Chordata > Chondrichthyes > Rajiformes > Rajidae > Okamejei > Okamejei kenojei. The sequence goes on from CM069146.1 coordinate 40,096,415, forward strand.
GTGCAGTCACTTTGATTTTCTGATGAAACTCTGGAGCCATTGTAGAAGAGGTGAAAAAGAAAGAGAGGGTCATGTTCTCAAAAGGGCTAGGAATCATCTGGGCAAGTAGTTAAGCAGCAGGGGTGGAGATAACAAATAAAGTTAAAACTAGGAGTGGAGTCCCATGCATGCGGATGTGGTGACATAGATACATAGACAATAGATGCAGGAGTAGGCCATTCGGCCCTTCGAGTCAGCACAACCATTCAATGTGATCATGGCTGATCATCCTCAATCAGTACCCCTTTCCTGCCTTCTACCTAGACCCCTTGATTCCTCTCGCCCTAAGAGCGCTATCTCTCTCTTGAATGCATCCAGTGAATTGGCCTCCACTGCCTTCTGAGGCAGAGAATTCCACAAATTCACAACTCTCTGTGTGAAAAAGTTTTTCCTCATCACAGTTCGTAAACTGTGGTCAGTGGTTCTGGACTCCCCCAACATCGGGAACATGTTTCCTGCATCTACGGTTGTGATCAGCAAAAACATCATTAAATCGTGTCAACCACTGAGAACAGGCTAGCCTCGCATCACAAACCAGCTCATAGTCAAGAGTCAAGAGTGTTTTATTGTCATGTGTCCCAGATAGAATATTGAAATTCTTACTTGCTGCAGCACCAGAGGTGCTTCAGAGGTTACCAAATTAGTAAATAGAATCCACTTATGTGTAATCTAATCTCAGCATAAATACAGCTGTTCTGTGACGGTCTTAGAGGTTTGTTAGAGAACATTAGTGAACAAACAATGTTCCTTGAGCATCGTGAAGCCCAAGGAACACACCAGATAGGTCAGGGATAAAGTTGTGGAGAAGTTTAAAGCAGGGTTAGGTTAGAAAAACATATCCCAAGCTTTGAACATCTCACGGAGCACTGTTCAATCCATTATCCGAAAATGGAAAGAGTATGGCACAACTGCAAACCTACCAAGACATGGCCATCCACCTAAACTGACAGACCGGGCAAGGAGAGCATTGATCAGAGAAGCAGCCAAGAGGTTGATGGCAACTCTGGAGGAGCTGCAGAGATCCACAGCTCAGGTGGGAGAATCTGTCCACAGGACAACTATTAGTCGTACACTCCACAAATCGGGCTTTTATGGAAGAGTGGCAAGAAGAAAGCCATTGTTGAAACAAAGCCATAAGAAGTCCCGTTTTCAGTTTGCCACAAGCCATGTGGGGGACACAGCAAACATGTGGAGGAAGGTGCTCTGGTCCAATGAGACCAAAATTGAAGTTTTTGGCCTAAATGCAAAACGCTATGTGTGGCGGAAAACTAACACTGCACATCACCCTGAACACACCATCCCCACTGTGAAACATGGTGGTGGCAGCATCATGCTGTGGGGATGCTTTTCTTCAGCAGGGACAGGGAAGCTGATCAGAGTTGATGGGAAGATGGATGGAGCCAAACACAGGGCAATCTTGGAAGAAAACCTGTTAGAGTCTGCAAAAGACTTGAGGCTGGGGCAGAAGTTCACCTTCCAGCAGGACAACGACCCTAAACATACAGCCAGAGCTACAATGGAATAGTTTAGATCAAAGCATATTCATGTGTTAGAATGGCCCAGTCAAAGTCCAGACCTAAATCCAATTGAGAATCTCTGGCAAGACTTGAAAATTGCTGTTCACAGACGCTCTCCATCCAATCTGACTGAGCTTGAGCTATTTTGCAAAGAAGAATGGGCATAAATTTCAGTCGCTAGATGTGCAAAGCTGGTAGAGACATACCCCAAAAGACTTGCAACTGTAATTGCAGCGAAAGGTGGTTCTACAAAGTATTGACTCAGGGGGGCTGAATACTTTTGCACGCCACACTTTTCAGTTTTTTATTTGTAATAAAATTTGAAAACCATGTACCATTTTCCTTCCACTTCACAATTATGCACCACTTTGTGTTGGTCTATCACATAAAATCCCAATAAAATACATTTACGTTTGTGGTTGTAACGTGACAAAATGTGGAAAAGTTCAAAGGGTATGAATACTTTTGCAAGCCACTATATATATACACACACACACATGTATACACAAAAAACAATAAATAGTAATGCAATAATAACAATGATACTAATAATGTCTATGTAGTTCTGAGCGATTTGTGGTTGTAGTGTTTAATAGCCTGATGGCTGTCGGGAAGAAGCTGTTCCTGAACCTGGATGTTACAGTTTTCAGGGTCCTGTACCTTCTTCCCGATGGCAGGAGCAAAATGAGTGTGGGTCTCTGCTGGTGTCGGCTGCCTTTTTGAGGCAGCGACTCCGATAAACCCCCTTCAATAGTGGGGAGGTCAGAGCCGATGATGGATTGGGCAGTGTTCACACCTTTTTGTAGTCTTTTTAGCTCCTGGGCGTTCAGATTGCTGCTGAACCAGGCTGTGATGCAACCAGTCAATATGCTCTCTACTATACCTGTAGAGGTTCAAGAGAATCCTCTCTGACATACCGAATCTTCGTAATCTTCTCAGGAAGTAGAGGTGTTGATGTGCTTTATTTATAATTGCATCAGTGTGCTGGGTCCAGGGATCATAATTGATGGGAGTAAAATTAGGCCATTCGGCTCATTCAATCATGACTGGTCTTCCTTTCCCTGCTAACCCTATTCTCCTGGCTTCTCCCCATAACCCCATAATCCGACCTCTGACACCAGCGAGGGTCATACCGAGCATTTACTGAAACTTTGCAGATTTATCGCTAATTATGCTTCACACATGCACTCATAGCCCACTGCTAGGTACTCTAACTAAATATATTGGACAACAGTCTCCTTTGCAGAAGAAATAACCCACTATGATATTGCCAGTATCAGTGGGTAGCTATGAGTCCCTTGGTTCACCACTAGGGTGGCTCAGTGGCACACCCGGTGGAGATGCTGCCTCACACCCTCAGCAACCCAGGTTCATTCCTGGCCTCCGCAGTTGTCTGTGTGGAGTTAGTGCGTTCTGCACAAGTCTGCTCAGGATGCTCCACTTTACTCCTCCCACACCCCATAGATCTTTTTTTGTAAACCAGTATCTGCAGTTCCTTGTTTCATCAAAGATGCGCAGTTCGGTAAGCAAATTGACCACTGTAAATTGCCCCTGAGTGTGTGGAATCTCGGAGGCGCTGATTGGGAATGTCAGGAGAATGAGGTGGGATTAATGTAGGATTAGTTTAAATGGATGCTTGATGTTTGGTGTGGACCTGGTTGGCTGCAGGGCTTGTTTCCATACTCACATAATGAAGTTTGTCCCTTATCCCACAATGATGGTAATGCTATCAGCTTGCTGCTTTCAGCCCTCCCTGCAATAACGTACCTACCACATATGTCAGACTTGCTGGTCTGTAATGGCTAGGTTTTTACTTGCAACCCTCTTGAGTAAAGGCACAACATTAGTCACCTTCCAGTCCTCTGGCATCTCACCTGTGCTGAATGATGATGTTTATATCTCAGCCAGAGCTCTTGCAGCTCCTCCACCATAATGTGGACTATCCTGAAGACATTCCCATTAACTTTACCAAGTTCCCTTCTACTGTCAATTACCCGGTTGGATTATATTAATCTTAGTGGCCACATGGTTCACATGTACATTATCTTCTTGCAATTAAAGTGGTTTGAGGAGACACGTGTTGAACAGATATCCTTTGTGCATAAGAGAGGTACCCTGGTGTGAGATCATGTTTGGAATGTAGTAACAAGGCAGGCTGTCAGATGACAGTTGAACTACTGCTAGTGTTAGGTGTTCAACATCCTTTTTGTTTTAATTGTGGTAGACCGGTTGAACGTTGAGGGAGTGCTATCTCATGTGCGTCCCTTGCATGCCAAGGTTTGGAACAGTGTCACTGGACTGGATACTCCGCATGTCACGCATCATCTCTGGTGAACATGGATAAGTGAAATTTTGGGTTGAGACTCTTCCTCAGATGGTTCAGCTTGTTCAGGTGATGATAGGAGAATGCTTGGAAATAAGTTTAGTTTCCAGTTTATTTTATTTTATTGTCACATGTACCAAGGTAGAGTGAAAAGCTGTTGCGTGATAACCAGTCAGCAAAAAGAGTATAAATTATACAATCGAGCCACCCACAGTGTACGGACACCTGATAAAGGGAGTAACATTTAGTGCATGGTAAAGTCCAATTAAAGATAGTCTGCACCCTCCGCACTCCAGGCAAACCCACCTCGCCTCTCTCTTCACTCTCCCCACCCCATCGCCACCCTCCTAACCTCTATCTGCATCCTTCAAACCACATCCCCACCCCCTGATTCCTCTCTGCCCCCTCCACAACCCATCCCCACCCTACTGAACTCACTCTGCACACTCCGCACCCCAAACCCACCCTTCTATGTACCAATGAGGTAGATAATCGCTCATGACTGCACTCTAGCTGTCGATGGAGTGGTTCAATTGCCTGATAATCGCTGGGAAGAAAACATCCCTGAATCTGGAGGTATACGTTTTCACATTGCTGTACCTTTTGCCAGATGGGAGAGGGGAGATGAGGGAGTATCCGGGGTGAGACTTGTCCTTGATTATGTTGGTGGCCCTGCCGAGGCAGCGTGCAGTGAAAATTAACTTAATGGAAGGGAGGTTGGTTTGGTTGATGCTCTGGGCTGTATCCACAATTCTCTGCATATTCCCATTGGTTCAGGGCCTCTTGCTGAGAGCTCCTTTCCTTTTCCAGCATGTGGTCCTTACATCATTATCCCTACCATGCTGGGGACCTGGAGGCACTCGTACCAAACTGTGGCAGGGTTCAGCAGAGTTAGACTCAGGCTGCATTACACTTCTTGGTACTGCAGTCTCAGAAAGCCTCTTGTACTCAACAGCTGTCTAACAATCAAACAAATCTCTAAACTACTTCTCTGCTCACCCAATTATCACCAAACCTCCAAGTAATTGATGATCATTGAGATCCGATAGGCAGTGCTGGCCTCTAGACAGCATTGACTGAGGACTGATATCATAATCTATCTCTTCTATACACTTCTGGCACATGGTAACACCTTTTCAAAAATAGCAGATGGTGTGAGTCAAGCGGTGGATTGTGCGTCTTGCACGAGGTCTGAGCGACCAAGGAGAGAGCAGATAAAACTGCCGGGGGAAATCTTTGCCAGTATTCTTTGGCAAAGCCAATGCACCATGTACGGGGTCTCACGGGTCCATTATTAATTGAATTTGAAGCAACAGTAGTTGGAAATTAAATATTGCAATAATGCTACCAAGCAGATAATGGAAATCTGTTTCTCCAAGGGTTAACTGGTAGATCAAAGATTTGTTCCACCCCGATCATTTCCTTCTTCTCCCTGCTCCTGTTGGGCAGAAGATACAGAAGCTTGAAAGCGTGCAACACTAGACTCAGGGACAGTTTCATCCCCTCTGTTTTCAGGATTCTGAATGGTCCGTACATAAACTAGGATACTGTCTGATTCACCTATACCGCATTGTGGACATTGGACTTTGTCTATGGTGCGGATGCAATACACCGCTCCGAAATATATTCTGAACCCTTTCACTTCCCCTTTGCTCTATCTTTTGTAATTGGGTTAACTCAATTGTATTTAAGTATAGTGTATCTGATATGTTTAGTATAGCATGCAAAACCAAGCTTTTCATTGTACTTCAGGTCCAATGACAATAATAAACCTAAAGATTATCAATGTTGCCCTTCAAGCCATTTAGAGAAAGCTAAAAATATTGCTGTGATTTAAGATCAAAATAATTTGTCCCTTTGATATTTTGCACCTTTACTGCAGTCTTGTTGACCAGGCTCAGATCCAACAAGCTCATAAAACTATGACATATTTCAGACATCTGCTCACTGCACCAGAACAGCAATGCTAATAACTAACCAACCGTTTTTTGACAGTCTGGCCAAATGCCACATTGTTCATAATTAATATAGAATCATGAAGAATTAATCATCTAGAATTACCAGTTACAGTGACAGCTGCGCGAGACCCCACAAAATTAATTGACAAGACAGAAAATTACAAAGCATTACCCCAGGATGCCCATACCTCAAGTCAGTAAGTAATAAGTGTCTGCCAATTTTGGGGACGATTATACTCGATCTGTTGACTATTATATTAAGTGCAGAACCTTAGTCACTGGAGTCAAGAGGGATCAAGTCTGTTTCAAATGAAAAGCTCATGTTTAAATACCAGTGCAGTAAGGACAGTTCAAACTGGACACTCCGAAGAATGGTCTCGACCCGAAATGTCACTTATTCCATTTTGCTGCCTGACCCACTGCGTTACACAAGAATTTTGAATCAAGGATACTGGTTCCCAAAGTTTTCTTTCAAGGAGCCATTGAAATATAGTTATTATATTGAATTATTGAATTATTAATACATTGAATTAAGTGATATTGGACTATATCACTTAATACATAGCAAGTGCAGAAACTCCTCCATAGTTTGCAGCCATATAAAAGGTAGCTATATTAAATGGATTTTAAATTGGCAAAAGATTTAGTGTAACTTGTGAACTGGATCCTGCTTCAGTCTGGCAAAAATATATATACTTTTTCTTTCAGTGTTCCTTCTGTCACAGGCACAGGTACAATCTGCCATATGCTAGATTTACATGAAAAAAAAGATTATTGGAATCTCATAATTATGCTCCAGAGTTTACTTCATCTAGGCGGCAGTGCTGGATAGAATTGCTGGATGTTAGTTTAGTTTAGATTTAGTTTAGTTTGGAAATACAGCATGGAAACTGGCCCATCGGTCCACTGAGTCCGCACCGAGCACTGATACCCACACACTAACACTATCCTACACACAAGGAACAATTTACAATCTTTACTAAAGCCAATTAACCTACAAACTTGTATGTCTTTGGTGTGGGAGGAAACCGCAGCACCCAGGGAAAAAACGGACAACGGGGAGAACGTGCAAACTCCGTACAGACAGCACCCGTAGTCAGGATCGAACCTTGGTCTCTGGTGCGGTAAGGCAGCAACTCTACCGCTGAGCCACCGTGCCGCCCCTCCGTAACCTCCACAACTGCGAAGAGGTTCTGGACTCCCATGTTAAAGGAGAGTTTGGAAAGTTCCATAGGTCTGCACAGGTGGCCATCAGTTACTCTCTAATGCCTAGTTCATCGGGGCAGCTTGAACTTCCACATTGCCCTACTCACTGCGGCAGGAACTCATGTGCCTGCTGAACTGAGCCCTGTCACCCGCTCAGTGACTCCATTCATTAGTGAGAAATACGAGTGAAGTAACAAAAGGGAAATTTTGCTCTGAGGTAATTAAAGTACACTTCATCACTTTTAAATGTTTTGCAGCGTGTTTAAAAATAAAATTTTCAAAAAATTATTATTTTAATTTTAGATATGTTAATATTATGATTAATTTGTAAGGTTTTGGAATGTAACTGAATATTTCCAAATGTCAGAGAATGTCAAGCATTCAAACTGTTTGGCTGCTTCGACAGCTTGTTCAGCTTGGGGACACGACTTTACCAGCTGCCATGGTATTTCTCAGGGACTGGTTCATTGGGTCAGCACTTGCTACCTTACTTACAGTGGTTTGCTTTGGAGGTGGGAGGTGGGGAATGGGGGTGTTGATCGAAGAGCAGAGAGTGTTTTAGCAAGTTGATGACCAGTGAATGCAACTGGCAAGCAAAGTAAATCATACAGAGTGGGTACTTTTCCATTTTCCATAGGTTGGCACGGTGTAGCAGCGGTAGATTTGCTGCCTCATGGCATCAGAGACATGGGTGCGATCTTGCCTACGGGTGCTATCCGTAAGGAGTTTGTGCATTCTCCCCATAACCTGTGTGGGTTTTCTCTGGGAGCTTCGCTTTTTTCTCCCACTCCAAAGATTTACAGGTTTGTAGTCTAATTGGCTAAGTAAAAATTGTAAATTGTCCCTAGTGTGTGTAGGGTAGTGTTAGTGTGCGGGGATCGCCGGTCAGAGCGGATTCGGTGGGCTGAAGGGCCTATTTCCGCATTGTATCTCTAAACTAAACTAAACATGTTGGACCTGGGCAGGTAACATGATAAATGGCTTTGCACGTTCTACGAAGAATGATCTATTCTCCCTGTAGCAATCACCAGTCTGTCCTCATTCTCCACTGCACACTGTCCCTTGAGTGTCTGGGTTGTCCTCAACACTCTTGATTACTGGGAACCACTGCCACACACCAGTGGCTGCGCTTTCTGCAAGGCTGCCAGCTCTACAAACTACGAGGCAGGAAATGGTTCTTACAAAACTGTACAGGGTTCCTCGGCTTCCCTCTCACCCTCGCAGTTCCCCTCTCACCCACTCAGCTTCCCTGTAAATTCGAGGGCTCTTCTAATCCTGGATTTTGCAGATGTATGGTCAAGTTATTTTTTGGCGGTTTTCTCTCAACAGCAGCTCCAAGTCAAATATCAATACCTGCTCATTGCTATTTCTATTGCATTTATTTCCCATTAGGTACAATTTGTGTCATAAACGAAAAGGCTTTATTCAGTTACAATCCGAGCGGGAGATCTGGCTCTTTCTCTTTTCAATGAGATTATCAATCACCCAGTAATGCCCCATAGTTGTAAAGAAAAAGCCATAGATTGTGTTCAGAATCTATTTATGAATATAAAAATATAATTCACCAATGATTGCCCCATTGAGAGGTCCAATTACCTCATAAACTTGGCCCAGCTTTAAAAAATTGATACTTTACAGACTGCTCTGTAAGAATCTGACCGTCCTGGGTATTATTTGGCCATGCAGGCAAGAGGCCAGGAGGGCGTCAATGTTACTTCATCTGGCAATAATAATAATAATAAAAATAATAATATATTTTATCGTCATTGCACAGAGGTACAACGAGATTTGGTATGCAGCTTCCATCTGATGTAACATAATAACTTAATTAGCTAAAAATGTAGACTCCCAGAGAAACAAGATTTAAAAAAAAACAGTTAAAGCAGTATAAAGTGCAAATAGGACTGTGCCGGGTCGATGTGCGACGTGACCATCTGAGGGAGACAGGTGATGCAAATTTACAGCGAGTGAAGATTGCACCTGGAATACCAGAGACCCTGGTTCGATCCTGACTATTGGTGCAGTCTGTATGGAGTTTGTATGTTCTCCCTGTGACCGCGTGGGTTTTCTCCGGGTGATTCGGTTTCCTGCCACACTCCAACGACACACAGGTTTGTAGGTTAAATGGTTTCAGTAAAGTTATGAAATTGTCCCTAGTGTGTGGGATAGTGCTGCTGTATGGGGATCGCTGGTTTGCGTGCACTTGGTGGGCTGAAGGGTATCCACACGCCCTTCTAAAATCTAAAGTTGTGGCGTTACCAAACGTAGTGAACAAACAGCTGCTTTATTCAGACATTACATGGTTGGTGTACATGCAAGGTTGGTCCTCTAACATATTGAGTCATTGCTGCTGCTGCTCAGCTGCCTGTAGATTCATGATCTCAAGGTGAGATCTGCGTATTTAGCAGGACACTCCCCTTAACCCATGACGTCATGTGACAGCCCTTCGCAACCACTGACGAAGGTTCGACCGTAAATTGTCTGACCATTTGCTGATGCCACGAAGTACAGTAAAGTAAAGTGAGAAGGGAAAGATTTAATATGAAACTGAAGGGCAACTTTTCCACACAGAAGGTGATAGATATATAGAACGAGCTGCCAGAGAAGATAGTTGAGGCAGGCTCAAAAACACTTATAGTCCACCACATTTTTAAGGAATGATGCACTTGCATTGGAGGCATTGTAGAGCAGGTTCACATGGTTGATTCCTGAGTTGAGGGGGTTGATGCAAGAAGAAAGTTTGTGTAGATTGGGCCTTTGCTCATTGGAGTTTAGAAGAATGAGTGGTGATCTTATTTAAACACATGAGATCCTGAGGGTGGGGAGAAGAGTACGTTTCCCCAGTGGGACATCTAGAATTAGGAGGCATCATTTTCTATTAAATGGGCGCTATGTAAGAAAGAGATGAGGAGGGTTTATATTCTAAGATGCTTTGGCTCTTTGGGATTGTGTATCCCAGAGAGCTGTGCAGGCAGAGTCATTGAAAATATTCAAGGTGCAGATTGACAAATACGTAAAATACAGGGGAATGAGGAGGTAGGGTAAAAGAGCAGGAAAGTGGTGCAGAAGCCAAGATTGGATCAGCGTGATGTTATTGAATGGCAGAACAGACTAGATTGGCCTGCTTCTGTTCTTTTTCATTACGTTCATATGAAATAAAGATCGGAATGCTCTTGGGGATTTGGAAATAATGCAGCAAAAATCGCCACCCTCAGCTGGAGAGAAATCAAAGATTGAATTCTTCAAGCTGATGTTCAATTTATATCAGCGTTAATAGTAAGATTAAATGAGAACTTACCAAGTTTGAAGGTTGATCTTTATTTTATGAGGAGTTGCGATGAGGGATTTCGTGAAGACCCCGCCAGCACGCATGCGCGACATTCTTCAAAGCAGTGGTGTGGAATCACAGAACATATCATGGAAGGAGATAGTAAGATTGAAAGTAGAACGTACCAGTTGAGCTTATGAGAGAGGGTTGGGAGCGGAGGGCACGAAATCCCTCATCACAACTCCTCATAAAATAAAGATCAACCTTCAAACTTGGTAAGTTCTCGTTTAATCTTACTATTTTACTTCGGAGTCACGTGAGTGACTTTGTGAAGACTTCAAAGCTTCTGTGATTACACGCCCTGGACAACGTCCATGCTATCACACTGCCGCAATACTGATTGCGGGTAAGGCCCTCATAAAGGCCAAAAGGGAGTTCTGCTCCAAACTGGAGGATGAGACAGATGTTCGGCAGCTGTGGCAGGGACTGAATGCAATCACCTCCTACAAGGCGAAATCAGGAGGCAGCTCGGATGTCGGCGATACATCACTCCCTGATGAGCTCAATGCATTTTACGCACGCTTTGATAGGGAGAAAACCGATGTGCCTTCCCGAGCCCCCATTCGCTGTGATGGTATTTCAGTCTCAGTCACAGAGGCCGACGTCAGGAAATCCTTCAGAGGGGTGAACCCTCAAAAAGCGTCTGGACCTGATGGCATACCTGGTCGTGTTTCAAACACCTGTGTGGACCAACTGGCTGGAGTTTTTACGGACATTTTCAACCTGTCACTTCTGAGGTCTGAGGTTCCCACCTGCCTCAAAAGGGCATCAATAATACCGGTGCCCAAGAAGAGCAAGGTAACGTGCCTCAATGACTATCGACCTGTGGCACTAACGCCTGTGGTGATTAAGTGCTTCGAGAGGTTGATCATGGCGCAAATCAACTCCTACCTTGACAAAAACCTGGACCCACTGCAGTTCGCTTACCGCCACAACAGATCAACGGTGGACGCGATCTCACTGGCCCTCCACTCCGCTCTGGACCACTTGGACAACAAAAACTCATATGTCAGGCTGTTATTCATTGACTACAGCTCGGCATTTAACACAATCATCCCCTCCAAGCTGGTTACAAAACTCGCAGAACTGGGTCTCTGCGCATCCCTCTGCAATTGGATCCTCGACTTTCTCATTCACAGACCACAGTCTGTTCGTATTGGTGGAAATGTGTCAGACTCGATAACAATCAGCACGGGAGCATCTCAAGGCTGCTTGCTCAGCCCCCTGCTGTACTCACTCTATACTCATAACTGCGTAGCCAGTCACAGTGCGAACTCCATCATCAAGTTCGCTGACGACACCACTGTAATGGGACGTATCACTGATGGGGATGAGTCGGACTACAGAGAGATCGAGCGACTGTCCATATCAATAACCTGGCCCTCAACACCAGCAAAACCAAGGACTGATTGTGGACTTTGGAAGGAGTAGGATGGGGACCCACAGTCCTGTTTGTAGCAATGGGTCGATGGTTGAAAGGGTCAAGAGCTTCAAATTCCTGGGCGTGCACATCTGTGAAGATCTTTCCTGGTCCGAGAACACAGATGCAATTATTAAGAAAGCTCATCAGCGCCTCTACTTCCTGAGAAGATTATGGAGAGTCGGTCTGTCAAGGAGGACTCTCTCTAACTTCTACAGGTGTACAGTAGAGAGCATGCTGACTGGTTGCATCATGGCTTGGTTCGGCAACTTGAGTGCCCTGGAGAGGAAAAGATTGCAAAAAGTAGTAAACACTGCCCAGTCCATCATCGGCTCTGACCTTCCTTCCATCGAGGGGATTTATCGTAGTGGCTGCCTCAAAAAGGCTGGCAGCATCATCAAGGACCCACACCACCCTGGCCACACACTCATCTCCCTGCTACCTTCGGGTAGAAGGTGCAGGAGCCTGAGAACTGCAACAACCCGGTTCAGGAATAGCTACTTCCCCACAGCCATCAGGCTATTAAACCTGGCTCGGACAAAACTCTGAACATTAATACCCCTCCATCTGTTATTTGCACTTTATTAATTTATTAATTAATGTGTGTATTTAAGTAAATAACTGTAGTCAATGCCTACTATGTTCTGTTGTGCCATGCAAAGAAAGAATTTCATTGTCCTGTCAGGGACACATGACAATAAACTCTTTTGACTTTTGACTCTTTGACTTTTGATGGAGGAAGTTTGTTAATGTATTCCAGATTGAACAGACTGAAAAATAATGCAGAGTTATTAAAACAAAGAATAACAAAGAAAAACCCCTACTCGGGGAGTAAACATTCACGGAGCTGCTCGCAGCACGGCATCCGCAAATGTAGCGGGGGGGCGACCATCGGTTTAGTGTAAAAGCTCTGGAAAGTCGATTCACTGGCCCAGCCCGCGGTGGTGAGGATGTGGTCCATGGGCACCTCCATGGGCCTCGCCGCTGATGGGGATGCAGTCCTGGTAGAGTGAGAATTAAAAATGTTAGTATCAATACCAGCGGCACCCAACACCACCCTGAGCCACCTGGCAATGGTCTGCACAGTCACCCGATGATGTGGCTGTTTGTGGCTGATGAGGAGCCCCTGCGACATCTTCTGGATGGTTCTGGTTGTACAGATGTAATAGTGGAGATGGGTGGCTATGCAGAGGGTGACATCAGTGGGATACGCCCAGAATTCCAACTGCAGCCTAGAAGACCCAGGCCTTTGGTGCTTCAGCAGGTCCTCGACAAAGAAGGTCACCTTTGCAGGAGTCAAGACCATCCGGTCCAGCCAAAGCTGCTGCAAGGCCTGGACTCGTTGAGCTGAAGTGAGTGCCATCAGCATCACCACTTTAAGGGTGAGTTTGTCAAGAGGTAGTCCTGTCATAGGGGACCAGCTTCTCAGTAGTGTAAGTACTACACCCACATCTCAAGTGATGTTGCATCGGGGTCGTGGAGGGTTGGTGTTGAACACTCCCCTCATGAATTTGGACACCAGATGGTGCGTGCCCGCACCTATATTCAGGTATGAGAAGAGCACACTCCTGGCGCTGTTGATGGCACTGTAGCTGAGACCCCATCGTAATGAAGGCCCGCTAGGAATTCCAGGCCGTCAGGGATCGTGGCAGAGTTGTAGGTGGTATGTGTTCGGGAGCAGGAGCCCTCCCACTTCCTGATCTGGCGAGGTACTGCTGCCGGGTTGATACTCTGCACGATGCTGAAATGAGGTCCATCGCTCTGGCTGATATGCCGGCCTTCATGAGCGGCCTTTTCAGAACCTGCAAGCCAACAGGTTAAGTGACCAAGGCACGGGTGACTTTGCCCCGTAATGGAGTTAGTGAGTAAAGTGGGGTGTTGAACAATTTGAACCCATGGACGTATGATTATTTGGAGAACCACCGGGTACCATGGCGGTGTAGGCCAGTATGGTATGATCAATATGCCAGAAGCAGAATCCAGTTGTATTTTCCGCAATACCCGACTGATGAGGCAGAATGGGGGAAATGTGTAGCAGAACCATTTCCCCCAAAGGAGTGAAAACGCATCCATAGCCACTGCCCCATGGTCTGGTTCCCAAGACACATCCGTTGGTATCTGATGGTTCAACCTGTACGCAAAAGAGGTCAATATCTGGTGTACCAAAATGAGCTATAATTTGTGCAAATATGTGGGGGTCCAACATCCACTCGATGTTATCTTTAAACACACGTGACCTGGTATCTGCCACTGTGTGGAACTTCCCTGGTAAATAGGTCGCTGTGAGCCAAATATTTCTTTCAATACACCAGTGCCAAATTGTGTTCGCCAATTCGTCACAAGATAATGACCTGATACCACCCATATGATTTATATAAGCCACCACCGTGGTAGTATCTATTTGAAGACGGACATGTAAATGCTGTAAGTTAGTGCAGTATGCCCGCAGACCATGGAAAGCCCCAAGCATCTCCAAATAATTGATCCCGTGCGGCTGAAGGAGGGTAGACTCTTGAGGATCCCATCTGCCACCACAACTGAACGTGGTGTCAGTCGCACCCCAGCCTTGGGCGCTTGTGTCAGTTTGTAACGCCACTGACGGGTTGCTAACAAGCAGGGGTTTGTAACACGCACTAATATTGTCAACCCACCGCTGTAGCTCAGATTTAGCCTTAATTGGTAGCCGTATGGGCCTGGCAAAGTGCCCAGCATTGGCTTTCAATGCGGAGATCTTTGCCCGTTGTAAGTTTTGATAGTGCAGTGGGCCGAATTGTGCAGCTGGAAATGTGGCAACCAGTTTCCCAATCACCTTAGCAGTACGCCGAATGGTCGGCACCCTGGCGCAAGCAAGGCTGGTACATGCATCTTTTATATCAGATGCTTTGCTGGGTGGGATAGTGACTATCATTCGGGTCATGTCAATAGTGAAGCCAGATAACCCATGATTTGAGATGGGGCCAATTTCGATTTGACTGGATGGGTAACAAACCCTAACGTCTCGAATAAATTTATGGTTGCTGTAACTGCCAGCTCAGCCAATTGGAGGGTTGGACCCACGATAATGATATCGTCTAGGTAAGCCATGACGATATAATGCTGCCGCCGTCGGATAGCCAGAATCGGTTTGATTATTTTGGTAAACAGCCTAGGGGCTGTGGTTAAGCCATTGGGTAAAGCTTCATATTGCCATAACTGTCCCTACCAGACAAATTTCAAGAATTTCCTATGGGATTCTATGATGGGGACTGTATAGTATGCATCTTTGAGATCGATGCCAGCCATAAAGTACCCTGGAGACAGAAGCTGCCTAGCGGTTTCGAAAGTGTCCATTTTGAAATGGGTATATCGTACGAAAGTGTTCAACTGAGTTAGGTCAATGATCCGACAACCTCCATCTTTTTAGGTTTTAGTAAAGATGGTGGACACGAACTCAATGGGTTCATGCGTCGTCTTCCCTATCACCCCTTTGGCTGCGAGCCATAAAATTTCTGTCTTTTTGAGAGAGCGCAAAGGTGCAATGAGGGACATGCTGAGGAGGGGGAAGGTGACCGTTAATGAACTCTATGACATGACCCCGAATACTTTGTAAAATAAAATAGTCGGTAGTTATGTTATCCCAGGCACCACAGAAAGCCCCCAACCGTCCCCATACTTGGGTGGGCACCATTGCTACTTGTTTAATAAAACCAGACCCCCTGACCTCCAAGGGCAACGGCGGGTCCTGGTGTACGGTGGTTTGGGGGGACGTTGTGCGGCTTGACGAGGTGGAGGCCGCATTTCCCAGGCGGTGGATTGGTCCGAGGTGTCCTGTCCGGTGGGCGAGGTTTCCAAGCGGTAAACTGTGGTTGCCGATAGGCGTAAGCCCGGGATGAAGGCGGCTTCATGAGGCCGATGGCTGTTGCTACCTCGTCTATCTCTTTTACCTTTGTTGGCAGGTCTGCCCCGAACAGCTGATGTGGTGGTGGAGTGGTGGAGGTGCGACAAAACCCTGCAAATTTAGGGTTGAGCGTGGGCTGGATGGAGCTTTTCCTGAGACAATTAATCTCAAACTGGGCATTGCAGAGTAAAGCTAGAGCATCCTGCTGCTCACTAGACACGTTCTCCCCATCGAGGGTCCCGGCGTATGCTGCGATTCCCGTTGAGAGGAGTTTCAGGATGTGTTCGAGGCGTGTATCCTGTGCTCTGGCAGTGTTGCTCAAAGTTCCCCAAATTTGAGCATTGACCAAGGGAACATTGAGATTAACACAATTCAGGTGGCTTGAACTTATCCATGGTGTCACTGAGGACACGTGTCTGTAGCTGGTGGGAGGTGAGAAAGTTAATCGTTCCTGCCAGTTGGCATGTAGAGGCCCTCCCTAAGGAGGCGCAGTCGGAAATTTACCCACGACATCCAGTAGGTCCTCATCCACCTCTGGAGTATCGACCTCCGGCATGGCTGGTGCGGCATCGAATTCCACGTCCTCCAGACCCCTGGCAGTCCCAACGGAGGAAGGCGAGATACTCGGCGGCCGACGGCCGTGGGAGCCGATGCCCGGGACCACGTTCTTCCCGGTCCTGTTCTTGTTGAACGAGGCGCTCCATCATTTGCTCCAACCGGTCCATGCGACCGTCGCTACTGCACGTAGCCGACAAGCCGACTTCCCCAGGCTCTGCAATGTTGCTGGGGCTTCTACCAGCAGATCTTACCCCCACGAAAGGAGGAGTGCGATCTGGTGGCAGGAGGTCATCAACACCTGCTCCTGCAGGCCCGTACGACTCCCGCACAGACTCTCCGCTAGTCCGCCCACGAGCGGACTGTGGCGGTCCGCGTGCCTGGTGGGAAGGCAGTGGATAATAGTCGGTGCCGGCCCCCAGCGCCAGGCTCCCCGGAGTCTGTGCAGGCTTACCCCTACCTCTGACATTATGTCTCGGTAGGGGTGCATGGTCGGCAGCAGCCCCAGGCAAACTGAGCGACCGGATGTGGCTGCCACCAGCTTGCTCTCGAGCAGACCCCGGTGTGATGCGGGCAGCACCTGCTCCTGCAGGGCTGCTCGACTCTGCAGCCGCTCCACCGGCCCGCTCTAAGGCAGGAGACCCCGGCGGCTGCACGAGTCCTGCTTCAGCTGCAGGGCTCGACGTCGGCGCGGTCTTCCCCCCCCTCGGCCTTCGCGGGACCTGTAAAAGAGAAGGTGTCGCCGTCGCCGGTGTGCGAGGTACGCCTCGTACCTGCTTGCTCCCCCCCCTCCCGGCGGACGGAGACACGAAGTCAGGGTCGCTCATACCCTGCACCTGTGCGGCTGCCTCAGGGGACGAGTCGGGCGCTGGAGGAACAAACCCGCCCGACTTCCGCACCTTTTCATCAGGCCGTTTCCCGGACGCTGCCGGTGTTGAGAACAGCTCCGGCGAAGAGTCCCGCCGACCAGAAGTCCAGCGGTGCGTGGAAAGCTGACCTTTCCCTTATCCGTCCATCGTTACCTGCAGGTAGAAACAACAAGACTCCTACCTGCAAACCACCTTAAGGTAAGTAAAGTTACCGTTTCCTGGTCCCGTTGAAGGAGCTGTGGAGAGTCGCACTCCCCCTCCCCCCAGCATGTCGGTAGCAAATGCGAACGACGATCTGTCGCGCATGCGTGCTGGCGGGGTCTTCATGAAGTCACTCACGTGACTCCGAAGTAAAATTGTGAATTGAATTGAATACTTTATTGTCACATGTGACAAGTCACAGTGAAATGTCTTTGCTTGCAAATAGTGGCCATGCAGAGGGCGCTGACAAAGCTACTAAGTCTACATGCCAGGTCCACCCTTGTTCTCCTCCCCCCACCCTCACTGTGCTCCCCTCATGCTGTGTCCACCTTTCTTCTCCCCTCCCTGTGTCACGGCAGTCCCCCCACGCCGGGTCCTCCATTGCTCCCTGCGACGCATCTTCCGACTCCCACATGGCCTGTCCTTGACCGCTGGCGCCCTCATCGAACGCCGACCCTAAACGGCGCCCTCATGAAGGAATGATGATTGCTCAGAAAGATACGGAAGGCATAAATGCCTATGCTTTGATATGTTCAATAGTTGCACGTTCCAGGGCACTCTTCAACCAACTACTGAAATTCTGATTGATACTTAGATCCCACCAACAATACCCCAGATCATACACTCATTCATTTTATTAGTGTTTCTACAGTGCTGAACTGGTCTGTTATGTTGCTTTGTCACTTAAAAAATGATCATACTTTGAAGAAAACCATGACGTGAAATATTTTGCGTTGTTCCTATGATATGATAAGGCTTTATATTAAGATATAAATTAAATATTTTCAAATGCAAGTAAGACTTGTGCCTGTAAATTGAATGGTGCGCTTTTAGGTATAGGAAACTATAGATATAAACATCAATCTGCTGGAAGAATTCAAGCAGCAAGGAAGGCTAGATGTTTTGGGTAGAGATCCTGCATCAGGACATAGATACATAGATACATAGAAATTAAGTGCAGGAGTAGGCCATTCGGCCCTTCGAGCCTGCACCACCATTCAATATGATCATGGCTGATCATCCAACTCAGTATGCCGTACCTGCCTTCTCTCCATACTCTCTGATCCCCCTAGCCACAAGGGCCACATCTAACTCCCTCTTAAATATAGCCAATGAACTGGCCTCCACTACCCTCTGTGGCAGAGAGTTCCAGAGATCCACCACTCTCTGTGTGAAAAAAGTCCTTCTCATCTTGGACCTAAAGGATTTCCCCCTTATCCTTAAGCTGTGACCCCTTGTCCTGGACCTCCCCAACATCGGGAACAATCTTCCTGCATCTAGCCTGTCCAATCCCTTAAGAATTTTGTAAGTTTCTATAAGATCCCCTCT
Organism: Okamejei kenojei; assembly: GCA_035221665.1. Classification (NCBI taxonomy): domain Eukaryota; kingdom Metazoa; phylum Chordata; class Chondrichthyes; order Rajiformes; family Rajidae; genus Okamejei; species Okamejei kenojei. Next base: position 40,115,037 of record CM069146.1, read on the forward strand.
CAATCTTCTAAATTCCAGAGAGTATAAACCGAGTCTATCCAGTCTTTCTTCATAAGACAGTCCTGACATCCCAGGAATCAGTCTGGTGAACCTTCTCTGCACTCCCTCTATGGCAATAATGACCTTCCTCAGATTTGGAGACCAGAACAGTACGCAATACTCCAGGTGTGGTCTCACCAAGACCCTATACAATTGAAATAGAACCTCCCTGCTCCTATACTCAAATCCTTTTGCTATGAAAGCTAACATACCATTCGCTTTCTTCACTGCCTGCTGCACCTGCATGCCTACTTTTAATGACTGGTGTACCATGACACCCAGGTCGCGCTGTATCTCCCCTTTTCCTAATCGGCCACCATTTAGATAATAGTCTGCTTTCCTGTTTTTCCCACCAAAGTGGATAACCTCACATCTATCCACATTATACTGCATCTGCCAAACATTTGCCCAGTCACCCAGCCTATCCATGTCACCTTGCAGTCTCCTAGCATCCTCCTCACAGCTAACATTGCCCCCCAGCTTAGTGTCATCCGCAAACTTGGAGAAATTGCCTTCAATTCCCTCATCCAGATCATTAATGTATATTGTAAATAACTGGGGACTGAGAAGGGGAGGGGAAGTAGCCATTATAAACAGGTTATGGATGTAGTGCGACAGGAGAACTTCGAACTTGGAAAACTTTATTGTCATTCAGACCTTGCGGTCTGAACGAAATTTCGTTGCCTGCAGTCATACATATAGTAAATAACAAAAACACACAATAAACACATATCTAACATCCACCACAGTGAGTTCACCAGGCACCTCCTCACTATGGTGGAAGGCAAAAATCTTGTCTTTGTCTCTTCCCTTCTTCCTCTTCCTCTTCCTCTGCGCTGAGGCGACCCAGGCCTCCGAGGTTGTGACCGCACCGGGTGATGTAAATAAGTCCCGCGAGGGGGCCGGTTCAACTCCGCGGCTCAGTCCAGCGGACGCAGCTTTTTCCGCGGGAGTTCCGGAAAAACAGGTCACCAACCTGTGACCTGCGAGCTCCCGACGATGTCGTCCACTGGGCCCGCGGCCGGGCCTCCGACGTCGCTGCCGCCCCCACCGCCACCGGAAAGCCGCCACAGCTCCGAGTCGGGCCGCCGGAACGCCTGAACCCGCCACAGCCCTGAAGTTGGCCAGCCCCGCGCTGGTAAGTCCTGGCTGGTTCGACCTCCGGAGCCTCGAGGTCGGTCGCAGTTAAAGTTGGAGGCCGCCAGCTCCGCGATAGGCCTCAGCACAGACGGAGACGGAGACAGAGGATACAACACGAAAAGTCGTCGATGGAGGTCATCGATGGATAGAGGACAGTTAAAGGGAACTCCCCCACCATTACAACTTTATTATTCTTTCAGAAATCTGTATCTCCCTATATACATAACGCCTGCTGACTATTGGGTGGTCTATAGTACAAACCCACCAAAGTATCACACCCTTATTATTACTCCGTGCCATTCATAAAGTCAATACCTCTCTGAGTACAGCTTTGATGTCCTCCCTAATCAAAAGTGCAATGTACCCTACACCTCTGCACCTTCTGTAGCATTTGTACTCCGGAACAATGAGCTGCCAGTCCTATCCCACCCTCAGTCACGTTAATGTAATAGCTATAATAACAATAATAGCAGATCAGTATGCAGGTAGAAATATTGTCAGATCAGCTTGGCATTCAACGCCATCATCCCTTCGAAGCTTGTTACCAAGCTCAGATAACTGGGTCTCTGGGCATTCCTTTGCAACTGGATGCTTGACTTCCTCACCAACAGACAACAATCGGTGAGAAATGGCAACAATGCGTTTGGCTCAATAACCATCAGCACATGGGCACCTCAAGGCTGTGTGTTCAGTCCCCTGCTCATCTACTCACTCTACTACCCATGACTGTGTAGCAGGCACTGTTCCAACTCCACCATTACATTTGCCTTCAACGCCACCATTGTTGGGCGACTTGTGTATAGTGATGAGTCAGAGTATAGAAGGGACAATGATTCATCTAATTTAATGGTGCATGAACAACAACTTTGCTCTCAACGTCAGTAAGACTAAGGACATGATTGTTGACTTTAAAAGAGGGAGGTGAGGATCCATTAACCTGGCTTCATTGAAGAATCGGTGTTGGAGAGAGCGAAAAACTTCATGGTCCAGCTTGTGCATATTTCTGAAGATCTGTTGTGGGTCCAACACTTTGATGCAATCATAAAGAAAGCTCATCAATGCCTCTACTTCCTTAGAATGCGGAGATTTGGTGTCAATGAATACTTTTTTGAATTTTTACAGGTGTCCGACAGAGAGCATATTAACTGCAGCATCACAGCCTGATTTGGTGATTCAAATGCCCAAGAATGAAGGAGATTACAAGAAATGGTTAACACTGCCCAGTCCATCACAGGTATTGACCTCCCCACCATCCAAGGGATGGATGTATAGGAGACAGTGTCTCAAAAGGGTTGCCTGCATCATCAAAGACCCACACCACTCTGACAACACTCTCATTTCACTCCTGCCATCAGGAAGAACATTTAGGAGTCTGAAAACTGTGACCTCCAGGTTCAGAAACCGCTTCTTCACGACAACCTTCAGTCCTATGAACACTACACACAGCAACTACAAACTGTCTTAGGTACAATAGGGACTCTGGGCTTTTGTTTTGTTGTCTTTTGTTTATTAGTTATCAATAAATACTGTGTTTACAGATCTGTAATGCTGCTGCAAGTAAGAATTCCATTGTTCCATTTTCGGTACCGATGACAATTAAAATTGATTGTATTCTTGATTCTTGGCTGCAGGGTGCGGTAGACTGAGCAACAGAATGGTGATATGTGAACAGGAATATGTTATGGAGGCTGCAAGAGAACATTAAGGGAGAGTGGGTAAACACATTGCTTTAGAGGATCTTCATATAACTCACAGCTTCTCTCATTTTATATTGCAATTTTCAATGAAATTGAATTGGGTTTTGCCCGAAAAGTGTTGTTTTGCAATTCAACGCACAGAATGAAATTAATTCACTACTTTAAAAAACTGTAAGAAAGGCTTGTATTATTAAGGGGTTAATCTATTAGTTGCTCTTAGTACAAATATTTTGAGTAAAGTGCAGTTTTTAACTGTGTTTCCATTGCTCTGTTTTGCAAAAGGCAATAAAGAGAGTGTGTGTTTCAAGATTAATGATCTTTTCTGTAAGAAACACATGCTATTTTATAGTAGCAATGAAGAATGCAAAGAATGGTTCAAAAGAAAATTTATGGTACATGACCTTTGATAGAAACATAAAATTGCATAAATTATATAATTTCACTGGTAATTAAAATAGGTTGATAGTGCTTAGGTGAAGAAACAAGACAAACTACATCTTTAATGTGAAAAACATTGAATCAAGTTTTTAAAAAAGTTTTGCGGTAAAAATCTATTTAGTTGATCCCATGTTTTTCCCTTTTAAATGAATGAATGTTGCTGAGAGCAACTAATGGATTAATCCCCCACCATCGCATACCTTTTATTACAATCATGTAAAGAATTTCAGTTCCACATCACAATTCTGTGCATAAATATTGAACTGCATAATAATGTAATTTGGAGGAAAATATGATTTACTTTGGATGCAGAGTAATATGTAAAGGAATATCAGAGATGCAGAACAATTAGAGACCCTTTGAGTAATGTGTTTACCTACCGTCCTTCGATCCTTCCCATCCTGCTTTTCCAATTCCTGCTCACAATCCTGACCAAGGACATTTACAGTGAAAAACAGAAGTGGTGTTTGATCAATTGGCTAGATCACTTGGGGTTTATAAAGAGGAAGTTGATGAACTTTTGAAAGATGAGGGATTTGAGGATTATGGGGAACTGGTACAAAAGAGCAGTTACTTCCTGGGGCAGATCAGCCATGATCATGTTGAATGGTGGGGTAGGATTTGTGGGGCTCGAGGGCACACACTTGATTTCTTCTGCTGTCTCTTCTGTCTCATCAATTTTGTGTTCACTAACTAACTCCAGTGAAAAATATTTATCCATAATATGATAGTATAGGAGTAAAGAGGTCCTTCTGCAGTTGTACAGGGCCCTGGTGAGACCACATCTGGAGTATTGTGTGCAGTTTTGGTCTCCTAATGTGAGGAAGGATATCCTTGCAATTGAGGCAGTGCAGAGTAGGTTCACGAGGTTCATCTCCGGGATGGTGGAACTGTCATATGAGGAAAGATTGGAAAGACTGGGCTTGTATTCACTGGAATTTAGAAGGATGAGAGGGGATCTTATGGAAACATATAAAATTATAAAGGGACTGGACAAGCTAGATGCAGGAAAAATGTTCCCAATTTTGGGGGAGTCCAGAACCAGGGGCCACAGTCTAAGAATAAAGGGGAAGCCATTTCAAATTGAGTTGTGAGAAAATCTTTTCACCCAGACAGTTGTGAATTTGTGGAATTCTCTGCCACAGAAGGCAGTACAGGCTAATTCACTGGATGAATTAAAAAGAGTTAGATAGAGCTCTAGGAGCTAGCGGAATCAAGGGATATGGGGAGAAGGCAGGCACGGGTTACTGATTATGGGTGATCAGCCATGATCACAATGAATGGTGGTGCTGGCTCAGAAGGGTAAATGGCCTCCTCCTGCACCTATTTTCTATGTTTCTATAAAGCCTTGAAAAACAGTCAGGCCAAAAAGTTGTATTGCCAATGCAAGGCTGGAGCCACTTTAGGTTGTGAGTGTGGACTGCTATACTATTGGGGAAACAGCACTGAGAGTATAAATTGTTGACTCAGGCTGCCTGATAGTTCAGTGCCATTTTGATGATAGATTTTCATGAAATTTCTCTAATTAATAAATAGAATTAATTGAATAACCGAATGAATGCTGGTGCATCACACGTGGGTTTAATCTAATTTCATAAATCTTGGTCTGATAATCTCAATCCTGATAGATTTGAATAATAATTAAGCTATAATGTAAAACTAATTTTTAGTTTAGTTTAGGGATAGAACGTGAAAATAGGCCCTTTGGCCCATCGAGTCCATGCTGACCAGTGATCCCCATACACTAGCACTTTCCTAGACATAATTTACAATCTTTACTGAAGCCAATTAACTTACAAACCTGTACATCTTTGGAGTGTGGGAGGTACCGGGAGAAAACCCACATGGTCACAGAGGGAATGTACAAACTCTGTACAGACATCACCCATAGTCAGCATCTAACCTGGGTCTCTGGCGCAGTAAAGCAGCAACTCTACTGCTGTGCTACCATGCTGCCACTATGTGGTATTTGCTCTCAGCACATACATGCAGTGTTGATTAGTTTCTCTTCAAAGTCAGGCAAATACCTGGTTAGAAATTGGATGGAAGGTTAGAGGGATGAGTACTGACTGAGGTGATGAAATTATTTGAAATTATGAGAAGCCCTGGGCACAATTTTAATAAAAAACAGTCAAGCACCCCACGGACTTATATGCTGCCTTCCTTGTCAATTTTATGAAAGATTATCGAAACATTGGTATTGATTCCTACCCTAATGAATACGGGTAATCTTGCACAATAAAAAGAAGCCAAAATCCAAAAGCTGAGGACAGGATAACATGAACCCTGTTAGGAAACCTTGGAATACATGGCTTGTGAAGGATGCCCCCCTCTTTCCCGTCCATTTCATGATCGCCCTCTCTTCCATACACAGCTAATTTTTTGAAGAAGAGTGCAGCAAGCCACTAACTAGTTTTGACTCTGCTCTGAAAGCCTAGGAAGTTATTCTGTGTAGATTGACAATTTCTTGGCAGCAACAGCACTGTAACCATCATTTCCACTGTGTATTTCATCACCTCAGTCAATACTCATCCCTCCAGCCTTCAATCCAATTTCTAACCAGATATTTATCTGACTTTCAAGAAAAACTAATCAACACTGCATGCATTTGCTGAGAGCCAGTGCCACTAATCTAATCTCTACTAAACCTTATTAATTAGGTGTGTGAGTCTCCTAGTTCTGTGCTTACAATCCAAGTGAAACAGTCTACTTACATTTTCACATCTCTGCCTCTTTGAAGATGTTGATATATTTATTTCCTGATTGTTCCACCAACTTCAAACCCATGTCCATTTCTTGATGATTAATCTCTTAGATGTAGAATCGATGTAATTTATCTTGTGTGACCACTGCTTTTGTGATGGAATATTCCAACGTATGCAACAAAATTTCAAATGTCACTATTCAGTGACAATACAAATCTGTTTCATGCTGTCATTAACTATCCTTGAGATATACCTCTTTTAGCTTTAGCAGTGCCGACATCAACTTTCATTTTCTATAGAAAGTTTAAATGTTCGATATTTAATTGCAAATGATTTCGCTTTATAATGCTTTGTTAAATCTTTGCTAATGAACACCCTTTCATCATAATTTCAATGGCATTTCTTTCCTAATGCGCGTTGCCTTACATTTATTATCCGTCTGCCACGGGAAAGGCTTTTTCTCTTCCAGAACTAACTTTTTAAATGGTTCAGGCTATTTTGAATCTCGTAACTCTTCACCATAATGAATTAAGACATTCTCATTCACAAAATCTTCAAATACCGCTGAGTCCTCTTCCTTCATCGCACTATCATGTATCTATCATACTTATCATGTACCTATTCAGTGTAGTAGCTCATTTGTAATCATGAATTGTCTTTCTGCTGACTTGATAGTTTGCAACTAAAGCTTGTCACTGTACCTCGGTATACGTGACAATAAACTGAACTGAACTATTGTGCTCATGGAATTTCACGAGGTTTGATGGGCCTTTCTTCAGATGTTATTACTTTTCATTTATTTCAAACCAAGCCATCTTACCACTGACCCAAAGTGTGCTGAAACCACCTTTCTGCTTGCAGTCACATCTGAGGACCCACCTACCTGATTTGTGACTGGAGGAGTCAAGAACCTACAAACTACTTGGTAGTCTTGCATGATGTAATCAGTTCAGATAAGTGGACCAGACACAACCAACTGAGAAGTGCTGTAAAGCATAGAAGGTCACCAGCATCCCACCCCATCCCATGCTTCTGAATCTCCTTGAAGTATTGAGTCACATGAAAAAGATGCAACTCCCTTGAACTTTACCGTTCTGCATTGCAACTACAGAATCTTCTCTCAAATGAATGGGCTCACTAATTTTTCACCGTTCAAATGTAAATGTTATCTTGTACCATAGGAGTCCAGGGACCTTAGTGGGAGAGTATAGACACGGCATAGCCAGCATAGAACTTCTGGATTATGCTTGGCTCCTGAATTCACTGGCACCTGCTATGTTCAGCAAGCTCTGGCTCAAGGAGTTTCACAAATAACCTATTTTATTACATAACCATTGTCAAAACTGTTTGGTTAAATGAATTACAATTAAAACATCAGGAATTTTAGTATGATAAAGTGTAAGCATTGGTGAATTTAGTGGAACGTCTTGCAATGACTTCTGGAAATGCAAATACTCTTGAGGTAAGTGGTCATCTAATTTTCTGAAATCCATTTAGGATTGAATTGAACAGAAGCTTCTTTGCACAGAGTATTATTAATCTTTGGGGAGCCACTGATGCCCAGTTTGTTCAAGCTGGGATTGATTAACTGTTCATTATTAAAAGAAGCAGAGGACATAGTGCAACAACCATGATCTTACTGAATGGCATATCAGGCTCAAGGGGCCCCTTGTACAACTATTTCACATGTAATGTTCCATGAATCGCCAGTGCTCACTAAATTTAATACAACCTTAAAGTATTATAATAAAACATCACAACAACACAAGTCTCAACTAGTATTGGATGCAAAACTTTCAAGTTGATTCAATACTTTTGTGACAAATGGAACTATATCAATGGTCATGATTTGCCAGCTCAGCATTTATGGTGCTGTTACATTTAATAACCAAGCCTTTGCCCACTTTGAAAATAATTTGCTTGAAAAAATCCATTCCACATTGTCTCACTTGGTAGGATCTGAGTTTAATTCCTTGAGCTTTACAGTTCAGTTACATTCCTGTTCAATTACTCTGCCAAAAGGTATACATCCATAATTTCTCAAGATTTCATGCTTTTAAATCTGATGTGAGCAACTAATTCTGCACATCTTTTTTTCCAGGTTTCCTAAACATTGCTGTGTAATTAGGACCTAATTTAGTTTTGAAAATTCATCTGCTTTTTATATATTTTTATTTATGGGGATACAGCACAGAAACTGGCCCTTTGGCGTAGGATAGACCACTATCCTACACATTAGGCACAATTTACAATTTTAGCAATCCAATTAACCTACAAACCTATACATCTTTGGAGTGTGGGAGAAAGCCGGAAATCCCAGAACAAACGCATGCAGGTCATGGGGAGAACGTACAAACTGTACAGACAGCACCCGTAGTCAAGATTGAACCCAAGTCTCTGGCACTGGAAGGCAGCAACTCTACCATTGCGACATTATGCCACCTTTTGTTGTAGAGGAATTGTTTGGAGCAGTTTTTGCGTTTACTGCTAATAAATCTAATGCTAGTAGAACTGACAATTTTGCACATTTATTAGGGTAAAACTTAAGAAAACATGAGCAGTGGGAGCCATCTGTGTCCTCAATTCCCACCAGTCAGTATCATCATGGCTGAACTGCCCTATGCCTCAACTCCTCTTCAGCGCCAATTCCTGTTGCCCTGAATACCCTGTTCTTTCAACAATTATCCATCTCCTCTTTAAATACCTCCAATGATCTCATCTTTTCAAACCTCAAGGATACATGGTACACCAGTCATTGAAAGTAGGCATGCAGGTGCAGCAGGTAGTGAAGAAAGCGAATGGTATGTTAGCATTCATAGCAAAAGGATTTGAGTATAGGAGCAGGGAGGTACTACTGAAGTTGTAACGGAGCTTGGTGAGACCACACCTGGAGCATTGCATACAGTTCTGGTCTCCTAAACTGAGGAAAGACATTCTTGCCATAGAGGGAGTACAGAGAAGGTTCATCAGACTGATTCCTGGGATGGCAGGACTTTCATATGAAGAAAGACTGGATAGACTCGGCTTGTACTCGCTAGAATTTAGAAGATTGAGGGGGGATCTTATAGAGACTTACAAAATTCTTATGGGGTTGGACAGGCTAGATGCAGGAAGATTGTTCCCGATGTTGGGGAATTCCAGAACAAGGGGTCACAGTTCAAGGATAAGAGGGAAGTCTTTTAGGACCGAGATGAGAACAACATTTTTCACACAGAGAGTCTGTGGAATTCTCTGCCACAGAAGGTAGTTGAGGCCAGTACATTGGCTATATTTAATAGGGAGTTAGATGTGGCCCTTGTGGCTAAAGGGATCAGGGGCTATGGAGAGAAGGTAGCTACAGAATACTGAGTTGGATGATCAGCCATGATCATATTGAATGGCGGTGCAGGCTCGAAGGGCTGAATGGCCTACTCCTGCACCTATTTTCTATGTTTATATGTCTATAAAGAATTCCAGAGATTCATCATTGCCCTCATTTTATTTGATGACTTGGTAGGGTAACAGCAAAACCTCAACCCTAACCTTCATGTAAACAGTTTAGAAATATTATGGTATTCCTTGTTCTTAATCACAGCCTCATTAATTGAAGATGTTTCTGATTCTGTTCCTGAGAGGAAGGTAAACCTTTCAAATGCAACAAATGGGATCCATCTATGTTGAGAGCTCCTCCCGATGGGTCCACTAGTTACTGCAAATGCCATTTTCAATGAGAAATTATATGAAAAAAATAAACATGTAACATCTGACAATTTTTGGAATGATCTTCAGGTACAAATCTTAACTATGGAGCTTAGAGTCATACAGCATGAAAACAGGCTCTTTGACCCAATTTGCTCAAGATGCCTCATCTCCGCTAGTCCCACCTACCTGTCTTTGGCCCATATCCTTCTAAACATTTTCTATCTATGTACCTGTCCAAATGTCTTTCAGCAAATAACGCAAGCACCAACAATGTACATCCATTACAAGAGAGCACTCTAAGACCGGAAAATTTGATCAAAACACATGGATTTAAGTGTATAAATGAAGAAAAAGAACAACATAGATTATATTGTTCCTTGATTGTAGCAAAATGTTCCAGGCCCTTCATGGTAATGTTATGAGGCATAATTTGACATGAAGCCACATAAATTGATATCGGGAAAAGCGTTTGATAGCTTGTGTTAAAGAAGGAACTGCAGATGCTGGAGAATCGAGGGTTACACAAAAAGCTGGAGAAACTCAGCAGCATCTAAGGAGCGAAGGAGATAGGTGACGTTTCGGGTTGAGACCCTTCTTCAGACTGGTCAGGGATCAGGGAAACGAGAGATATAGACGGTGATGTGGAGAGATAAAGAACAATGAATGAAAGATATACAAAAAAGTATTGATGATAAAGGGAACAAGCCATTGTAAGCTGTTTGTGGTGTAAAAATGAGAAGCTAGTGTGACTAGGGTGGGGGAGAGAGATAGAGAGAGGGGGAATGCCAGGGCCCGAGGGCTGAGGGAGAGGTGGGAAGGGGAGGAGACAGCAAGGGTTAACAGAATTGAGAAAATTCAATGTTCAAGCCCAGAGGATGCAGACTCCCCAAGTGGAATATGAGGTGCTGTTCCTCCAACTTGTGGTGTTGCTCACTCTGGCCGTGGAGGAGGCCCAGGACCGAGAGGTCGGATACGGAATGGGAGGGGGAGCCACCGGGAGGTCGGGTTGGTTATTGCGGACCGAGCGGAGGTGTTCGATAGCTTGGTCGTTTTTAAGGAGCCTTTTAAAGGAGAAGTGTAAAAAGATGATTCCAATGAAAGACAGAATCCCAGAGCACAAATTCTGGGCAGGCCAAATAAGTCAGGGGTTAGCGAGATACGTAAAATGCAGAAATTAGAAAATTCCAGAGGATTGTGGTGGTGCAGGGTATACAACATTGGAGAGAGCAAAGCCACGAAAGGCGGCATAGTGACTCAACAGTAGAGTTGTTGCCTTGCGGCGCCAAAGGCCCAGGTTCGACCCTGACCAAGAGTGCTGCCTGTACAGGGTTTGTAATTTCTCCCTATGCCCGCACCGCTTTTCTCCCACACTCCAAAGACGTGCAGGTTTGTAGGTTACTTGGCTTTGGTTGTAAAAAAATTTAAATTATCCCCTGTATATCCCACACTGTATCTCTGATGTGCAAATTCTAAAGACTTGAATGAATGTAGTAAAGTGGCCAAACTGATAGTTTCATGATAGTTTGTGAAACTTTGATGCTTTTATTCGGGTTAATACACAAAAGGCCACAAAGTGCTGGAGTACCTCTGTCCTGAATGGTTGCATATTATGCATATATTCTCTCACAAGTTCTTCCTAAAGTATGGAAGAATTCTAAATGCATATGTTGGCCTGTCCTCAAGTACCTGAAGCCCTCAAACTCATTCATTCACAGACAATGGACTGTAACATAAATTTATGGATATCAATATCAATATACCTCAGAATCTGAGGTAAAGACTGTGAGCAGGATGAGAAATGATTGCCATTTGCTTCTGGTAAATAGACATGAATGAGTATAAGATTATGCTCATGTATAGGGAGATGGAAGATAAAGGCTAAAGGACACAAAGTGCTGGCATAACTCAATGAGTCAGGCAGCATCTGCAGAGAACATGGACAGGTGACGTTTCAGGTTGAGAGCCTCCTTCAGACTGGAGCTTGGAGTCAATTGTAAATTTGATATTTCATGATTTGTTTTATAAATTGCACAGAAAAAAACCCAATTCAGTCCACTGGATTCAAAGGGAACAATCTGGAAGATTACGGAGAGTCGGTTTGTCAAGGAGGACTCTCTCTAACTTCTACAGGTGTACAGTAGAGAGCTTGCTGACCGGTTGCACCGTGGCTTGGTTCGGCAACTTGAGCGCCCTGGAGAGGAAAAGACTACAAAAAGTAGTAAACATTGCCCAGTCCATCATCGGCTCTGACCTTCCTTCCATCGAGGGGATTTATCGCAGTCGCTGCTTCAAAAAGGCTGGCAGCATCATCAAGGACCCACACCATCCTGGCCACACACTCATCTCCCTGCTGCCTTCAGGCAGAAGGTACAGGAGCCTGAAGACTGCAACAACCAGGTTCAGGAATAGCTACTTCCCCACAGCCATCAGGTTATTAAACCTAGCTCGGACAAAACTGAACATTAATAATCCATTGTCTGTTATTTGTACTTTATTAGTTTATTTATTCATGTGTGTATTTACGTATATAATGCTATATGGACACACTGATCTGTTTTGTAGTCAATGCCTACTATGTTCTGTTGTGCTGAAGCAAAGCAAGAATTTCATTGTCCTATCAGGGACACATGACAATAAACTCACTTGAACTTGAACTTGGAGAATGCTCTCGACCTGAAATGTCACCTATCCATGTTCTCCGTAGATGCTGCCTGACCTGCTGAGTTACTCCAGCACTTTGTGGCCTTTTGTGTATTAACCAGCACATTCAGTTCTTTGTTTCTGCAGAACATACAGGCTATAAACTTGAAGTCAAATGATTCTGTTACTTTGGTGAGAACATACCATGTGCTGTTTTATCTCCGTCTGAAAGGAATGAAAGACCTGCCTTTGAAAGGAGAATTCACCAGATTGATTCCTGGATATGATGAATTGACTAGGACATATACTCTTTGCAGTTTAAAAGAATTAGGGCCAATCTTATTGAAACATATTTGATTCTGAGATGGTTTCACAGGTTTGATGCCGAAAGATTGTTTTTGTTGGCGGGGAAGTCTGGGTCTTAAGATAAAGGACTGGTCATCTAGGGCTGAGTTGAAAAGATCTATCTTTCACTCAGTGAGTTGTGAATCCTCCGGATTCTGTACCCAAGGCTGCTGTGGATGTGCGATCGTTACATATATTTTAAACTGGGTCAATATTATTGAAGGAAATCAAGGGATTTTAGGACTGTGTGAGAAAATCGAGTTAATGTTATGGATCAGTCATAATTAAGATTAGATTTGCAGAGTAGATTTGGAGAGATTTATTGCCTTCTTCTGATGCTAGCTTTTTGTCATCTTAACCGGATGTTGCAATATTAAATTCTTTGGGCCAAAGAGGAAACATGCAATCTAATCAATTTATTATTTTCACATTCACTGCCATATTCTGCTGAAAGATTCATTTTTAATTGGGGACTGTTTGTGTTACTGCTTATTCCTTGGAGATGAGCCCAGATTGCCAATGGTGCAAAGACATTTGATGTAAAAGCCAGTTTCCGCTTTTGCAAAGCCGGGAAGGAGAGGGTGCGGAAGAGGTTTAAGAGAATGCTGCCTGGATTAGAGGATATTAGTTATGAGTAGAAAGTGGATGGTTTTCTCAGGAGCGCAAAGGTTGAGGGGAGACCTGACAGAAGTTTTTATAATGATGAGAGAGTAGAGATAGTCAGAACCTTTTTCCCAGGATGGAAATGTCAACGGCTTGAAGCTTTAAGGTGAAAAGGACAGAGTTTAAAGGAGAAGTGTTGGGCATGTTTTTTATACAGAGTGGTGGATAGAATTGTGGCAGTTAAGATGTTTTAAACCAGGGATGTTCAAGGAATGGAGGCATATGGATGACTTGTAGGCAGAGGAGATTAATTCAGCTGGGCATCGTGTTTGGTATGGACATTGTAGGCTAAATGGCCTGTTCCTGTGCTGTACTGTTCTATGTTCCATCTTCGTTGATCCACTTTCCAGCTTACCTGCTTCTGCTGCTGTTGGAGGTGAGATGTTGCACTGCGCCAGGGTGTCCCACTTGGCCGTCATTTACGCTTCAGGCCGGTGGTGTGCGAAGATTTAGTCCAGAACGAAATTGTGGAGCGCTGCACGATACAGCGCGCAACTCCACATTTCTCCACGCCACTCCATGCGCCCATCCCACGCTACCAGGGATGCGCAGTATCGCGCTACGTAAATGGCATATCCCACGCTACGTAAATGGCGCGCAAATGACGGCCAAGTGGGACAGGCCCTTAAGTTGTTCTCTGAGCACCAGCCTCTTAACCTCTGTGCCTCCTCCCTGGAAGCTGACTCATCACCCTCAGTGATCAGCCCTGCCACTGTCATGTCGGCTGCAAATGTTATGATGGTGTTTGTGTTGTGGGTTGTTATGCAGTCATAGGTATAGTGGGAGTAGAGGAGGGGGCTCAGCACACAGCCTTGTGGAGCTCCTGTGCTGAGTGTCAGAGTTGGGGAGTGGTGGGGTCCCATCCTGACTGACAGCAGCCAATCTGTAAGGAAGTCCTTAATCCACAGGCAGATGTTGCGTTCGAAGCTTAGGTCGGACAGCTTGGAGACCAGTCTACTGGGTACGATCGTGTTGAATGCAGAGCTTTAATCCACAAATAGCAGTTGGGCGTATGCCCCCCTGTTCCAGGTGGAGCAGTACTGTATGGAGGCAGTGGCAATGACGTCGTCCGTTGATCTGTTTGCTCTGTACGCATATTGGTGTGGATCCAGGGTTGATGGAGAGCGGCCTTGATGTACTTAAGGACCAATCTCTCAGGCACTTCTTAATTATTGGTGCTGGTGCAAGCGGCCTGTAGTCGTTGAGGCAGGTTATGGCTGTCAGCATCGGAACTGGCACTATTTCCGATGTTTTTAGGCATGTGGGGACCATGTATTGTACCAGGGATTGGTTGAAAATTTTTGTAAATTTGCCTAAGTGGGACAGGCTCATAATAGTCTCAGCATTAAGATTTCGGTTGTTATCTCTGACAACAAAGATATGAAGACAAGTTAGATGAGTGGAACTTCCTCCCATATGTAGAGAGGAGATAAAACATGCTTGTTCAAAATGTTAAAATAAATCAAGAAAGAAAATAGCAGCGAACAAGAAGAAATGGAATGGAAAGAAGAGTTCATTATGCCAGGATATGGAATATCTTCCTGGAAATCAGAATCTAAAACATCTTTTAAAATAGAAGAGTTTAAGAACTTGAAAAATAAATGTGAATGGTTAACGATGGGAGGTAGACAAAAACTCAGCGGGTAAGGCAGCATCTATGGAGCGAAGGAAATAGGCAACGTTTTGGGTCGAGACCCTTCTTCAGACTGGGGTTAATGATGGGGATTGTTTTTGCAAAGAATCTGCACAGGTGCATCAGGTCAGGTGAGATTATTCAGTGTTTGTACAATTATGTGGTTCTGTCATTGCAGGAAGTATTTGCTTATAGTTCCATTCACTGCAAATTTAATAGGGGCAGCAAACACAATGTATTTGTTTTTAATGTGTTCTCCAGAATCGACATTTATTTCACGCTACTTTGCCAAACGCTTATATACATTTCATGAAAGGGGGGCACGGTGGCGTAGCAGTAGAGCTTGCTGCCTTACAGTGACAGCGATCCGGGTTCGATCCTTAATACGGGTGCTGTCTGTACGGAGTTAGTACGTTCTCCTCATGACTGCGTGGGTTTTCTCTGAGATCTTCGGTTTCTTCCCACACTGCAAAGTTTGTAGTTAAATTGGCTTTGTATAAATGTAAAATTGTCCCTAGAGTGTAGGGTAGTGTTAATGTGCGTGGATTACTGGTTGTGCGGTCTCGGTGGGCTGAAGGGCCTATTTCCGCGCTGTATCTCTAAAGAAAATAAATACTGAACATTTAGTTCTTCATTCACAGCTATATTTCTTGATGCCACTGTGCACCTTGATTGCAATGTGCTTTCATGCTGAATGTCTTCCTGCATCCATGTCTTCCGGCTGAATATATTATACATCTAAATCATTAATTTTACATGGACGACTTCTTTGCTATTTTAGCAGAGAATTTCACATTAATCCATGATGTGTGTTTATGCTCATGATTCAAGCTGCAATTTGATTTCGCAAACGTTTATCTGATACCATGTTAAAATGCTTAGCTTTGTTAACTCTACTATCATGATACCTGCAAAATGTTAAAAAACTTAGAATTTACTTTACACTTTGAGTGGTAAACTTCTCATCACTAATTCAATATGTTTTACATGTCCCTTTTATTGGTTTCATTTAGTTGACCTTTCTGAATGCAGCCATCTTCCAAAAGGCTTGGTACATTGTAAATTTGATATTTCATGATTTGTTTTACATTCTTATTGTTGTGATTACACAGAAGAAGCCATTCAGTCCACTGAGTTCATATTAGCTCCCAAGGGAGCAATCTCATTAGTCCTATCACTTTCTTAGCTTAGCTTAGGGTTACAGCACAGAAACAGCCCCTTGGATAACTGTGTCCGCGCCGACTAACGTTTCCTGTACACTAGCTCTATCCTACACACTAGGGATAATTTACAATTTTACCAAAACCAATTAACCTGTACACCTGTACGCCTTTGGTGTGTTGGAAGAAACTGGAGTATCTGAAGAAAACCCACGTGGTCACAGGGGGAACCTACAAACTCCATACAGACAGCACCCATAGTCAGGATTGAACCTGGGTCTCTGGCGCTGCGATGCAGCAACTCTACTGCTGTGCCACTGAAAGATGATCTCATATTTCCCTGTATTATCCCGCTTACTTAGTCTCCATCAACTCCCCTTTTGATTCGTGCCACTCCGAAGTTAACAGACCAGCGCAACTTTGGGGTGCCGTAGGAAAGTGGAGCAACTGGGGGAAACTCGGGCCACTTGGAGAACATGCAAACTCCATGCAGGCAACAGCTAAGATCAGGATTGATCCCGGGTCCCAGACATTGTAAGGCTGCAGCACTAAAAGCTGCACCACCATGTCTCCTTTAAGCAAAAATAAACAAGAGAATCAAAAATAAACCAAACAGTGGGCTGATATCTGATAGGCTGGTCATTATGATCTTTTAAGCTCTCTTCCTTCGTCAGTTTTTAAATCAATAAGTTGTCATTTATTCAATAAATATTTATTTCCAAAGCTCTTCAAAACTGAAAGTCAAATATTTCCGAAAATTCAAATGCAGCCTATTTGAATTTTTAGAAATAAATTTGGGTGACTCGTGGCGTAGCTGGTAGAGCTGTTACCTCACAGTGCCAGAGACCCAGGTTTGATTCTGACCTCAGATGCTGTCTGTGTGGAGTTGGCATGTTCTCCCTGTGACCCCATGGGTTTTCTCCAGTTTCTTCCCACATCTCAGTCCTGTGGGTTTGCAGGTTAATTGGCCTCTGTTAATTTCCCCAATTGTGTAGGGAGTGGATGCGGAAGTGGGATAACATGAAACCAATGTGAACTGGTGGATTGGCATGGGCTGAAGGGCCTTGTTTCCATGCTGTATATTTGAAATAAACACATGGCAACCATTGGATATATGATCCTCCTGATCTCATCACTTTCTCAATGAGTCCCAACCAACTTGTAAGGTTTAACTTACAACTTAAGGACTTTGAATTCTCTCACAAAGAAATGGACTTTATTTTTGTAATTAGCACCCTGACTCCTTGTGAGAGGGGTTGCACAATCATTCACTTTTCTTCAAATATATACCTCTTCTCAATACCTGAAATATTGTGTAAAATCTTTGCCTTCTAAATTTCTTTTTTAATCATCTCCGTAAACTGTTTGTATTCCTGAGAGGCCTGGTCCATCTACAGTTCCTTACACCTGCCTTATGATTGCTTTTTGTTCTTTACTCAACCCTCACTAATCACTGCCAGAGTTTTCTGAAATTATTACTCTTTTACCCTCATGTGGGTTCTGAACTTTTGATAACCCTACTTTGAGTACTTTCCCACTATGCAGATATAAACATGCCTGCAAGTAGATGCTTTCAGTCAACCAAGGATGGCACAGTGGCAAAGTGGTCCCAGGTTCGATCCTGACCACGGGTACTGTCTGTGTGGAGTTTGTACATCTCCCTGTGACCGCGTGGGATTCCTCCCAATGCTCCGGTTTTCTCCCGCATTCCAAAGATGTGCAGATTTGTAGATTAATTGGTCTCTGTAAATTGCCCCAAGTGTGTGGGATGCAAAATTGGGATAACACTAGTGTGTGGGTGATTAATGGCCAGTGTGGACTTGGTGGGCTGAAGGGCCTGTTTCCACATTGTATCACTAAACTAAACTAAATTAAACTAAACTAAACTAAACTAAACCGTATGTGTAGGAAGGAACTGCAGATGCTGGTTTACACCAGAGATAGACACAAAATGCTGGAGTAACTTGGCGGGACAAGCAGCATCTCTGGAGAGAAGGAATGGGTGATGATTCGGGTCGACTTCTTCATACTAAACCTTACCCAGGTCTTGTATTATTCCAATAAAATTAGCCCACCCAATACAAGACATTTATTTTTGGTCTTTCTCTATCATTTTCTACAATCACTTTGAAACATATTGAAAAAAACACACATGTGCTGGAGTAGCTCAGTGGGTTAGGCAGCTTCTCTTGAGAATATGCATGGGTGACTTTTCAGGTCGGAATCCTTTTTCAGACAAATCGTAGTGGGGTTAAAAAGCGGGATGGGGTCAGTAAGGAAATGATAGAAGAGGCGTGAAATGTGAAGTTGGAGGAAGGAATACAGGTGAAAGGGGATGGGGGGAGGGAAAGGTGAAAAGATGAAATGGGTGCACACCCAGGTGAGGCGACAAGGGAAGTCTGAAAAAGGATTTTGACCCAATCGTCACCGATCCATGTTCTCCAGAAATGCTGCTGACCACGGAGTTACTCAGTACTTTGTGTCTTTTTTAACAGAAAATCCTCACCTGGTTACGTCTCACCCTTGTCACCCAAGCCCGATGCTCACATAAACCCGTACTTTGTCCTCACAAAGCAGGCGGTTGTTTTGGCTGTAAAAATTAGACATCTCATTTTAGATTCTGTGATCAGTTTAATTTTGCACTGATGTGATTACGTTTAAAAGAAGTTGGTTGATGGTGGTGCTAAAAGAGTTAAGATTTGCTAAAAAAGAAAGCAGGTGTAAGGATAGTTTAGTGGTACACCACGTTTGCAAACAGCATGAGTTTATCCCTGTGACGAACTTCAGACAATGAGCCGATAAGCATCGTGTTTTTGCTCCTGTGGGGAATAGCCACACACAGTATGAGGCCCAAGGCATAAAACCTAATGGGCCTCTGCGCAATGGTGATGGATGGTGTTTCAACTGTCTACACATTAATGAAGATGCAAACTCAACAAAAGTTGAAAGAAAGTTTGTTCAAAGTTCCTCAGAAACCGTTCTTTATTCCAAAGTAAGGAAAACAAGGACAGAATCCTTCTACCTTCTCCCTAATATGATTTCATGTATGAAAGTTGGCAGATTAATTTCTTAGCAGATAAATAATTCAGAATGAAAAGATGCAAAATAGAATTACAATTGCAAGATTCACAATAGCATATTTAGGTAAGAATGTACTGAATACTAAGCTCATTACTATCAGCTGAATGAGTTACTATCTACATCATTGGAGACTATCTGGACTTTATTTTGCACAACACATTATTCACGTTATTCCCTTTATCATCTATCTGTACACTGTGGATGGCCCGATTGAAATCATTTATTGTCTTTCCGCTGACTGGTCAGCCGTACCAAACGCTTTTCACTGTACCTCAATACTCGTGACAATAAACTAAACTAAACTCAATAAACTAAACTCCAATACTCCTGCAAGATGTCACAATCATAAAATATGCTAACAACATTTGGAGATATATACTTAGCCACAGCGGTTGGATGTAAGTCTTATTTGTCTTTGGTGAACCTGCATAATGTACAGTCCACTCACCATAATGTAAATATTGGGGAGGATCCAGAGAAGGGCAATCGATTTGAATCAAGCTCTAAGGTAATGTACCATATAATTGATAACAATGGATCAATCTGTGCAGTTTTGTAAGGTTTAAGTGTGGCTCTTTACAAGAGATATGTGGAATAGCTCATGGAGTCATAGAGTAACACAGCATAGAAACAGGCTCGTCAGCCCAACTCACCCATCTGAACTAGTCCCATTTTCCCAAGTTTGGCCCATATCCTTCTAAAGGCAACATATTTTATTTTACTTTAAAATAAGTTCAAGTGGTATCAATGACCTTAAATATCATTAACTAAAAAGAGAGATCAGTAACAGCAGGGACTACTTCCCCCTCAGCACTATGGAATTTCTGTCAGTATTTTCACAGTTTAGTTCAGATTAGTTTAGAGATACAGAGTAACAGGCCCCTCGGCTCACTGAACCTGCACCGACCAGCGATCTCTGCACATTAAACTATCCTCCTACACATACTCGGGACAATTTATACTTATAACAAGCCAATTAGCCTACAAACCTGTACGTCTTTGGAGTGTGGGAGGAAACTGGAGCACCTGGGGGAAACCCACGTGGTCACAGGGAGAACGTACAAAGTCCGTACAGGCAGCCCCCTTTGTCGGGATCGTACCCGGGTCTCTGCGCTGTAAGGCAGCAACTCTGCCGCTGTGCCTCCGTGCCGCCCATTACGTATTTACAGCAAATTTGAACATGAAAGATGTGCCTTGGCACTCACTGTAACCCAGCGATGGAAAGAACATACCTTCCAAACTCTCTCTTAACCGGCAATATCATTACACGTCCCACCTCCAGTAATATCAACCTGACTCACATTGACCTCAACAGCCTCCCAAGAACCTGCATGTTACGCTTGAATCAAAGAGACTGAAGTAGAAATTTGGGGTCAAACATATTCCAGCCTCATTCAGTGTCCATATATTTATATTTCCCTATATGACCCACAGGAGAACGATCAGAAGTTGGAATCCCAGATATATCATTTCTTTAGGCCTGCGTCTGTAGTACACTGGCCTCTCTCCAGCTTTTCATATTCAGCAAGACTTGCAAGAACAACGATAAAGCCTGAGTTAATACCAGTGATAGCACCACTAAGCTCAATGGGATACTGGATAGGGCCTTAGATCTCAACCAAATTTCTACCATCGTAAAGCATAGATCACTGAGACCTTTGACATCGGTTCTTTCTCTGTTTAACTTTCTATTCTAATTTTTCTTACATCTGGCACGGTCCTGCGGTGATAAGGTTTCTGCCTTACAGCGCTTGCGGCGCCAGAGACCGGGTTCAATCCCGAGTATGGGTGCTATCCATACGGAGCTTTACGTTCTCACCGTGACCGCGTGGGTTTTCTCCGAGATCTTCGGTTTCCTCCCAAACTCCAAAGACCTACAGGTTTGCAGGTTAATTGTCTTGGGTTTGAATACTTGGTATAGGTGTAAATTGTCCCTAGTGTGTGTAGGCTTGTGTTAATGTGCGGGGATCGCTTGTCGGTGTGGACTCGGTTGGCCGAAGGGCCTGTTTCCGCGCTGTATCTCCAAACTAAACTAAACATGCAATGTCCATTATTGTGAAGTAAATTGTGCACAATACAGGCCATACCCTCTCCAACCACCTCATCTACCTGTATGGACTAAGCCAATTCTACTTAAAAGACACATATGTTTCAAAAGAAGAGGTGTCATTTTGATAATATGAAATGAGGAGGGGTACGTTATACAATCATGGAAACTGTAATAATGCTCTGACATTTTCATACTTGTTTCAAATATTTCTATTTTTCTTTACACTTTAGGCTTTAGAGGTACAGCACGGAAACAGGCCCTTCGGCCCACCGAGTCCACACCGAACAGTGATCACCTCATACACTAACACTACCCTACACACGAGAGACAATTTACAATTTTACCAAAGCCAATTAACCTACAAACCTGAGCACCCGGAGAACGTCTGAACTTCCTACAGACCACACCCATGGTCAGGATAGAACCCGGGGCTCTGGCACTGTAAGGCAACAGCTCTACTGTTACGCCACTCTGCCGCCCTGAAATCTTTTCCCATGAAAGATTTATAAAATAAATTAAAGAAGTGTATTCCCAACAATTTGAGGCACTAGATATGTTTTTTAATGTGCATCTAGAGAGCAAGTACTTGCAATTATATTAAATTGAGGTTTTCTTGAAAGGATATAATGGGACTGCCCTGGCGTGACCTCACGCCATAGCTGAGCTTGTCAGCCATTGCAACTATAGTAATTACCTGCTGTTCAGGTCATAGGTACAGAGGTGAAGATACCACCCCCCTGAGGAAATGTACCAGTTGCTCTCGGCCACACCAGCCTGACTGAAAAGCAGCTGTCAAACTGTAATCACGCTGGCAATGAGAGAGAACCTGACAGCTAGTCATCTGGACAAAGCTTTGAACAATATGGCGCTTGGGGAGTGACAGCTGTGGGATTTTAGTTTCTCACTGCGTACGTGTGAAGCCAAGCTGTCATTCTATTAATATGAAATTCAGAAATTGTAAAAAAAAGCGCCACTCCAGTGAAACAAAGCAATTGTGTTTTTTCTTAAGCTCTGATAAGTAAATCACTTTCTTTAAGTTGTCTGTAACATTCAGCCTCTTATTATCTTTTCATTTCATTTAACCTTCCTTCCCCATTCAATTTAAGCAATGCTTTTGAGACTCTGTGCGTCCCCCATTGTTAGGAAACATATTCTGTCTGGAATAGACCAAGGAGCTTGTCGCAGCAGGTCGCAAGAAATGCATGTGGGGATCCGTAGCTAAAGCATGTTTAAGGTCGATCCCATTTTATCATGCTGCCTATTCTCAATTTTGTGCTTACTATGATTAACTATTATAGAAACATGGAAACATAGAAAATAGATGCAGGAGTAGATCATTCGAACCTTCAAGCCAGCACCGCCATTCAATATGATTATGGCTGATCATCCAGAATCAGTACCCTGTTCCTACTTTCTCCCCATATCCCTTGATTCCGTAACCCCTAAGAGCTATATCTAATGCTCTCTTGAATACAATCAGTGAATTGGCCTTCACTGCTTTTTGTGGCAGAGAATTCCACAGATTCACAACTCTCTGGGTGTAAAAGGATTTTCCTCATCTCAGTCCTAAATGGTCTACCCCTTATTCTTAAACTGTGACCCCCTGATTCTGGACTCCCCCAACATGGGGAATATTTTTCCTACATCTAGTCTGTCAAATCCCTTAAGAATTTTATATGTTTCTATAAGATCTCCTCTCATCCTAAATTCCAGTGAATATGTTTTTCATGACTGCGGATCTTTTCAAAGAGCTTCTTCATCAATTAACTTAATCTAATTTTTCTTACATTTGTGGGCGGCACATACAAACTCCATTCAGACAGCACCCGCAGTCAGGATCGACCGTGGATCTCTGGCGCTGCAAGGCTGCAACTCAACCGCAGCTTTCTAGGACAATGTAGTGCATGGGGTGATCACTGGTCGGCTCGAACTCGGTGGGCAGAAGGGCCAGTTTCCATGCTGTATCTCTAAAGTCTAATGAACTATTTTGTATCCAGCAGTAAAGTGGAGATTTTGGGCAGGTTTTTTTAGTGCACCACTCTTCCCTTACCTCTCTGAAGCAGCTGAATAATGTGCATCTGCCATTGGAGTGAGGTTTATACCTGTAATCGAAGATTTGTGCAAGAATGCCACCATTAAACCAAAGCTGGTGCTTGATGATCCTTCATATTTCCAGTTAAATCAATATTGCGAAAAGGAAGAGGACAGTAAGGCTGGCTTTAGGAACCAACAGGAAAGACGTACAAATATGAAGACACAGGTTCTATGCCTCAGCCAAGAACTTTGCTTATGTCAGACATCACATAGAAATTAATTCAAGCATAATAATTGTACAGTTAGCAACCTTCAGATCTCAGACAACATGGGGGGTTTATCTCAAGATGTGTCAAAATCTCCAGCAGCGTGTTGTACACGTGTTTAAAAATGCTAGGAAGGAGACACAAGAGATTGCAGATGTTGCAATCTTGACCCTTTCTCAGACTGAAACGTTGTCTGTCCATTTCCTTTCACAGATGCTGCCTGCCCCACTGAGTTCCCCCAGCAATTTGAATTTTAAGAAATATTGACATGGTTTGCCATGAAAGAGTGCAGAAGAAAAGGATAATAAGTTAAAAATAATTCCTATAATGATCAAGCAAAAGCATGTTATATCTCCTCAAGGTATGTCTACTTTGAAGAAATTCTCCTCCTCTCTCCGACGAGAGTTCAGCAACATCCTCTCTCACTCCTCCCCCTCCCTCTGTGATTCTCTCTCCTTCCCCTTTCCCTTGCCAGTTCTTCCACTAGTCCTACTGTCTCCGCACGTTACATTTTGTTGTGCATTTGCAAAAGCATTTCTTTATTGAAGCGGCAGTGGCAATGGAAGGGATTAAAATTACTGTTCATTCCAAACTAGAAAGGGGTTGCTTATTAACAAATGCTAAAGGAAAGTATTGACATTAGCAAGTTACAATGCAATTTTAATCAATGATCCATGAATCTTTTATTCCCTGGTCACTCGTGAAGAAGGTTGTTTCAGAATGCAATGGGGCATATATCAACTAGAAAGTTGGGCAGGGTAGTGGCAGTGGGAATTTAACCTAGACCATGTGAGGTTATGCACTTTGGGAAGCCAAATTTGGATAGGACATATAGTATAACATAAAAGACAGCGATCTTAGAAGTGTTGATATACAGGGTGACCTTGGATTCGTCCATTGCTCACTGAAAGTGGTGACACAGTTGGATAGGATAGTGAAAAAGGTATTTCATTTGCTTGCCTTGATGTTGAGCCCTTGATTATATGAGTTGGGATGTAATGTTGTAGCTGTACCAAAACATTATTTAAACTGCATTGAAGTACTATGCACAGTTCTAGTTGCCACATGACTGGAAGGATAAGGTAGCAATACAGAGAGTGCAGAAGAGATTCACCTGAATGGTGGGAGGGCTGTATTTTATGGAGAGATTGGACAGGCTGGGGTTCTTCTCACTGCAATGTAACGGACTGAAGTGTGACTACATGGAGATTTATAAAATAATGGGGGGAAAAGATAGGAAACATAGTCGATAATCTGTTTCACCGAGTGGGGGAGTTTACTGGAAGACACGGGTTAAGGTGAGAGAACAGCAATGTACAGACCTACCCTGTAGGGCCATCTCATGGTGGGGCCTGACCATGTCCTTCCCTGATACATAATTTGATAGCTGGCTAAGCTATTTTTCAGTTTTAACTGGCTATCAAAACTGTCAAAATATTCAATGTTTCTTAATGCCTCTGACATTCAGAGTCATTCACATTCAAAATTGATTAAAGAATGGATCATGATTAATTTAAGTATTAAGAAGAGAATAAAAATCAGAACAATTAAAAACAATTTAATACTTTTAAGATAATCTCAATTAATAACCCTGAAGCTGTTTCATTGAAATTAATGGTCACTGAATCTCGTCTAGGTTTAATCTTGTGAAGGTTCAGTCAGCGGATTTAGCATTGTGACTGCAGCGAAATTGCTGGCTCTTAATTGCTGGAACATTGGAGTGCAAGTTAGAAAACTACCATTGAGCAGCTCTCATTATGTTTGTGACTTTGACGTCCCCACCTGCCCGTATGGAAGCCCTTGCTTCCTTCCACAAACGGTGGGGGAAGATGGCAATTTCATTTAGGCCTTTTGGCATTTCTCAGGAAAATCTGTGCTGTTTTTAAAAGACTCCACTCCACTCATCCAATAATTTGCCACAGATATCTCCATGTTATTTACAATGGTTCTTTGCCGGAACAAAATGAATTTCTCAACCTTTCTCGCTCACATGTGAGTGGATTTTAATCAAAGATACAACCTCAAAAGATGTATTGCTCCATACCTTGACTAATCCCAGTTCAAAACACCCAGGCATTTTTGTGTAAACTACTGAATAGTGAAGTAGCACATCCGTGCGGGCAAACGCAGCCCCCTCCTCACCGCAGCGAACGGAAGTGCTATTCGCACGACGGAGTTCGCACCATCTCCCTCAACCTTGGCCACAGCTGCTTTTCATGGGAGTTTGTCATCGCCGACGTTTCCCAGCCGCTGCTGGATGCCGACTTCCTTCAAGCCTATTCACTCCTTGTGGATATCAAGCGGCAGTGCCTCGTGCACTCCGTCACGCTGGAGCCGGTCTTCCTCCGCGTTGGCGATCCAGTTGCGCGCTCTAAGTTGGCGATCCGGTTCCACACACCAGATTCCGGTCCACCCTAACGATATCCCTAAGACAGCATTATCACACCGTTTGGACTGTTTGAATTTTTGCGGATGCCGTTTGGGTCCTTGGGTCTCGTCATGTGTCCTTCCGTCGCACGTTCCCTCTGCTCTGGAGGACTGCCAGTTCATTTCCTGCGCAGGGATGTTCATCGGGCATCCCTCCAGCGGCTGTACGAGGGTCTCTTCCGAGTCCTGGAGCATGGCTCACCCACTTTCGTCCTGGACATGGGGGGGGGCGGCATGAGACTGTTTCGGTTGCGCGGCTGAAGCCGGCGCATATTGACATTGATCGGTTGGTGCTGGTAGCGCGGTCCCGCAAGCAAGGGCGCCCTCCGTCTGGTAGCGCAGCCTCTGTAAGCGAGGGCGCCCGCCGTACCTCCTCCAGTGACTACTCCGTCCTCGGCACCTGTTGGTCGGTTGCCGGTTCCTGTGCCGGGCATGGTGCGCACCAGGGCTGGTCGCCTTTTGCGCCCTCCTGTCCGTATTGTGCCTCTGATTCTTGGGGGGGGGGGGGGTCCTGTGGCGGTCCCTGGGGGTTAGGCCACTCCTTGGGTCATCCCCCTCAGCTCTTGAGGGACAGGTACAATTGTCTGCCCATGGGGTTTCCCAGGTCCTGCTCGGGGGCGTTCATTTGCGATAATTCATTAAACTACTTCTGAACCTGCCTGTCGTCTGGTCTTTTCCTGACCGTCTAATTTCCCAATGTTGGCTCCTTCCAAATATTCCATTGAGCACACAGGTAAATGAAATAATAATATTTTCTGATAAAATAATGTGTATTCATTGTGAATTAGTGAAAATTGCAAAACTGACTTGCAATGGTCTAAAGAGAAAGGGAAGAATTACAGAAATTTACGGTACGGTTTGAGTCTATTCTGCCTATCATGTCCATGCCAGCCAGAAGTGAAATTTTTGTTGATCCCATTCTGAAATGTAAAAGTTTTACAGCACAGTAACAGGCCCTTCAGCACACCATGTTCATGATGAGCATCAAATACACCCATTTGGAGCTGTTAGGGAGGGTAAACCTTGTCGTAGTGGTTTAAGTGCTCATTCAGGTACTTGTGTATAGTGTAGACTCCATCTCTACTATCCCCTCAGCCAGTACATTCCATGACCCAATGATCTAAAGGGTTCCTCAGACCCCCTCTGAAACTCCTTCCCCTTACCTTAAACCTTTGCCCTCTGGTTTCAAATAACTTTGCTGTGGGAAAAAGTCACTTATTCTCCACCCTGTCTGTCTTCCTCATAATTTTGTGTACCTCAGTTCCCAGCTCTTGTTCGGTAGCCCTGCGGTTCATAGAACCTCAGGTACAAATCGAAATAAGTGTGAAGGTTTGTATTTCCACTACCCCTTCAATTCCAGGCTCTTTCCAGGCATTAAATGAACTCATCTGTTCTCAATTCCTCTTTAATCTTTCTACCAACTTACTTAAATCTGTGATAGACACAAAATGCTGGAGCAACTAAGCGGGACGGGCAGCATCTCTGGAGAGAAGGAATGTGTGACGTTTCAGGTCCTTTTTCAGACTGGTTAGGGAAAAAGGAAACGAGAGATATAGATGGTGATGTAGAGAGATAAAAACAAAGAATGAAAGATATACAAAAAAGTAACGATAATGAGTAACCTAAATCTTTACTCCTTAGTTACTGTTCTCTGCAGATGGAAAGAGGACCTCCCTACCTACCTTAAAAATTAATATGCCTCAGTTATATTTCCCTCCAGCCTCAATTTTTTCATGCAATATTGAAGGGGTTCATTTGTTCCATGTTCCCACCTATTCCCTCAGTATCTACTCACTTGACCAACAATTCCCCTGATTCTCCTGACACAGACCGACACTAGGATTAATATACAATTGCCAATGAAGCTGCCTAAACATCTTTGCAAACCAGAGCAACCCGATGAAAACTACACAGCCACATGAAAAACATGCAAACTCCACACAGACAGTGGCAAAAGTCAGGATTGAACTCGAGTCACAGGCTCCTTTGTTCTAAAGAAAAGACTGCAGCCTTCATAACAAGAGGATTTCAGTATAGGAGTAAAGAGGTTCTTCTGCAGTTGTATAGGGCTCTGGTGAGACCACATCTGGAGTATTGTGTACAGTTTTGGTCTCCTAATTTGAGGAAGGACATCCTTGTGATTGAGGCAGTGCAGCGTAGGTTCACGAGATTGATCCCTGGGATGGCGGGACTGTCAGATGAGGAAAGATTGAAAAGACTAGGCTTGTATTCACTGGAGTTTAGAAGGAAGAGGGGTGATCTTATAGAAACATATAAAATTATAAAAGGACAGGACAAGCTAGATGCAGGAAAAATGTTCCCAATGTTGGGCGAGTCCAGAACCAGAGGCCACAGTCTTAGAATAAAGGGGAGGTCATTTGAGACTGAGGCGAGAAAAAACGTTTTCACCCAGAGAGCTGTGAATTTATGGAATTCCCTGCCACAGAGGACAATGGAGGCCAAGACACTTGATGGATTTAAGAGAGAGTTAGATAGAGCTCTAGTGGAGTCAAGGGATATGGGGAGAAGGCAGGCACGGGTTATTGATAGGGGACGATCAGCCATGATCACAATGAATGGCGGTGTTGGCTCGAAGGGCCGAACGGCCTCCCCCTGCACCTTTTTTCTATGTTTCTATGAACAAGTTCTTATTACAATAAAGCCCAGCCTTGCCAATGTCCTCTGCACCCTCACTAATGTTATTACTCAGTTCCTCCTTAAAGTTCGATCGCAAGCCTGCCATTAAGAATGATTTTGATTCTGCAATGACTTCTTCTTCGTCCGATGCCTTTGCACTATGCAACTGGTCTTTAATTAGACTTTATCTTGCACTAAATGTTATCCTCTTTATCCTGCATCTGTACTCTGTGGGCAGCTTGATTGTAATCATGTATAGTCTTTTCACTAACTGAGTTGCAGGCAACAAAAAGGTTCTTCACTGTACCTCGGTACACGTGACAATAATAAATTAAACTAAACTAAGCGAGAGCAACCATTATAATTTTTTAATCCATAGGATCTTTCTGCGGTTTTTGACAGAGCATTGGATAAGCTGCTATAATTTGAAAAAGTTTATTTTTTCTCATCAGACATTATTTTTCTCTTTAATACCCTCTGTAGCACCGCTCCCCACCCCCTCACCCATCACTCAAATCCCATCTTCCTCCCTTGTGGCTTTAACTATTTAGGAAATTATCATTCGCACATCTAATGGTGGTGATGGGGCCAGCACATCTGCTGCACCATTGAAAATTTGTTTCTTAAACTAATTCCATTACTTTGGAACCTTAGATATATTCCCTCAAGTGAAACCAAAAGAAATGAAAGTCTGATCTGAATTTAATGAAACTCTCAATGGGGTCCCATTCATTTTCAAATCAGCAGCAGATACAACTCAAACATGCTATCAGTCTCTTAAGAAGTTACTCTGTGACTCTGCCGTGATGTACTTAATTCCTTTTTCTTTTTTTTATTATTTGAATGACCCCCTTTGTTCGGGAATGACTTCAAATCCCCTTCTTGCCTTTAGTGGGAGAGCAAGATTTGCAGCTCTTATCAAAGGGAGAGGAAACGTGGAGATACCCCCACCGGACCTTCTCCCCCTCCCCCCCCCCCCCATCCCCCCCACCCCTTCCCCAGCTTTCTTTGTGCTATTGTGAACCAGGCACAAAAGCAGACTTTAACAGGGGAGTGGGGGGTGGGGGGGGGGGGGTGGGGGCGACGGCTGGCGTGTATCTGCCAGGTCAGAGTGTCTGAATAGCGGCTGAAAGGGCGAGAGCGAGTCGAGACGCCTTGTTATCATCTTGGAAGCACAAGGATCTAGGGGAGACATGATGGAAAGCATCCTGGCTGCCTCAGTTCCTAGGAGCCAGCCCCACGCTATGCTACTGAAATTCTGCATCGGGTATTGGTGCAAAGGCAGGCGACTTGCCGCTTAACCCATAGGGGGATCGAGGGGTGGTCCGAGCCGGTGCGGCTGGTGCTGCTCTTTGTGTGAGTCAGCAACACAAAAGTAAAGGTGGGGGTGGGCTGGAGAAGGAGGGAGAGAATGATTAAATCTGCAGGAATGAAAAGAAACTGGCAAAAATTGAGTCAGCGCTCCGAAAAAGCTTAGACTTTTATTGATCGAGAGGAGCAAAAAAAAAACAACCCCCCACTAATGTTAAGTCTGAACATTTCAACTGAGGAGAAAAGAAAACAAATCACAAGCCAGCCAGTGAATTATCAGGATACGCGCAAAGTACATGATTAAAAAAGGAATAGAAAAACACAGGGAAAATACAGAGGGCGACTGCTTTGCTCGCACATCACAATGTTTACAAAGATGCCATCTGGTTCCCATGGTGGTTGCAGTATTTGGCTTCTGTGGGATTTAGCCACCTCCACGAAGAAGAGATCCAATAGCTTTTTCCTGATTGAAGACAGCCTTTCTTGGCTCAGTGACCTGGTCAGTAAGAGAATAAACCATTTACATGTATGTCGCAGTAAGTTCCCATTTGCGTCTAGAACTGCATTTAAAATTCATACTCTGAATAAAAGTTTTTATTTCGAAAATATTTGGCAGCAAATCTTGCGATCCGCATCTTGTACCCCATTCATATTCCGGGCAGATCAATTGACAGATTACATAACAGATGTGACATTAATAAATATTATGGGAATACATAGACGTATTAATTTCTAGAAATTATTCTATTTACTCATCAGATTCATTATACAAACAGTAATGATAAATATAACTATAAAAATAACTATGAGTACAAAACAGCAGAATGGTGCACGATTGTAGTACAATCCGAAGTAGTGG
Organism: Okamejei kenojei; assembly: GCA_035221665.1. NCBI lineage: Eukaryota > Metazoa > Chordata > Chondrichthyes > Rajiformes > Rajidae > Okamejei > Okamejei kenojei. Next base: position 40,145,843 of record CM069146.1, read on the forward strand.
AAACAGATATTAAAGTACATATTTGGGTGGCATGGTGGTGCAGCGGGAGGGTTGGTGCTTTACAGCGTCAGGGTCCCGAGTTCGATCTTGACTACGGGTGCTTTCGGGAAACGGAGTTTGTACGTTCTCCCAGTGACCGCGTGGGATTTCCTCGGGTGCTTCAGTTTCCTCCCACACTCCAAGACGTACAGGTTTGTAGGCTAATTTGGCTTCAGTAAAAATTGTAAATTGCCCCAATCTGTAAGATGGTGGTCGGTGTGAACTCAGTGGGCCGAAGGGACAGTTTCCGTGCTGTATCTATAAACTAAACTAAACTAAACTACTATAATGTACAACTGAATGAGGTCGGGTTAGGAGCAAGATAAGGTGGCAGCACCTCTGGGAAGGAGCTGTGAAAGTGGGGATTGTTTCAGGAGTCTGATATCAGTGGGTCAGAAGTTGTTCTTAAGTTTGGAAGTATAGTTCGGGTTGCCAACTGTCCCGTATTAGCCGGGACATCCCATATATTGGGCTAAATTGGTTTGTCCTATATGGGACCGCTCTTGTCCTATATTTGAGTGCTACTACTTGGGTCGAGGGGACTGTCGGGTCGGAGCACCGCATCTGGCCTCGCCTCACCGTCTCGACGTAGTGCATCCCATGGAGTGCAGCAGCAGTGCCTCGCCCATGGCCCCGTCGGTCGGCAGTCCAGCCAGCTGTCCGACCTTCGAACCTTCGCTTACCGCTGACACCACCACCCCTCCTTCTCATGGCCGATCATCGGTTCATGAGTTGAATGGGGTGCCGGACGCCGTGCGCCCGACCCAAAACTCCTCAGCTGGCCCGCCGGCTGGGCTTTGTGTGCAGGCCGGGCCAACTCATCATTCACCCAGCCACGGCCGAGCTGGTCAATGAATTGCCGTCGGGAATTTGTCCCTTATTTTGACCTTTTGTCCCTTATTTGGGAGTGAGAAAGTTGGCAACCCTATGTATAGTACTGGGAAAAATACCCGATCATCGAATTATTCTTCAAAAATATCTGCCTTTCGGTTATATTGCTCATTAACCGTGCATGAATTAAATCTCTCAAATTAGCTGTTCCCTTCCAATTTCTTCTTTGGCCCCATGACTACCACTGTCGTATTACCTGTCTGAAATCAGAGGGATGACTTTAACTCAACCCTACGGGGAAACTCAGTTGTGCATCAGGAAACTGTAGCAAGTTACTTTTCGATCTGCAGCTGTCCAGATTTTGATTCAGCTTCTGAATGATTCATTAAGCCATCTGCAGGCTCCTCAATGAAACACAGAGCTTGAATTCTGGAAACAGCGATCGGCCTTGACTGGCATTGTCCTGCCAAGTCTGAGAGCTGAAGCCAGCGCAGATTTCCAACCAGTTGAAGTCATGTGAAAAAGGGAACTGAGGTGAAGGAAATGGTGACTTGCCCCTGTGTTGCTGGTCAATAATCGACCCCTGGTCAGCATCACTCAAACCGAGCCTTGTGCTTTACACAAGGTGGCTGTTTATCCTAAATTGCACCAGTAGCTGCAAGAGCCCAATTATTGGAGATGGGATGGCTGGAGAAATGAACCCCTCCAGTGTGGTGGGAGGGAGTGGGGATGGATTTGAGAGGAGGGAGAGAGTGGTGATGAATTTATGGGGTGGGGGAAAAGGAGATATTAATACCCCATGATGGACGTGAAGTGAAAGGGAGTGAGGATTAATTTTTGAGAGCAGGGGAGGAGGGATTAATTTATGGAGAATGGGTACAGGAGAAATGAGGCCTGGGTGGTGGGAGAAAGGGTGGACACCATGGGCAGAGGAGTGGGGATCAATTAGCAGGGAAGGGAGGGAGTGGGGATGAATTTATGGAGAGAAGGAGCAGGAGAAATTAGTCCCACTGGGTGGTGGGAGAGAGGGTGGAAACATGGACGCCATGGGTAGAGGAGTGGAGATGAATTTGAGGAGTGGGGAAGGAAGTGGGGATGAATTTGTGGGGAGGGGGAGCAGGATAAATTAATCCCTTTTTTTGATCTCTACCTACATGCAATACTCTCTGAGAACTCCTTTCCCTTGGATTGCTGCAAGAGGACATGCCCCTCCCTTCCTGCTGAGAAGTGGACTGGTGGCATATTCATGCTGCCTGACCTCTGGCATGTTGCAGCTCCATCCTTCCCCATCACATAACTGGCCAAATCCCACGTGCAGTTGAGAAACAAGCCCTAGTTTGGTTTAAGTATTAGTTTCTTTCAGCTGAACATGGGGAAGCCCAATGCCATTGTCCCACTGGGTGGTGGGAGAGAGGGTGTCCCTGGGACAGCCGTATACTGGGGCAGTGGTAGAATTGCTGCCTTACAGTGCCAGAGATCCAGCTTCGATCCTGACTATGGGCACTGTCTATACGGAGTTTGCATGTTCTACCTGTGACCGTGTGTGTGTTCTTTGGGTATTTCAGTTTCCACAAATACTCCAAAGACATTCAGGTTTGTAGGTTAATTGGCTTCAGTAAATTGTAAAGTGTTCCTAATGTGTAGGATAGAACTAGTGTATGGGGTAATTGCTGGTTGGTGCCAACTCAGTGGACGGAAGGGCCTGTTTCCACGCTGTATCTCTAAAGTCTAGAGTAAAGTAAAGTCTAGCCATTAATCAGCACCCATGCACTTCATCCTACTCAATGAACTCCTACACGCACCTCCCCCCTCTATCTCCTTATGTGAGTTTGCACTGACTAACAGTGACCCACTTGTTCAGCAACCCATCAACCCTGCACTACTTTCTCGAGTCCTTTTCCTAAACTCTCCTCTCTCTCTCTCTCTCTCTCTCTCTCTCTCTCTCCTCTCTCCCCCCCCCACCACCCCTCCCCTCCCCCCCCACCCCCCCTCCCCTCCCCCCCCCACCCCCTCCCACCTTTCAGTTCCCTCTTCAAACCACCATAACGGCAACGGTTCCTGTTAGATGAAAACACAAAATACTGGAATATGCTTCCGTCAAACAAGAGAGGGGAAGTTAGGTTAATGCTTTAGGTCCTCATTATTCCTCTGTAAAACACCATGAGACACTTAACACATAAAAGCACTTTGTATAAATGCAAGTTGTTATTGCATCTCTCCATTAGCTGGTTCGAAAACACAGTATTCTTCTTTGGATCTGGAATAAAGAGAAACAATTTACATTTATATAGCCCACCACATCCTCAGGACACCCCAAAGAGCCTCATTGCCAATTAATTCCTTTTGAAATGCAGTCACTGTTGTTATGAAGGCAAATGTTCAAGCCAATCTTCAGTCAGCACCATCCCACACAAAGCAAAGGGAATAAATGGCCAGCTAATCTGTTTTTGGTGGTGAGCATCTGTCGCCACTGATGATAGTTTATTATATTTGTAGAATGACGGAATCAGACGATGAAGTCAGCCAGAACCAAAGTTATAAATCGTTATTTACAGCTGAATTAACAAATGCTTAAACTTATGAAAGTGTCAGGAGAATGCTAAAGCCGTGGTATATTTTCCATGGTAAAACTTGTTACATTCATGCTTTCACCACGTCATGTACCAGTTAGGGTACAGGAATATTTAGAAACAAAAGACACAATAGTATTGCAAATGAAGTAAAGTGGGTGCTGAAAGTTTCATCAACATGACAGCAGACATTTTCTATTCCATTATTGAGGAAAGTGATTTTCCTTCGAGTGATATCCTGAAACTTTTTCCTAAACTTATTGCAGTCAACTCGGGAAAGTACTGTTCAAACTATAATCTTACCACATACTGAAAAAAAATTGAGAGAATAATTTGATTGCGTGGATTATCTCCATCTCATTGCCTTTCATCCGACACTCTTTTCCACAGTTTTCAAGTCAAAATTCAACTGCCATAATCACCTTGAAACAATGGTCTTGTTTTTTTTTGAGACCCCCTACAATGGGGAAAAGGTTGTGACTATCTACCTTATCTGTGCCTCTCATAATCTTCTATATTTCTATTGTCATCTTGCAGCTTCCTTCATTCCAGGGAAAACGTGACCAGGATGCCTTTGATTATACTGGTTGCTTTTCTGAGGCAGAGTGAAGTGTAGATGGAGTCAATGGTGGGAGGATGGTTCTGTGTGATGGACTGTACTACATCTACAACTTTCTGCATTTTTTTTTGTAGTTCTGGGGCAGAGATGTTCTCAAACCAAGCTCTGATGCAATCCAATAATATGCTAGTATGCTTCCTATAGCGCATCTGTGGAAGTTGTTAAAGTCATTGGATGCATGCTGAATTTCCTCAGTTTCATAAGGAAGTTGCAAGTACTGTCTGATACACCTCTATCCCACTATGGGCAATGGACTCTGTCTATGGAATTGATGTGCAACAATGCTGAGCACTATATTCTGTGCTCTGTATCTTTCCCTTTGCACTATCTGTTGCACTTGAGCTTGGCTTGATGGTATTTTTGTACGGCATATCTGATCGGTTTGGAAAGCATGCAAAACATTTTTCACTGTTCCTTGGTACACATAACAATTTAAAAAAAAACTAAACCTAAACAAGTTCAGCATATCGAATCTCTCCCCAGTAACTAAACTCCTCCAATCCAAGCAACATCTTGGTGAATCTCATCTGCAATCTCTCCAGTGCACCTCAGTATCCATAGAAATGGAGTGAATGCAAATCAACCTCAGTCCCAAGGATTTACCTGGAAAGCAGCGGAGAGATCTAGGATTGTGACCTGCATCAAATAAGGAATAAGTAATGGGATGGAGTGTAACTTTGAGGGGAACCTGTAAGTGGTGATATAACTGTTGCCATTATCCTGGGTTATAAGATTATAAGGGATAGGAGTAAATTAGGCCATTCGGCCTATCAAGTCTACTCCACCATTCAATCATGACTGATCTATCTCTCCCTCCTAACCCCCTATCGAATTGGCTAACCAACAACATAGAGCAAAAAGCAGAAGAGTGAGTGGAAGATCTGGGAGAAGAACAGAGGTACAGTGCTCTGTATTCACCCAGCATAAACAAATGAGGTCTATTGGATGACTTCCGCCACTGAACTATGGCGTCACAAAACCTCCACTGACCACTGGATCTGGTAGCTCAGCCCCCATCCACTGCCACGGGATGGGTTGATCTATCGCTCCTTCCTAAGCCCATTCTCCTGCCTTCTCCCCATGACCGCTGACACCTGTACTAATCAAGAATCTATCTATTTCTGCCTCCATTTCTATGGGTACTGAGGTGCGCTGGAGAGTGTGCAGACGAGATTGACCAGGATTTTGCTTGGATTGGAAGAGTTTGGTTACTGGGGGAGATTAGAAATGCTGAAGGTAGGTGGTGAAGGTGATGGATTTAGAAGATGTTTTCAGAACAGTTGGACGAGCTGCTTCCACGGATCTCGTCGATGGTATGCATTGCAGCAATGGTATGTGGATAGCAGGGTAGCCAAATGTTTAGAGTGATGAGTAGAACATTACTCAGGAAGCTTGTTTCTTTTCTTATATAGTGTTGAGCTCCATGAGTATTATTGGAGTTGCTCTCTTTTACGTAAGTGCAGGGTATTCCAGGGCATTCCAGATTTGTGTCTTGTAAATGGTGGATAGGCTTTGCCAATACCTGACTGCTGTAACAATAGCTGGTCCAGTGAAGTTTTGGTTAGTAGTGTTCTCAGTATGTTGATGATGAGGTATATAATGATGATACTGTCACTGAATGTCATGTGAAGCTGATTAGACTGTTGCTTGTCAATGATGCTCAATACCTGGTATTTATCAGCCCAGGTCTTCTTACACATACAGGGACGTCCACATTACAAGTAGGATGAGATGATTTGACCTCCAGAGCCTGCTTTGTAAACAATCAGATTTTGGTGTATTGACCACAACTTCAACTCCACATTCATGTCTATTCCCAATAACTCATTAACCCCATAGAGGGTCAAATATCTATCCATCTCTGCTTTAAAAATATTCAAGGATTCTGCTTCCGCCACCTTTTGAGAAAAGGAGCTCTAAAGGCTCTTGAATTCATGAGAGGAAAAAAATTGCCTCTCCTTCAAGTTTTGCTGACGAGGAAAGAACATCTCCATATCTAAACTGTGAAGATACCTCAAGATCTTATATGCCTCACTCTTGTAAACACTTTTCAGATTTAAGACCAGCTTATACAACCTTTCCTCAAAGGTGACTCCCAATTCCAGATATCAACACAGCAATCCCTCTCTGAGCTGCTTCATACACATTTACATACTTCTTGCAATAATGCTGCACAATATATTGCTGGCTCCATTAGTGCCCTCTACACCTGTAGCATAACCTCCCTATTTTTGTATTTAATAAATGATAATATTTTGTTAGCTTTAATTATGACTTTTTTTTAAGTTCAGACAGTATACACAGTGCAGAAACAGGCCCTTCAGCACATGGTGTCCGTGCCAACCAGCGATCCCCACGCATTAACACTATTCTACAACACTAGGGCCAATTTACAATTTTACGAAACCAATTAGCCTACAAGCTTGTACGTTTATGGAGAGTGGGAGGAAACCCGGAGCTCCTGGGGAAAACCCACGTAGGTCATGGGAAGAATGTCATATTCCGTTCAGACAGCACCAGTAGTCAGGATCGAACTCGGGTCTCTGGCACTGTGAGGCAGCCTCTCTACCGCTGTGGCACTCTTAAGACAGTTGGGCACTACTCCCTGGCTGAGCCAGGTGTTAAAAATGTCTGTGAAGACATCTTTCAGTTGCTCGGCGCAGTCTTTTAGAACGCATCCAGGAATGTTGTCCGGCCCTGTGGCTTTGCGTGGGTTGATGCTGGCAAAGGCCTTTTTAGCTCCGGCTGCGGACAGCCTGAGCGACTGGTCACTGGGAGATGGCAGTAGTGCACGTGTCTGGGTACTGTTTTAACCTCAAACCGTGCGTAGAACTCGTTCAGTTCATCTGGTAGAGAGGGGTCGTTTTGGCATATCCGCAGTGGGGGGAGCTTGTAGTCAGTGATGGTATGAAATCCCTGCCAAAAGCGACGTGTGTCTTTGTCATTTGTGAAGTGACTATTAAGTTTTAGTCCATATAGCCTCTTCGCTTCCCTGATCCCCCGGGATAGGTTACTCCTTGCCAGTTTGTACGCTGCGTTGTCTCCAGATTTAAATGCAGCATTCCGGATTCTCAGCAGGGAACACACTTCCCCAGTTGGCCAAGGTTTCTGATTGGCACGCCTCCTGACAGTTTTTACCACCGTTACATCCTCGATGCATTTATTGATGTATCCGATGACGGATTCTGTGTATTCTAGGATGGTGTTGAAAGGTGAACTGAAGTCAATGAACAGCATCCTCACATAGTCCCCCTTCTGCCTTTCAAGGTGAGAGAGAGTGATGTGCAAAACCTGGGAGACCACATCATCCGTGGATCCGTTTGGACGGTATGCGGAATGCAGCGGATCCATGGTGCGAGGAAGGAAGGCGCATATGTAGTTCTGGATCAGCCTCTCGAAGCATTTCATGACCACTGAGGTGAAGGCCACCGATCGGTAGTCATTTAAGCAGCTGGAGAAGCATTCTTTGGCACTGGTACAATAGTGGACTTGACCAGGCAGAGGTTGAATATTGTGGTGAACACTGGAGCTAGCTGATTAGCACAAGACTTTAGTACTCGCCCAGCTATACCATCTGGGCCTACTGCTTTTCTCGTGTTCACATGCGTCAGTGCACGCCTCACGTCATGCTCGGACACCGAGAATGTGTGCACATCCCCAGCAGTGTGCCTCACTCCAGCCTCGCTAGCCAGCGCGCTGGCGATATTGTTGTTAGCCGGCGAGCTAGGGGTGTTGTTGCTCGCCTCAAATCATGTGTAAAAAGAGTTCAGGTCATTAGCTAAGGAGGCGTCAGCACTCCCGGTTGAGGGTGGTGGTGGTGGGGGGTGGGGGGTGGCTGCTCTGGTAATTTGTTATAGTCCGTAGCCTCTGCCATAGGCGTCTACGTCATACATAAATACATTCAAGTCAAACTCGCATACATTTAGATAGAGCAAAGGGGAAGATACAGAGTGCAGAATATAGTTCTGAGATACAGAGTGCAGAATATAGATCTCTGTATTTTACTCACACCAAACTCTCTTTATTATTCATGCCAAACTTTCATATCCCCATTGTACTTGTTGCTCTTCAATCTTGATCCAGCAATCTCTTTTAATCTCCCCGTTCTGTTTTTCAAATTGTTCCATGATTTCACAAATCATCCATCATTCCTTCAATCCCACTCTGTAACCTGCTACACAGCCCGACAGTCCTTTGAGATCATTGGATTTCACAGATTTTGGCTATTTCCACATTTCTGAGTTTAAACGTACCACAATTAGTGTCCTTACATTTGATCTGTAGACTCCTCTCTGGAAAGCCCCCTCCTAACCTCTCCCTGTCTGCCTCTATCGCTACATACACTGGACCCTCTATTTCTGGACAAGTTTTTGGTCACCAGTCCTATAACAAACGAAAAGATGAATTCTGTTTCATATTGTACATATAAAGCATCGTGGGATTTTAAGCTGTATTGAAGCTGTTATATCATAAGGTCATTAGTGGCAGGAGCAGAATTAGACCATTCAGCCCATCTTCATGACCCAAGTCTACTCCACCATTCAATCATGGCTGCCTCTATGTTGGGATAAATAGCAAAGAAGCATTTAAGAGGAATTTGAATGCACAATGGTGAAAGGAATAGAATATTTTACTGATAAAATTAGATGAGAGAGGTATGGACAGACTGAAGTTAACCATGCAAGGAGCACTAGACTGATGAGCCGAGAGTGAGGAGAGCTGTCGAGACTTACCCGCCGTGGGGCGTTGAGAATGAAGGGGGGACCTGGCAGGAGGCCGTCTGCTACAACCTGCAACAGGAGGCAGAAGATAAGACTGTTGGGTGAGCTTTTGTAACTTTGTCAGCGCCAGAAACGTGGTGACACTTGTACACTGTCTAGGTGAGGTCTGCTGTATGATTTTACTGGGTTGTATTCAAAACAAATCATTTCACTGTACCTACGCACATGTGACAATAAAGTATTAATGATTCATTAACCTGTTTCAGGGAAATTTTGTGCAATTTTATGTAATTAATGTGCACAATTTTTCAAATGATAATCTATTTCACATTGCCCTGAGTTAGTATCGTTATTTTAATTTCTTTGAAGTTTTCTTAATTAGTTTCATTCAATTTTCAAGTTCTTGGCTGGATAATTTCAATCTTTATGCATCAGATTAAGCTGATGCAATTCCCCAGGATGTTCAGAGTGGCAAATGTGTGGAATTCTTCGTCACAAAAGGCTGTGAAGGCTGTCAGTGGATATTTTTAAGGCAGAGATAGATAGATTCTTGATTAGTATATGTGTCAGAGGTTATGGGGAGAAGATAGGAGAATGTCGTTAGGAGGGAGAGATAGATCAGCCATGATTGAATGGCAGAGTGGACAAGATGGGAAAAATAGCCTAATTTTGCTCCTATTCCTTATGACCTTATGGCCTTATGATTCAGTATGCCATCTCCTAGACTCAGTGTCCCACAATCAGCATTGTGGAGAATTAATCAGTGGTGCTCCCTTGACTGATAGCAGCCTTTTATTAAAACTCCAGCTGTAAGCTGCATGCTGCAATAACTGGCGCCATCAACTATTTGCACTTGACAGTGGCTTTGGACCATTCAGCATTGAAGTCAATTTGGCCATGTAGGGGGTGGGGAAGCATCAAAGGTCAGTATCATTCTTCACTTCCTAGGTGTTTCCTCTCACTGATTCTGCCACTATACTCTGGCTGCTATGTGGATTTTTCATTTAACGCTGACATGCTTCCCAGTAATCAGTAGAGCAATGTGTAAGAAGGTGCTGCTGATGCTGAAGATAGACACAAAACACCGAAGATAGACACAAAACACTGGAGTAACTCAGCGGGACAGACAGCATCTCTGGAGAGAAGGAATGGGTGATGTTTCGAGTTGAGACCATTCTTCAGACTGGCCTGTTGTGGCAACTGAATGGGAGCTGCATATATCTCTGTGGAAAATGCCCTTGCACTACTTTTAATATACTCTGGCCCAACTTGGCAAACATTTTCAGTGGGCAGAACCCAGACATGTAAGAATGTTTTGAAGACCAAAAGAGGGTGAATTCCAATTTCTAAGGAAACTTTTTCAATATATGGGGGTTTGGGTTTGCTTGTCTGTTCAACCTAGAATGATATTTTACTAATTATCTACCTGTTAAACCTTTTGTTGTTTGTTGTACAAACCTAATATGTTGTGTCTTTTCTTGTCGTAATTTGTGTTGAGACTTTTAGGTAGACCCACAGATATACAGGGAGTGGAGGGACATGGATTTTACTTCGGAGTCACGTAAGTGACTACGTGAAGACCCCGTCCAGCACGCATGCGCGACATTAGCGTTCATGCAGTGCACCCGCGACGAACGGGAGTTCAAGGCGCTCCCGCTACAAATTGAAAAGTCGGGCCGACAGGTAAGTTTTACTGTGGCCGTGTGTCTTTTTCTCTGTGGTCTGCTTGTTTTCCAGAAAGAATGAGCAAGACCAGAGGAAAGAAGTCTGCAGCTCGCCCCCGTTCGTCCTCCGTTGAGGAATGTTCTTTGGAGGGGGGGCAAGAGGCGGCAGGAATAACTACCGAGCCGAGCCCAGCACCGCTAGTGCAGCCTGAGCAGCGGTCTGGAGGTACCTGCAGCCAGAACCGGGCGGTAGTGTCCGACGATTCGGATGAAGATGCCACACCGCTCGAGAGCGACACAGGCAGCTGCCTAAGCCGAATGGAACGGCTTATGGAGCAATTGCTCCAGCGAGATCTGCTGAGAGAGCAGCAGCAGACTCGCCAAGGGAGCTCAGGCACTCCCGCAGTGCCCTTTACGGCACTGGCCATTGCTTCACCTTCTTTTGAAGGCAGCATTGGCGACCAGGTCTGGGCTGGTCAAGAAGAGGGGTCGCTGGCTGAAGATGTCTGGAGTACGCAGGGTGTACAGGATCAGGAAGAGCTGCTGGGTGTGGTCAACCGCTACGTGGCCATTCCACGAGCGGGTCGGCCGTTAGAGCCGAAACTTGCAGCCAGCATTGACCACCTGTCTTCAAAACCCCTACAAGAACAGGTGGTCAATGAGGCTCTTGAACAATATACAGCCCCAGAAAATTGTACATCATTGAATGTACCAGCTGTAAACAGCCAAATTTGGGGACATTTGGGGCAGAACATCATATGCTCGGTCCATTGATGGTGTGGACATCTCCACAAATCAGCAAGACACATTAGCTCTGCTGTGCACCACTCAATATGAAATAAAAAATTTACGGAAGGAAATCATCAAGCCTGCCCTCAACCCTAAATTTGCGGGACTTTGCAAAACACCAGGTTCAGAACCTCCAATTCTGCTCTTTGGGAAGGACCTTCCGAAAAAGGTGAAAGACCTAGAGGAAGAATCCAAGACCTTTGGTCTCGTGAGGGCAGGTTTGGGACCGAGCAGACCTAACAAACCCAGGCGGCAGTACCCCACGGCGTCCACCAGTCGTCGACCACCATATGGGACTGGTGAAAGCTCGGGGTCCGCATCCATTCCCCGTAAGCCTTTTTTAGGCCAGGGCCCAGAGCGGACCCCATGGAAAATGCGCCACCCCCAACAACATTAACATCAACATCAACAGCAGCCCTCTACAGCCCAGCAGACGCCTTATCGTCCAGCGAAGAGGCAGAAGAAGCACCAGTAACCATGGAGGTAGGTGGGTCTGGTTCCTCTCAGCATATGAGCAGTAGGGGCTCTATACTAACAGGGGGGGGGGGGGGGGGATTGCACTTGTTTTTGGATGCATGGGAATCCATCACTAATGACAAGTGTATACTCAGCAGCAGCATTGACTTTGTTCATGAAAACATTCCGCCAGTTCAGCATATACCCCAAAGGGTATTCACCCTCTCAGTCAAAGAGAAACAAGAGGGTCAAGCTGAACTGATGAGGCTACTAGCAAAAGGTGTCATTGAAAGAACAAAACATGAACCTTTGGAATTTGTGTCTAATATTTTCACTAAAATCAAAAAAGATGGTGGATGTCGCATCATCATTGACTTAACTACTTTAAACAAGTCTGTTAGGTATATACATTTCAAGATGGAAACTTTTGAAACAGCCAGACTATTGGTTTCTAGAGGGTACTTTCTAGCAAGCATTGATTTAAAAGATGCCTACTACTCAGTACATATACACAAGGAGCATCGTAAATACTTAAAGTTTATCTGGATGAAACAGCTATGGCAATTTAAAGCCTTACCAAATGGGCTAACCTCCGCTCCAAGGGTGTTCACTAAAATCTTAAAACCCGCCTTGGCATTATTGAGGAAACAAAAGCATATAGTCATGGCATACTTAGACGACATTTTAATAGTAGGGAAAACCTTGGAGACAGCCATTTCGGCAGTAGCAGCCACCAAACGTTTGTTTGAAACTTTGGGGTTTGTCATACATCCAGATAAATCCAATTTTACGCCGTCCACTACCATGGACTATCTTGGATTTACGATTGATACTGTTCGCATGATTGTAACTCTGCCGAAGGGGAAAGCATCAGAGTTGGCACTATCATGCAACAAACTCATGGATAAACATCAGCCAACCATACGGCAGGTAGCTAGAGTTATTGGTAAAATGGTAGCAGCTTTTCCAGCTGTACAATTTGGGCCTTTGCACTATCAAAATTTGCAAAGAGCAAAAGTGCATGCACTAAAGCAAAACTCAGGTCACTATGACCGAGCTATGAATTTAACTGCTGAATCCATTCCAGAGTTACAATGGTGGACAAGGAACGTTAGGCTCAGTTCCAGTCCATAATAATCACCAACCCAGTATTAACCATTCAAACGGATGCCAGTGCTTTGGGCTGGGGAGCAACTAACATGCAATCCAGCACAGGGGGCAGATGGACTAATTTTGAATCATCTTGCCTACAGACACGGGGTATCAACTACTTAGAAATGTTGGGTGCGTTTTATGGTTTAAAAGCATATTCATCTAATACGCATCATGCACATGTCCGGTTGCAATTAGATAATAGCACGGTGGTGGCTTATATCAACCACATGGGTGGTGTAAAGTCGATATCGTGTGACAATTTGGTCAACCTAATCTGGCAATGGTGTGTCGAAAGACATATTTGGTTATCAGCAACTTACCTACCAGGTAAGCAAAATACAGTGGCAGACACCAGGTCACGCAAATTCAATGATAACATCGAATGGATGTTAAATCCCAAAATATTTGCTGAAATTACAAAGCAATATGGCACACCAGATATCGATCTATTTGCATCCAGGCTGAATCACCAGGTACCAACGTATGTCGCTTGGGAACCAGACCCTGAGGCAGCAGCAGTTGATGCATTCTCGCTGCATTGGGGGAAAATGTTCTTTTATGCTTTTCCTCCCTTCTGCCTCATCAGTCGGGTATTACGCAAGATTGAATTGGATTCCGCTTCAGGAATCTTGATAATACCCGACTGGCCTACACAGCCATGGTTCCCAGTGGCCCTCGACATGGCTGTTGAAACACCGTTGGAATTCCCCAGCAGTCGAGAATTATTAATCCACCCAGTGTCAGGCATTAGTCACCCGTGCCATGACAGAGTCAATCTCCTGGCTTGCAGATTCTAAAAAGACCTCTACTGGGCCTGGGACTGTCTGAGGACGCCATCAACATGATGGCCGCATCCACCGGGAGTCCACCAGGAGACAATACCTGACCAACATAAGAAAATGGGAACGGTATTGCTCCAAAACAGGAACTACCTACACTACAGCTACAGCCACCAGTGTTGTGGAGTTTCTGGTTGGATTACATCGGGAAGGACTCAGCTACAGCGCCATTAATACAGCCAGGAGTGCGTTGTCAGCTTATTTGGTTCCAGCAGCAGGACAACTGACTTTGGGGTCCCATCCACTAGTGGTCAAAATCATGAGGGGCAATTTTAACACCAATTCCCCCAGACCAAGGTACACTCAGATCTGGGATGTCAGCATTGTACTGACGTACCTTAGGGGATGGCCACCACCCAGGTCACTCACGCTGGAACAACTTACTCTGAAATCAGTCATGCTCATGGCACTAGTGTCAGCTCAAAGGGTACAGTCCCTCCACCTTCTGAGGCTGGACAGCATGACAGAGTCATTGGACTGTTTCACATTTCATATTCAGGGACTGGTCAAACAAACTAGACCAGGTACCACGCCTCCAGTAATGGAGTTCCGGGCATATTCATCTGACCCACGGCTGTGTGCCAAGACCCATCTCGCCAATTACATAGACACAACATACAACTTAAGAGGGAGAGAAAAAGCCTTATGGATAAGCCACAAGAAGCCTCAGGGTCAGGTTTCCCAGGTCAGGAAACCATTTCAAGGTGGCTCAAGCAGGTGCTTAAGTCCGCGGGAGTCAATACTAATGTTTACAAATCTCACTCCACCAGGGCTGCATCTATGTCGGCGGCTAGGCGAATGGACGTGCCTATGGACCATATTCTGGCCAGAGCAGGATGGTCCTCGGAAAGAACTTTCCAAAGGTTTTATAATAAGCCGCTGGCGGAACCTGCTACATTTGCAGACAGAATTTTAGAGTCTGCAGCTAATATTTAATTTAAGCCGGGGGAGCTCTCTGTTTTTTGTTGTCATTAATAAACCTTTATTGTTCACAAACAGGTTATTGTTGATTGTAATAACATACTTCCTCCCTCTAAGGTCTTCAGACAGTGAGTGAAGCATGAGCTGGTACACGGTTCGGATTCACAGAGCTTTGAAGTCTTCACGTAGTCACTCACGTGACTCCGAAGTAAAATAGTAAGATTAAATGAGAACTTACCAGTTCGAAGTTTGATCTGTATTTTATGAGGAGTTACGATGAGGGATTACGTGCCCTCCGCTCCCACCCTCTATTATACAGATCAACTGGTAACTAAGTTCTTATTTTTTCTTTACTATATTTCAATTGTTGTGTTTTTTCTGTGAATCCACACCGCTGCTTTGAAGAAATTTCGCGCATGCGTGCTGGACGGGGACTTCACGTAATCCCTCATCGTAACTCCTCATAAAATACAGATCAAACTTCGAACTGGTAAGTTCTCATTTAATCTTACTATTTTACTTCGGAGTCACGTGAGTGATTCCGTGAAGAACCCCGTTCAGGCCGCATGCGCGTCAGTACATCAGCCGCGTTGGCGCAAGCACCAGACTGGCAGGACAGAGCTTCTGCCAGCGGTAAGTTAAACTTAGAGGTAAGTTTGTTTTACTCACCAGGTTTTTTCAGGCAGGAGCCTCTTTTCACAGAGGTTTTCCTGCCAGTTACGCAGCCCGACGAGTGAACCGGTTATGGACTGAGGGGAAACCCAGAACGACCGCGGAAGCGGATAACCGGCAAATAGATCGGGTTGCGAGATAAAGAGCCGCTAACAAGGCAGTCAGCGGCTCCCAGCCTGCGGGGTTGCCGTGAAACGGTACAAAATTCAAGCCAGAGTCGCTGACAGTGTAGTCAGTGGCTCCCAGCCTGCGGGGATGCCGTGAAACGGCAAGAAATTCTAGCCAGAGTCGCTGACAGTGCAGTCAGCAGCTCCCAGCCTGTGGGGATGCCGTTGGAACAGTAAGGAAGTAACGCTAGAGTCACTGATAGTGGGGTCAGTGGCTCACAGACGTTGGTCCCCAGGCAAAGTTTAAATGGGACTCATTCAGCCCTATTTGAACTTGGGTGAGTCAGGCAACAAAGGGTTTCCCTTTATAATAAAATGTATGCATGTTATAGTGTTTTTCTTAAAGTTAAAAGCAAAAGGCAAAGTTAAAGTCATAAAAAGTTATTGTTATATGTCTCTGACAATATAATCCTTGTTGTTTAGCACAAGTTGCTTTCAATTGTTTTAACACTTCACAGGTAAAGCTGTACACTAAAAATGTTGATTTAGTGAGCTTACGCTGTAATAGTGCGGGCCTTGGGACAGGCCGCACCAGCAGCGACTAACAGGGCAGCTTCATGTATGAAAGTGCCAGCCTATGGGAGAGCCGTGCCAGCAGGGCCTGATACAGGGCTGTTTCATTTGTGACATTACCGGCCTTCGAGAGAGCCGTGCTAGCAGCACCTGGTACAGGGCTGTTTCATGTCAAAAAGCGCCGGCCTTTACGAAAGGCGGCGCCAGCAACGCCTGGGACAGGGTTGCTCAAGTTCACACATAATCTGCTACGCCCACGGAGTCGGGGGATGAATTCCTCACCAGGGCTGGATAGTACGTTTGAAACAACTATCCCAAATACAGCAACTGTTGCATACAGTGCTACAGCAGGGCACACGCCAACAGGAGGAGTGACAGCGCCATCATGCACAAAAAAGGCGCCAGCAATATCTGGTAGAGAACTGTTTGATAGTACCTTCATAGATGAGGATTAGTTCGGACACCGACTCTGATGGTAGGGTGAGACAGAAGTTCCACCTCTGCAGGCCGCGGCAGCAGCTCCAATTACAGAGCTGCTACAGGTCTCGCTCTTGGAGGCAGAGACCAAGACGGGTCAGTATCCTGCTGACACTGAGTCTCAGGGTATGGCCGTGGGGCATACCCCAAGGGGTGAAGGGCATGTGTCAGAGGTACCTTTTTCCTGACAACAAAGTTCCCATCCCAGCAGAATATTCTATTTGGGTTAGGTCCAAGGGGTTCTTATCAGTATTGGTATCCTGCGGCCTGCGGCAGCGCCTGTTTAGGGCTGCCTACGAATTACCCTCTCTGAGGAGGGAAGAGCAAAAGCTCAAGATATAACTGACTCCAGGCTCTAAAGAAGTCAATAGAACATACTAAAGCACATATGTGCCGGCAGTGAACAGCGTCGACAGGGGGATGTGAGAACCAGCCGTTGAATCTGTTATTCAGGTAGGCCTATTCAACAGGGGAAGAAAACCTGGCAGACAAATCAAGTAGGCCAACGGCGGGCAAAAGTCATAGTTTCAGAACGCACCCCAGGCATCGGCTGTAAGCGGTTCACTGGAGCTGGGGGCAGCATGATAGCTCAGAAATTTCATGCACCTTACCAATCCTACTCAACAAAATGGGTCTAGCACTTCCAAAATATGGGTAGTGCACCGTTCACAACTTGTAATATTTATATTTCTTTTGTACAACATACAAAGGGTAAAAATATCTGGTTGAGGTGCAGTCGTAGTATTCCAAGCAAGTTTGGATTATGGCCTTGGTTAATTTTTAAAAATTAAGGTTCGGAAATTGGGCAAAAGTTCTCATGCAAACCACCCATGGAATAAGGCAGGAGTGGCATGTTATTATGAAGAATGGAGAGTGTCAGGCATATGGTCTATCCGAATATGAAAACTTATTTTTCCTGACTAACAACAGATTCATAAGGGTCAAAGATCCATGCTATGCAAATCCCATTACAGAGGTTATCAAAGACAATATAACTGTACTAATAACAGTAAAGCTTTGTGGTATGGGATAAACTGTTTGTTGGTCATTGGGATTTACCTTTAATTATTATTAGCCTGACTCCGCCTTGTGGCAAGAGATTGGAGTTATAGCAATCTGTTATAAAACTGAGTTTTATTTTCATCAAAAGTAATTGGCAATATAGCAGCAGGGTTTCAGCCGAGCAAATCAAAGAACTGATATTGTGTGAGTAGCAATTAGACCATTGTTAACAACCTTATGCTATTGTCAGCTGAAGCTACCTCAGTCACAATAATGAAGTAACAGTATTCAGCATTGTTGAACATGACAATAACTCATTTGAACTTGAACTTGAAGTTGAAACTCGCTACAGTAGTGTGGTCGGTCGAATTCAGTTATTACAAACTGATGCTGAGGACTCTAAGATGAGAAATTCTGAATACCATCTCTACTTGGAGGTATTGGAGATTGCATGAGTTACCAATTCTTCAGTTGTTGGTATCAACTAAATATATACACTAGATGCACCCCATGGGTAAGGGGCTATTGTGCGAATATACATATTCTACATGCTCAAATTCAAGTTGCTGCTCTACGATTGTGACATATGTTAGTCACATGGTAATCAAGTAAAAGTATCCTGTAATAATTACTTAAATCTCCTTTGCCACTGGTGTATCATCCAGTTCAGATCGATGATAACACAGAATAAGTGTTGGATCTCAAAGTATTATGAAAGTATGGTTCAATACTACATCGAATATCGACAAGTTGGTGCATGTTTATTCACTGATTGCAAAAATATGTGGCACACAGTGCGGAGAAATACATTCTCGCTTCAATAGGAGGAATATTCTTTTATGTCTTCCTTCATTTTTTGCCTCATTCCATAAAACAAGAACTTGCTGGTTCAAACTGTGGTTCAGGAGACCGGCTTTTGCACAATAAAACAATTATTGACTTACACATTTGAATGGATTGACTTATGCCTCAGGTTGTCACATCAAGCCATGAATGTGCTCACTGCAGAGTGCAGGGATAGCACCCAAAAAAGCAGTACATTCCTATTGAGGAGATCAGAAGTGTTTTTGTTTAAATATTAATGTTACAATTAATACGGTACAGATTACTGCCATTTTCCAGTTCATTCTTAAATGGTATTTGACAATAATTCAGTTATAGACACTACAGCTGCAATAAAAGGGAACTACGCTGTCGGGTTCAACCCGGATATCGAGATGTTAAAAAGATCTTGACACAAGTTCTCCCTCTACAAGATTATGCAGTTGGTTATTGAAAATGTGTGAACATTACTTCACCAAGGGGTTCCAGCTACTTCCTTAGTTATGACACTAATATCAGCACAACGACGGCAAACATTGCAAACGCTGTGGCTAGATAGGATGGAATTGGCTGCAGGTGCCATTACATTTTACATTCTGGTCTACACAAACAGAGTAGAGAAGGGGTGGCATGATTTAAGATCATTTTTCAGACACCCCACAGTCTCACGTCTATGTTATCAAGGCCACCAGAATCCTAAGAAGCATGGAATCAGCATTGTTTATAAGTCAACAAACAACTAGACAAAGGAAGGTCGGTTCAGACTATTTCAAGGTGGCTTCAGCAGGTTCTGGGTTATACAGGTATTACACTGAAAATTGTATATCTCATTCCACCAGGTCAGCATCAACGTCAACGGCCAGGGCAATTGACATGGCCATTGACCATATCCTCGCGACCGCAGGATGGTCAACTAAGTTGATTTTTAAATTTTTTACCATAGGCCGGTTACTGACCGGGGGTTTGCCCATTCTGTTTGCGTCCACTTTAGCCTCCACTGAGTTACAGGGGTTGCTACTGATTTATTTATTAACGTAAACCATTAATACATGTGAATCAATATCATGCTAATGCATTTTGATTATTCACTCATCCTGAGTCAATCGATGCAGTGAGACGCCGAGATTTCGATCTGCGGCATGAAATCACAAAGCTTTGAAGTCTTCATGGAATCACTCACGTGACTCCGAAGTAAAATAGTAAGATTAAACGAGAACTTACCAGTTTCAAGTTTGGTCTTGATTTTATGAGGTGTTACGTTGGTGATTACGTGCCTGCCACGCCCAACCCTCTCTCATAAAGATCATCTGGTACTTCTCAAGTCACGCATCTTACTATGTCACTTCGGTGATTGTTATTTGTGATTTCATACCGCTGTTTTGAAGATTGACGTGCATGTGGCCTGAACGGGGTTCTTTATGTAATCACCAACGTAACTCCTCATAAAATCAAGATCAAACATCAAACTGGTAAGTTCTCGTTTAATCTTACTATTATATGCAGGCTGATTAGTTTAGTTTATCTTGGCACAGTGTTCAGCACAGTCATTATGGGTTGAAGGGCCTGTTCCTGTGCTGTACTTTTCAATGTGTAGGGAAAAACTGCAGCTGCTAGTTTACACCAAAGGTAGATACAAATTGTTGGAATAACTGAGCGGATCTGGCAGCATCTCTGGAGAAAAGGAATAGTGACTTTTCAGGTCGAAACTGAAGAAGGGTTTCGAACCGAAACATCACCTATTCCTTTTCTCCAGGGATGCTGCCTGACCCGCTGAGTTACTCCTGCATTTTGTGTCTGTATTTTCCAATATTCCATATATGCTCTATGTTCATTTCTCAAACAAAGATGAATTCTAACTATTTGATACCGATGTTTAGATGGCAAAAAAAAAAAAAATAGAAGCAAGCGGATATGTTCTCACCTAATTTAAATTAGTGTAAGGAAAGTAAATTGGATTTCATGTTGTCATTCAGCCTCATTGAGATAAATGCATACAAAATAAATATGGTGAGAACTTAAGAGGTCTTTATTTCACTTATTTTTTTCTTGTGAGAAGGGCTAACAGTGAAGGGATGTGGTAAAGTCAAGTCAACTTTATTTGTCACATACACATTCAAGATGTGCAGTGAAATGAAAGTGGCAATGCCTGTGGATTGTGCAAAAACTACAGAACAGAAAAGAACAGAATCAGTAATTACATGTTAGAAAAAAAAACAACAATTTTAAAAAGACATAACACAACAGTAAATTAGCACAGTAAATTAGTCCCTGGTGAGATAAGAGTTTACAGTCCTGATGGCCTGTGGGAAGAAACTTCATCTCATCCTCTCTGTTTTCACAGCATGACAGCGGAGATGTTTGCCTGACCATAGCAGCTGGAACAGTCTGTTGCTGGGGTGGTAGGGGTCCCCCATAATGTTGCTGGCTCTGGATCTGCACCTTCTGATGTATAGGTCCTGCAGGGGTTTTCAGCAATGGTGCAGTGAACGGAGTAAAAGGAGGTGGAAAGGGGGAAGTGGAAATTGAAAAATGATTCGTAAGGAATAAACAGTCAGAGAAATTCAGAAAAAGGATAAGAAGCAAGGTGCTGGAAACGACAAATCACATTTAACACACAACATACAAAGCCTTCGTTCCCCACATAATTCACCATGCTAACCATCATCTCTGTTCTAATGTGAGGGGGAAGAAGAGAGAAGTGTTGGGGAAGGGAATGAAGAGATAAAGACAGATAAATGGCAACAGAGCAAGCACAGGATTCGTAAGAGAACGATCCTATTTGCCATCTTACTGTCTATGTGCCATAATTTTCATTTGCAATTATTCCAGTTGCGGTATCAAATGGTAAAAGCATGACTAAGAGCCGCGGAACACCATTTAATTAAAATAAAATTTGTCATACTCAGTCATTGGACATTAGTGATCCTTGCCTTCCTATAATTTACACAGTATAAACAAATACAATGATGGAAAACAGCATATCCACCCCCCGCCTCCCAACTCCCTGAAGGATCTGCTCATTTAGTGCACCAAAAATAGGTGGTCTTGTGGCACAGTGTGTCAGCCAAGTGAATGGCTGTTCTGCACAACATAAAAATGTAGGATAATTAACATCCTATTTATTCCTTGCTGATTGTAAGATTAAATTTGGAGAATAGAATTAATGCAGCTATGTGAGATTTCCAAACATCGTCTTCTCAAACGTGAGGATGAATATTTAACATAATTGGAAGCAGAAAGTGAAGGGCAATAGCACTGTGAGTGCCTTTCTTAAAGTTCTGTAGAAGAACTAAAGCCCTCGTGGCGAAGGGGGGGGGGGGGGGGGTCCAGCAGGCTGCTGGCTCTGCATCCAAGACCCAGGACTGCCAGTCACGAGCAAGTTGAAGCCACCAGTGAACCGTGACACTCTATTCTCTGTCACAGGCTGCAGGCTTTTGAAAAGGAAACCTGTCCAGCTAATTATCCCAACTGGGATTTCAGCCTCCGCCGGGCCCCCTTGCATGGCGGTCTGGTCACAGAAACAGCCGCAAGCTGGTACTCTACTGTGGCAGACTGAGACCTCTGTCATGTGCTTAGAAGGCTCGTCTTTGTACGGTGGACATGGCTGCAATTAACAATATTTGGTCATGAGTCACAAAGGCTACAGCACCAGGACCAGTGCATTGTTCGTCAATGTAGAAGACACAGAGTGCAAATTGTGGGTAGTTTTCACAGTAAAGCGTCACAGCCAATACAATGTCCTATCATAGAGCCACAGCCTCTTTATATAGAGCTGCTCATACGATATTAATCAGAGCCCCCATCTGCAGAGATGGTAAGGCTAGAAGGCAGACCATGGATGGAAAATACATCACTAAGCTATCCTGCAATTGAATGCATGTTTCTAATTAACAATTAACAAAGTTTAAGGAGATTTGCGCTGGTAAAAGACCGTGAGCACTAGTATGATACGATACGATATGATACAACTTTATTTATCCCAAGAGGGAAATTGATCTGCCAACAGTCATAAACCACGATACATGAAACATGAAATTAGTTCAAAGTAACTAAACAAAATAAGAGATATTAAGGAATTAAAGAGAGATTGTTGTAAGAAGAGAAAAAGATCACTGTAGATGTAATTATAAACTGGAATTCTCATGGGCCTGTCCCACTTAGGCGACTTTTTAGGCGAGTGCAGGCGCTCGCCTCATGATCGTCACATGGTCGCCACATGTTCGCTGGTGGTCTCATGTGAGTCTCGTTCATGGTCGCGAGGAGTCCCCTCATTCTGGGAACTAGTCTTAACCTCAGCATGGTCGCCGCAAATTTTTCAACATGTTGAAAATTTTTCTGCGACCAAAAATTGGTCGCCATGGAGATAATCGATAATTCTGTAGTCATAGGTGCAGGTGTAGTGGGGTTGCCATGTAGTTATAGGTAGTCGAGGTGGTCGTAGGTAGTTTTAGCTAATCGCTTTTGCTGACCGGTCATTTTCATTGGCTCATTCGGGACAAAAAACGTAAGCAGTAGTTTTCAGAATCAAGGATAAATGTCCGCCGAACTTTACAGCTATGTATCTTTGGCTTATTAAAAGTTGTCTGGCTGCTTTAAAATTGTCTCCACTCCTTCGCCCCCCTTCTCTCCCACCCCCTTCTCTCCCCCCACCCTCTTTTAAAGGACTTACCGTACACTGTGCTAGCCGTCTTAATTATAGTGCCAACCTTCCTGTTCATCACGGTGTGTGTCTGTATCACCTTGGCTTTGCACCGTATGAATTTCAGACAGCTCCCCCGCTTGCCCTGGCCCCCGCCTTTGCGATGTGTTTGTGTGTTTGTGTGTTGCACTCTGACAGTCGCCGTTCCAGTTCCCGGTTTCTCAGGCAACTTGAGTCCCAGGCAGTCCGCAGAAAAATTGCCTAAGTGGGACAGGCCCATTTCTGGCATGAAATATCCCTAATTTTGGCCTGCACCCCACCCTGGTCCAATTTCATGATGATATGTCTTGAATCTACCTTCTCTACGGGCTACACTATAATCAGCATACTATTCTATACTGCTAGAATAGACTACCCAGCTAATGGAGGCACAAGAAACTGCATATGCAGGAATCTTCATCAAAACACAAAGTGCTGGCGGAACTCTGCTGCTCGGCAGCATCTGGGGAGGGAATGGACGGATGGAGTTTTGGGTCAGGACCCTTCTTCAGACTATTGAGTTAAAGCGGATACTGATCTTTGGGATAGAAATACCAGCTCTATCTTCCTTTGAGCAGTCGAAGGAAAATAAATCATAGACACTGTAAGAAAATGTAAAATTAAATCCTCTACTGTTTGGAATGATATCGATATGATTATAATAAAAAATGTTATTGAAGAAATTGCAGAACCATTAACTCATATCTGTAACTTGTCTTTTCAATCCGGTAAATTTCCAAACAAAATGAAAATAGCAAAAGTAATACCATTATATAAAACTGGGGATAGACACCATTTCACAAATTACAGGCCTGTTTCTTTACTCTCCCAATTCTCCAAGATCCTTGAAAAACTTTTTACAGAAGGACTTGACAATTTCATTGAAAAACATAAGCTTTTGGTCGACAGTCAATATGGATTCCGGACAGACAGATCAACATCTATGGCACTAATGGAGCTAATTGAGGAAATCACAAATTGCATAGATAATAAAAAACTTGGGAATATTCATAGACTTAAAAAAAACATTTGATACCGTAAATCACAACATTTTACTCATGAAACTGGATAGGTATGGCATCAGAGGGGTTGGATTGGATTGGATGAGAAGCTATTTAAGAAACAGGCAACCATTTGTAGAAATAGGTGAACATAAATAGTAAGATTAAATGAGAACTTACCAGTTTGAAGTTTGATCTTTATTTTATGAGGAGTTACGATGAGGGATTACGTGAAGACCCCGCCAGGACGCATGCGCGACATTCTTCAAAGCAGTGGTGTGAAATCACAGATACCAGAGTAGACTAATATAGTAAGATAAGAGAGAACTTCCATACCAGTTGAACTTTATAATAGAGGGTTTTGGGAGCGGAGGGCACGTAATCCCTCATCGTAACTCCTCATAAAATAAAGATCAAACTTCAAACTGGTAAGTTCTCATTTAATTCTTACTATTTTTACTTCGGAGTCACGTGAGTGACTACGTGAAGATTTCAAAGCTCTGTGATTTCATGCCCTGGAACGAGACCATGCTCACACACTGCCATTCTGGGACGGAGGATGAACGTATTTCACACACGACGCTGTGCTGAAAAAACAATAAAGGTATTATTCATACCTAAAAATAATATGCCCCACATTGGGTAATTTATTTTACAGAACTTAATTTTTCCTGCAAATGTCTCAGGATCGGCCACGGGTTTATTATGAAGCATTGAATGCGTTCATTGCTCCACCCCGCTGTGGCAAGGATGTGGTCCATAGGAACTCCCATCATCCTAGCGTCCGATGTAGATGCAGCCCTGTTGGAGTGAGATTTGAAACATTAGTATTCACCACTGCATGTAATACCACCCGAACCATCTGGATATGGTTTTGCACTGTGACCTTAGGTGAGGGCATTTATGGCTAATGAGAAAGCTCTCTCCGTGCCCATAAGTGTCTTGGTGACTATATGTTGGAAAATATGTGTCACTAAGCAGGGCCGACTATCTGCAGGATAGGCCAGAACTCTAATATTGGCCAAAGGAACCGGGTCAGTCTTGTTTAAGTCCCCCTGTATGTAGCAGGTTATCTGCCATTTGTGACAGACATGACGTCCTATTCTAGCTTGTGTAAGGACTGGACCCGTTGTGCTGATCCAAGTGCCATAATCATTCCCATCTAGGATATTAGTTTGTCCAGAGTGAGCCCCGATATTGGTGTCCATCCTCGTAACATGGTGTACTACCTATGTCCCATATATAGGTGTATCTGGGCCTGGGGGGAATAGAGTACAAATACCCCTCATTCGTTTAGATACTAGTGGGTGTGATCCTATAGCCAGGTGATCACTCTCTCTGCCCAGATATTAGATAGGGCACTCCTTGCACAATAATGGCACTGTAACTCAATCCTTCATCGAAATGAAGGGTGGCCAGAACTCCAGCACTTCATCGGTGAGACCAAGCGGAGGCTTGGCGATCGTTTCGCCGAACACCTCCGCTCGGTCCGCAAAAACCAACCCGACCTCCCGGTCGCTCAGCACTTCAACTCCCCCTCCCATTCTGTATCCGACCTCTCGGTCCTGGGCCTCCTCCATGGCCAGAGTGAGCAACACCGCAAGTTGGAGGAACAGCACCTCATATTCCGCTTGGGGAGTCTGCATCCTTTGGGCTTGAACATTGAATTTTCTCAATTCTGTTAACCCCTGCTGTCTCCTCCCCCTCCCACCTCTCCCTCGGGCCCTGGCATTCCCTCTATCTCTATCTCCCTCCCCCACCCTAGTCGCACTAGCTTCTCATTTTCACACCACAAACAGCTTACAATGGCTTGTTCCCTTTATCATCGATACTTTTTTGCATATCTTTCATTCATTGTTCTTTATCTCTCACATCACCGTCTATATCTCTCGTTTCCCTGATCCCTGACCAGTCTGAAGAAGGGTCTCGACCCGAAACGTCGCCTATCTCCTTCGCTCCTTAGATGCTGCTGCACCCGCTGAGTTTCTCCAGCATTTTGTGTAACCCTCCAGCACTTCAGTGTTGGTGGCTGAGTCATATGTAGTGTTCGTCCTGGTGCTGAACACTTCCCATTTCCTGACATATGTCAGGTACTGTCTTCTCGTGGACTCCCTGCACGACGCTGAGATGGCATTGATCGTCCTGTCGGAGAGTCCGTATCCCAGAAATGGCCTGTTCAGAAACTGCAAATCAACAAGTTCATACAGTCATGGCACGGATACTTTCCCGCACGGGGTGTGCCAACCTCCTTGGCCGTTGTTGATCCAGATGCAGGGTTCTGAGACCATCTTTGTACTGTTGGGAACCATGGTACCCGTTGCGGCGTCTTGTTTAATTATTGTAAGACTCGCCTGATGAGGCAGAAGGGGAAAATGCATAGCAAAACAAATCCCCCCCCCCAATGCAGCGAGAAATCATCCATCGCTGCTGCCCCCGGGTCTGGTTCCCAAGCAACATATGTTGGTAGTTGGTGAATGAATTAGTCTGGATGGAAAAAAGGTCGATATCTGGTGTCCCATACCGGTCTATAATATCTGTAAACACTTTCCGATCCAACATCCATTTAATGTTGTCGTTGAATTTACGTGACCTGGTGTCTGCCACTGTATTTAGCTTACCTGGAAGGTAAGTGGTTGAGATCCAAATCTCTCTCCCAGACACCAGTGCCAGATATTATTAGGCAAATTCATCACATGATATCGACTTTATTTCACCCATATGATTATATATAGGCCTCCACTGTGGTATCAATTTGTACCGTACATGCAACTGGTGCTCATCTGAGCAGTAGGCCCTGAGTCCATGAAACGCTCCCAGCATTTCTAGATAATTAATTGCTAGTGCTTTAAACTGAATAATTTTTGTGCACTCATCTGCCACCACAATTTGGGGGCGGTGGTATTAGTTGCTCCCCAACCTTTAGCACTGGCATCAGTCTGTAATGTACCCTAGGGATATAGAATGGGGTGATGGGGTTAGGATAATATTGAACATTTCTATCCACCAGTTTTAATTCTGATTACTTTCCCTGGTAGTTGCATAGGCCTATTGAAATGGCCTGCATGATTTTTGGGAGCTAAAATTTCCCTCTTCCAGGTTTTAATAATGGAGTGGTCCAATTGTGCTGCTGGGAACGCAGCCACCAATTTCCCAATTACTCTTACTCCTTGCCGAATGGATGGTTCCCTGATGCCAGTGAGGCTTTTGCATACTCCCATCAAGTCTGTCACTTTGTTTGGTGGCAAGGTGATAGACATATGAACAGAGTCAATAGTGAACCCCAAATAATCCATGGTAGTGGAGGGTTCCAATTTTGACTTATCTGGATGTACATTAAATCTCTGTGTTGTGGCTGATACCACCAATGTAGCCAGCTCCAATTTTCACCTACAATGAGAATATCATCAAGGTAAGCCATGACGATATGTTATGTTTCTTTAAGTATGCTAAAGCTGGTTTTAATGAATTTGTAATAGCCTGGGTGCTGATGACAACCCATTGGATAAGGCATACTGCCATTGCTGTCCCATCCAGATAAATTTCAGGTATTTACGATGACCCTGTGTGTGACAAACGTGTCTATTTTGAAATGGGCATACTGAACGGAGTATTTAGTTCGGTCAATCTGTAATGATACGGCAACCACCATCTTTTTAGTGTTTTAATAAATATATTTGATACGAACTCTTGAAATTCTCTGATTGTTTTCTCAATCCCTTTTGTGTTTAGTCTGAACAGTTTCAGCATGGCCTGCTGTTCTCTCTTTTTGTGAAGTATGAACTTCCTGCTAGGCGTATGCTGAACTGGGACGGTAGTTCGTATACAAATTCAATTTTGTAATTCTGAATACTTCCGAGTATGTAAAAGTTCAGAGGTAAAAGTGCAGCACACATGATGAAACAAGTGCAACCGTCCCCAACTTTAATGAATCGGACATGCAATGTTTTTTAAGACAACCAGGACCCACCTACCTCCATGGTTACCGGTGTTGTGTGGGTTGTCTCCGCAGTTGTTTCTTTCTGGTATTGTGTTGCTGCGTTGTGGGGTTGGCGCATTTTCCATGAAGGCCGGGCTGGGCCATGGTCTGAAGGACCGCTGTGCAGGTGGGCCGGCCTTCGAGCTTTCACCACCAGATGGTCTTCCATAGCACCGATGTCTGGTGGGTGTGTAGGGGTGCTGCCACTGTTGATAGGGGGTTTTAGAGGTGCTTGGCACCTTGATCAGACCTATAGCCTTGGCTTCCTCACGCAGGTCTTTCACCTGCTTCGGGAGGTCCCCCAACAGCAATTTTGGCGCCTGTGTGCTACTTGTCTTGCATAATTCCGCACTTCTTGATGATGCTCTTCCTGTAACTGTAAATCTCCACTGAGTATTACACAGTCTGCTAGAGCATCTAGTAGCTCTTCAGGCAAATCAACCCCATCAGTTGTCCTGGAACTGCTGTGATTTTAGCAGCCAGCAGTTTCCTCTGGAGCTTCACCTCCTGGCTCCTTATAGATGGGCTCCTGTTGCCCAGATGGGGTCATAGACTGCTGGTACTTTAAGAGAAATGGAGTTCTCTGGAGCAATGTACTTCCCAGCCATAAAAGTTAATGGCTTGCTCCTGTAGCTGTTTTGTAGCCATGTATTTTGTACTGGCTTGCAGCTTTGTATAGGCAGTCCTTCTTGAGTTGATACAGCATGTTTGTCCCACAATCTTCTGCTGCTCTCTCTTCTGGCACCCCTCACAGTTGACTGTTCAGCCATTGCCCCTTCTTCAGGGTCAGCCCAGCTCTGACCCCTAATGCTCCCTGCGAAGAGGGTGAGACATTTGGCAGTCCTTGAAAGGATCCTGCCATGGGTCTGCGAGGAGACCCACTGTGACTCTGCCCCTGCATAAGCAGTCACGTGGAGCACTGCTCCCCATCCGCTCCCGCGGGAAAGACGCCCGCCGTTCGCTATCCGTGAACGGTGGTTGGGTGTCTTCAGGTCCGGACCCAGCCGAGTCAACGGACCTGTCCGACTTCCGGGGTGGTTTTGGCCGCCGACCACGGCGCACCTGCGGGCTGTTAGCGGCGAGAAGCCGGCAGCTGCTGGCAGCAACTGCAGCTCTGGAGAGACGGCACGCTGCTGGCTGCTTCCACAGCAGCGGTATCAGCTGCTGCTCTCCCTTACGCGACTCCATGGTGCTTCCTCCGTTCTGAAAAAGAAACACACCGAGTCGCCACGCTCACCAGAAAAGGTAAGACTTACCTTCCGTAACTTTTCAAAATTCGCGCTGGAGGAGCGGCGCCCCTCCCGACTGTCGCTTCCGCAATGCGTTCGACGATATGTCGCGCATGCGTCCTGGCGGGGTCTTCACGTAGTCACTCACGTGACTCCGAAGTAAAATCAACTTACATGAACATAACTTGTGGAGTACCTCAAGGGTCTGTGTTAGGCCAAAGCTTTTCATAATATACATTAACGACATATGCAGAGTATCAAATACACTGAAATTGATTATAATTGCCGATGATACGAATATTTTTTGTTCCGAAACAATTTGAACAATTTGAAGCAGCTTTTGGAGGTCATCACATCAGAAATGAATAAATTAAAACAGTGGTTTGATGTCAACAAATTGCCTCCAAATTTAAGCAAAACAAAGATTATGCTATTTGGAAAACATAAAACAAACCCTCAAGTACAATTGAAAATAGATAACATAGAAAGAGTATATGAAAACACATTTCTTGGTGTGATCTTAGACCACAAAATCTGCTGGAAACCACATATAAACCACGTCAAAGCAAAACTGGCAAAGTCTATAGCAATATTGGGAAAATCAAGACACATGCTGGACCACAAATCATTACATACTCAGTATAATACACTCATATTGCCATAACTGAGTTACTGTGCGGAGAGATGGGGTAACACCTACAAAACCAACCTACAGCCGTTATGTACATTACAAAAAAGAGCAATAAGAATTATCAATAACGTTGGATATCTTGAACATACCAATTTATTATTCTTAAAGTCACATACACTGAAATTCACCGATCTGGTTAAATTTAAGTGCACAAATCATGTACAAAGCAAGAAATAATTTACTTCTAGGAAATATACAAAAACTGTTTATGGAAAGACAGGGTGGGTATAATTTGAGAGGGGGACATAATTAAAAAAAAAACTCAATGTCAGAATAACTCTTAAAAGTATGTGCATAGCAATCTGTGGGGTGAATTTGTGGAATGGTCTGGAACAGGAGATACAACTTAGCACAAACATAATTCAGTTTAAAAAAATGTACAAAAACACTTTTTTTAAAGGATATTGGGATGAGGATAGGTGATTGTGAGTGGGATATTTGATATACTGATTGTATTGCGAAGGGTGATTGTAGGGCGATGGGTTGTATATATGACTAAGAGATACTGTATAGTACATGAGGGTTTTTTCTTTTCTTTTTTCTTTTTTTCTCTCTTTTTTTGTATGGCTTTGTAAATATTTGATTAGTGTATAAATGCAAATAATTTGGTGTCCATATAGCTGCTGGTGTACATATGGTGTACATATAGCTGCTAAATTTGTATAAGATAATTATAAGCAGTTGAATAAGGGGTGGGAATTAATAAGCTTTGGCTTCTTCCTGCTCCTTTTCGGACACATACGATTTCATTTATTTATAGATATTGTTTATGACACTTTATAAATATTCTTGTTTTGTTTTTTTCTATGCTGTTTCACACTTGCTTTTTATTCTTTTATTCTGTTCGAAATA
The DNA here is from genome assembly GCA_035221665.1 of Okamejei kenojei. Classification (NCBI taxonomy): domain Eukaryota; kingdom Metazoa; phylum Chordata; class Chondrichthyes; order Rajiformes; family Rajidae; genus Okamejei; species Okamejei kenojei. The sequence continues at coordinate 40,176,527 of CM069146.1, forward strand.
AAGAATTAAATAAATAAATAAATAAATATCAGTGATTAGGTTTGCCACTAAGCAGTTCCACAGAAAATACCTCTGAATTCTTCAACATTCAACCCATGCACTCCAGTTATACTTTTACAATTAATATAACAGCAGCTTTAAGATCAGGTGATTTAACGATTTAAAAAAAATCTCACAATAACTTGCGGCAGGCAAAAGGGTAGTTTATCATGAAACTACTCTACTTGTGTTAATAAACCACAGATGTGGGCACATATCTCAATGAAATTAAATTTGAGAATTTTATTGGATCACATTGGTAGCACCCTAGCTGTTATAATGTGTAACTGCTTCTGTAATATCCTATACAGTGTCACTCTGTGTAAAATAAATTATAGATTAAAAAAAATAGAATTGGTTAAAACACACTTTTTTGGTTTTAGCTTGAATTCTTTAATGTAACATTATGCATGAAGGTAAGAGAAGATTGGCTTGGTGCTGCACTTGATAAGAACAATGTCCTTTCATTTCGAAAACTGAACTTACAGAGATAGGAAGGAAGGTTCTCGGCTCTGATAATTATTAAGGATCCAAAGTGAATCAGATCTCAGGCAATCTCAACATAATTCCCAATGGACGTGAGCCCACAGCCTGAGCCCACAGTAGTAAACAGCCCTCATCTTCCACATTGGTGCCAATAAATTGCAATCTTTCGCAGAGAGCACAGAGGTGAAGATTCAGCCTTGCTGACAGGATAATGCTGTGGAACTGTACTTGGATGTCATCTTACCTGCGCTGCATTTTAATGGAGTTGAGAGGGTGGTAACTTTCCCATTCTACAACACTGCCATAAACCTCAGTGAGCACACTGGTAATTAAAAATATTTTGACAAAATAAAATGTATTTAACTGAGTTGTATACCACAACCAGTTACTTAACCCTTACTTATCAACTTGTAATCCACTTAGTCCTTCTACAATCTGTTACCAAATGGTTACACACCATTATTTTGTTCAAAAAGTTAAAAAGATTCCTAACTTTCTTTATAGTACCTGAGCAGTGCTTATGCCATGGGATGGCTACATTTAAATCATGATCTTATAGGGTAATGCAGTCGCATCAACATATTTTCTGTAGGTGATACATATGCGTGAAATAAAATCTAGCTTTGTTTTGTTTTGAAGAAGATAGGCACAAAAATCTGGAGTAAGTCAGCGGGACAGGCAGCATCTCTGGAGAGAAGGAATGGGTGATGTTTCGGGTCAAGACCCTTCTTCAGAAATGAAAGGTCACCATACTAAAATAGAATAGACTTTTATTGTATCATGACTTCACGATATGGGTTTCTATTAGATCCTTGCGCTGATATTCAGCAGAATAATAATATATTCTACCATTCCTGCTGCACATTGTTCTCCTAATTCTGCAGTAAATTTCCATCTCATTTAAGATAAATAAATGAAATGGAAAAAGTAACCATTTAAAAATAATAATTATTTTGTTACTCTATCCAATGTATGAAATCAAATGTCTATTTTTTATGGAGTATTATTGCATTTCACTGAGTAAACTGAGAGCACCCTGGAAGTAATATTTGTGGAACGCAATTGGCACTATCCGAATATTATAGATTAAGATGTTCAACTGATATACGGGAATTTGCAAAAATAGCCTCATGGGCCAATGAGGTCCATTGCAGAAGTGCCTCTGTGAAGTTCAAGGCAACTGGTAAAGGTGCAAAAAAGATTTACACGGATGTTAGCGGAATTGGTGGGTTTTGGTGGATTTTGTGAATTCTTTGGTGGGTTTGAGATATAAGTTGGAGAGGATAGGACTTCTATCCCTAGACCATAGGAGGCTGAGTGGTGACCATATAGAGGTGTATAAAATCATGAGAGGCACAGATAAGATGAATAACCACTGTCTTTCCCCCAGGGTAGGGGAGTCTAAAACTAGAGGGCATAGGTTTAAAGTGAGAGGGGAAAGATTTAAAAATGACCTGAGGGGCTACTTTTTCACACAGGGAGCATTGCATATATGAAACAAACTATTAAGGGATGTGATAGAGGCCAATAAAATCACAACATAAAAAAAAACTCTTGGCCAGTTTGGTTGGGAAACATGGTCAGCATGGAGTTATGCACAGAGCCTCTTTCCATGTTCTTTCGATGGCATTTAGTTTCCTGCTATGAATTACACGACACACTTCAGCTTGTGGAATAAGAGGCAGCCTGATAATATGTTGGTTCTTAGTATGTCAAGTGGGAGGAAAGGCAAGTAGTGAGTGATCAGGAAAATAGCTTACGGGGTCCTTTTATAGGCGCACAATACTGGAGTAACAGCGGGTCAGGCAGCATCTCTGGAGAAAAAGAATAGTGGACGTTTCGGGTTGGAACCCTTCTTCTAACTTTTTAATTCTTAATTTTTTTTTAGTAAGTATTTTAATTCTTAGTCCTTTTAGTGACTATAGGAACCCATAGGTGAAGTAAAACAAAATCTTACCCTGCAGAACATCCTCATATCCCAATTCTTTTCTGACCTGCGTGATTGTAGCAGGTAAGGAAGACTAACTTCTTTAAATGGGCCTGAGTTTTCAAGTGTAATCTCTGGATTAAATACTTAAAGAAGGAATTCAGAATTAAAGGATGTTCTTTTAGGAAGGAGATGAGGAGAAATTTATTTTGTCAGAGGGTGGTGAATATGTGGAATCCTTTGCCACAGAAGGCTGTAGAGGCCAAGTCAGTAGCTATTTTGAAGGCGGAGATTGACAGATTGTTGATTAGTAAGGATGTCAGGGTTATGGGACAAAGGCAGGAGATTGGGGTTGAGAGGGAAAGATAAATCAGTCATGATTGAATGGTGGAGTAGACTTGATGGGCCGAATGGTCTAATTCTGCTGCTAGAACTTATGAACTTATGATAAGTGGCATAGAAGAGAAAAGGCCTGGAGCATATTAGTTTTGATGGGCTGAATGGCCTGCTCCTCTTTTCTTAGGTTATCATATTTATATTTGTGTTGAATTCTGCAACATTGTATTCCATACTTCTTGAGACATTCTGGCGGATTTCAGTTTTTGTTGATGATAAACTGGCCACACATACAGGAACACTGCTTGAATTATTAAAAAAAAGATTGAAAAGAATGAAAATAAACTAGTGCTGGAAAATGAAAAAAAAATTGAGTTATGAGGAAAATGAAGAAATTTCAAAGCAATACCGAAATGAATTAACAATGAAGAAAGCAGAATATAACTGACAGGTCAAAAGAAAAGGAGACATGTCGGGAGGGAAAGGGAAATACTGATGTAAAGGGAGAAGGAAATTGAATGAGGAAAACAACACACGGAAGGCCAGAGGTTGCAAGTCGGCTCGTTACAGAGACAGATAGAAACAGGCAGGAGCTTTGTAATAGTGTGCTTTTACAGGTCTCACCAAAGCCTCCGAACTGTCAACAGGATGGGTTAAGAAAGATTTGAGGAAGACACACTTGATGCTCACAAAGTTGATGATGGAAGTTGTGATCGCCTCAGGAGAAACAAAAACATTTTTTATCCCACAGAAGCCACGACTAATTTGCTTGTACCGTTCACCGGCGCCCAGGTCTATTAATGCCTATCATTTGAGCGGGTGTGCTATGCAAATATTTTATATATTACAGGGCTTCGCTGTAGATCTTGCAGCTTATCGGCAAAGCTTGAAAAACATTGCGTGTAATGCCGGCTGTCAAGGTGGTGGGTGCAGCGAGGGAGGCTGGAATTAATGGTGTTGTGTCTGAATGACAGTTGTTTGCAGCTCGCTGTCCACCACATTTTGAGTGTGGTGTGGGAGCTGATTAAAACAGGTTACATTCTGAGCATTCCTTCCGTCAAACTGACAAATATTAATCTTGTCATATTTGGCAAAAGAGCACAGACCTCTTGATTAATATTCATAAGGCCTAAACACTAGACTGCATGTGGAGGCACAAGAGATGCTGGAATACTGAGCAATAAACAAAAGTGCTGGAGGAACTTGGCGGGTCAGACAGCATCTGGAGAGGGAGATGCTTCAGGTCGGGCCCCTTCCACAGTCTGTTGAATGGTCCCGATCCAAAGATTCGTCAGTCCATTTGCCTCCACAGATGCTATCTGGCCTGCTGAGTTCCTCAAGCAGTTTGTTTTGTATAGGAAGGAACTGCAGATGCTGGTTTACACTGAAGATAGACACAAAAGCACTGGAGTGATTCAGCAGGTCAGGCAGCATTTCTGGAGTGAAGGAATAGGTGACATTTCGAGTCAGTCTGTAGAAGGGTCTCGACCCGAAACATCACCTACTCTTTTTCTCCATCGATGCCTACCTGACCCGCTGAGTTACTCCAGCATTTTGTGTCCAAGTTCGCTTTGTATGCTCGACTATATGTTTGTTTGTTTTTGTCCTCTTTAAACGTTCCAAATGCTTTGTGACTTGTCCAGCAAATTATTAATGCAAAACAATTTTCTGAGCTAGTTTGGTGCTCCTTGTAATTTATTAATGTATTCTGTTGAGTGAGGGGAGAGGGGCTTTCGGGTGATGCTCAAGAAAGTGGCATTTCTGTTTAAGATGTCTGATCACATCTCTAGCCTCGAATGCCGTTTAATCCAGGGGTTTGATTAGATTAAATGAGTTTTCCATATTCTTTATTAAGGAGCTGTCAGCTCTGGGAGCCGGTGTCAGCGAGGTTGTGCCACATTTGATTTTTCACAGATAATACATTAGTTGAGAAAGAAAGGTTGAAATGCACAAAAAAAATTGCAAGCCCGAAGTCGAGAAATAGGATTTTGCTGATGATGGTTCCCATTTACACTTTGTTTGTGCCGAGGCTATGATAAATGCCAAAAGGCGGTCTCACAGTGATAAATGCCGGGGTGTCCAAACCCTTCTCTTCAAAATGATGCGATTTCCATAATGTAAACGAGATGATTGCAATACCAACGCTATCTCATGTATTTTAAATTAGGTGCTACAGTCCCGATGTATCTGCGCGAAGGGGGAAATGTTGAATAACACCGAGAGAAAGCTCGAGAAAGGGTTCTATTTTAAAAGGAATTGAGAAGGAAGGAATGCCTGCTCTTTGTAAAGCTCACTGAACATCAATTCCGTTTCTTTGCATTATAAATGAAAATGTTGCACACCAGAGTCAGAGGCGCGGATGTATTCATTGAAGTTAAGCTCGCAGCGGTATATTGCCAGAACTTATATGGGAGAGAGAGAAAGATGGGTAAGGTAAGTATTTGTCGGCTTGTAGAAGCCAGTCTTCCAGACTCAACGGTGAGATTAACACACCAGAGACTGCAGATGCAGGAATCTGCAGCAAAACTCAAAGTTCACCGGTCATATGTTCATAGGAGCAGAATCAGGCCATTTGGCCCATCCAGTCTACTCTACCATTCAATTATGGCTGATCTATGTTTCCCTCCCAACCCCATCTCCTGCCTTCTTCCCATAACCCTAGACAACCTTACTAATCAAGAATCTGTCAATCTTAGTCTTAAAAATACCCAATGACGGCCTCCACAGCCATCGATGGCAAAGAATTCCACAGATTCACCACCTTCTGACTAAAGAAATTCCTCCTCATCTCATTTTTAAAGGTACGTCCTTTTATTCTGAGGCTCTCCACATCTACTCTATCCAGGCCTTTCAAGTTTTAATAAGGTGACCCCTCATCTTTATAAACTCCAGCGAGTACAAACCCAACCACTCACCATATGTAAACTCAGTCATATTCAGAAGCAGGGCGCCGTCCAGTTGGGGTATGGCTGCCCTGCCTGCAGCTGTCCATCCTTTCACTCCTTTATTTTTAATTTTAGCATGTTAAAAGTGTTTTGTCTGGAGGTTTAGTCTTTTGATGTGGGGAGTGGGGGATGGGGGGGAAAGGGGAAACTATTTCTCAGTCCCTACCTGGTCGGAGAGGCGGCTTTCCTCCGAGCCGCATCTTCGCCCCGTCCTCGCGGCCTACCATCAGGACTGGAGTGGCGTTTCCTGTCGGTGCCGGCCAGAACCTCAGCTTCAGCGGCGGCACAGCGCTGGAGCGCCATCACAGAGCGGGTGATGCCTTGCCCGGGTCCGCCGAATGGAACATCGTGGAGCTGCGGGTCTGTGGAGCGTCCAGCTGCGGGTGGCAACGGTGATTTTAACACAATGGAGCCTGGGATCTCTTGCCGAGATCGCCAGTGTTAGAGCTCCGACCGGGAGCTGCGGTCTCCAGTAAGGAAGCGGCCGTTCCAGGTATTCCAAGCCGCTGAGAGGGTTCTCCCGATGCCGGAGCACCATCACCCGGCGAGACGGCCTGAAACATCGTAGCGGCGACTGTGGCGGCTTCAGTAGGCCCGACTATGGGTGAACATGGGATGGGGACTGGACTTTGTGCCTTCCCCCACAGTGGGAACCATTGTGGAGGGATGTTTTTGTTTAATGTTAAATTTTTCTTTAATGTTGTGTTGTATTATTAGTGTGCTGCAATGGCAACTCATATATCACTACACCAATTGGTGTGTGTGACAATAAATGTCCTTTAAACCTTTAAACCTTTGAACCTTTGAACCTTTGTATCTATCCATTAACTAAGAACCATCGTTATTCAGGCCCAGTGAGGTCGAAATTGATGCCAAAAGGGAAATTTTGTATAATGCACAACTATTGACATCATCTGAGAAGTTTTGTACTGGGGAAAAAAATGATAGGAAGGAATGAAAATCTCACTGATAAATGAGAACAATGTTCCCAGCAGGTTCCATAACCCAGAAATAGACATGACATTGCTGTAATCTGGGTTAGAATGATATTCAATGCTCTCCAAGAGCCCTAGCACTCTTGATCTTAACCTGTGCCCGCCTATTAATATTCCCCAGACTGCTATTACAGTTCCTCATGTCCTCCTCAGTGAATACAGATGCAAAGTACTCATTTAATATCCCAACTACATCCTCTGACTTAAGCATAAATTCCTCCTTTAACCTTGAGTGGTTCTACCTTCTCCCTGGTCATCCTTGTTTTTTAAATGTGCACATGAAAAGTCTTGAAATTATTGTTTTTCCTTCATTTCAAATTCTTTGGGACACTGGTTGTGTTTAAGGAGTCTGATGCAGAAACTGGTGAATCTTGGATCTGGGAATTGGCTGGACAAATGGCAGGAACTGGCAGGGACCAAGTTGGAGACAACGACCCCCAGAGTTGCCAAGGGTGCAGTTAGAAAATCCGGGTTTTAGCCAAGATCAGATCAGAAAGCCGGGATGAGAAGAAATGGAGGCAAAGATATGGGAAGCAACTGAGATGGAAGTCATGGACCTAAGATTGCCTATTATGGTGACTATAGACCATGGATGGAGTCAAAATGGAGGCCAGAGACCTCAGAATCAGGAGTAAGTCAGATGATCCAGCCTTTTGACATTAGAAACCTGATAGTGTAGAGTCCACACTTTTTGTAATATCTCAATATGGAACTTTATACATTGGCTTCCTGCCAAAACCTCCTGCTCAAGAAAGAGTAGTTGGCCAAGAAAAGTTTAGAGGCAGGAATTTGACTGGAAGGGAATCAAGGGTCCCATAGGTTGGCGGAAGAAAGCATGCGGCAAGAGAAATCAGAAGACTGCTTGCGGGATCTAGAAGAACTTGAGAAAGTTACCTGTGTGAGTGAGTATTCCTTTGCCGATAAGGCTCATTGAAACACACAAGATGCTGGACTAACTCAACGGGTCAGGCAGCATCTCTGAAGGAACATGGATAGACAATGACAATATAGACATGGATAGACAGTATTACCCTACACATATTAGGGACCTATCATCAGACCTGAAACATTACCCATCCATGTTCTCCTCCAGAGATGCTGCCTGACCTGCTGAGTTACTCCAGCACTTTGCCTTTTAAAAAAAAAATAAACCAGCATCTGTACTTCCTCATGTTTAAGCCTCAGTGGAATTAGATTTGAATAATTAAAGAAGGACTTTGCTGGTATCCATTTGCGAGTTTTGGAACAAATAAAGATGTCAGGATTAGTGCAGGAAGTTCAATCGGGGCCATTTCTGCTGTCTATCCAACTGTTTCTTTAAAACAAGCCCTGTGAGTTTTAATTGCATTTTTTGAGTTCAGCTACCTTGCATTAATTCTTAAAACTGACTGTTACATATTTTTCTCTCTGTGGACTTTATGATGAATTACTATTGAAAGTTCATATTTTTCCAGCTTATTTTTAATTAGCATTCATGAAGGTCCATCAATTGGTTATTTTATACAAACTCCCAGCTGCTATATTATTAAAAAATTGTGATTGGCACCGATAAAATGTTACTTCCTCATAAATATTCATCCAATATAATTAGGTAGTACTGTAATCAGTGTTGAATAAACCTTTGTTTTCTAAAACAAAAACAAGTTAGAAATGTTAAAACAAATATATAAAATATAATTAACATAAATCAATGAATATTTTAAAACATCACATCATTTTGAATTTGTTTATCTTCCCAAGAATAATAATTGGGGCATCTATTCTATAAACCTGAAAAGAACTAAACAGCAACAAATCTACTCTTGTTGAGAATACTTGGGCAGCTTACAACTCAGCGGTATGAATAATGATTTCTCTAACTTCAAGTAACCCTTGCATCCCCTCTTTCTCCGTTCCTCCCCCAGCCTAGTAGTTGTACTAGTTGCACTGTTGTCCTTCTTCATTTCACTGTCTGCATCACTTGTTATCACCTTGTCCACAGCCAACAATGGACCATTGTGGGTTCCACCTTTTCCTGATCATCATTGCAGGCTTTGATTTTCCATTTTGCATACGTTTAATTATTTGTTCTTTGTATCTTTTCATACCTCTAGTTTCCCTTTCTCCTGACTCTCAGACTGAAGAAGGGTCTCGACCTAAAACATCACCTATTCCTTTTCTCTAGAGATGCTGCCTGACTCGCTGCATTACTCCAGCATTTTGTGTTTATCTTCGGTCTAAAGAAGCATCCACAGTTCCTTTCTATACATTTCTTCTCTCTTTCTGTCCTTTTTACTCCCTCTTGGAGCTTGGAGCCAATGTTAGGATGTAACTATTGATTGTGGATGTGTCTTGGCATCTCAACCAGTGAGGTGATCTTCGGCTCTATGTCATTGCACTTTCTGCTGAGTCGGGTGAGCTTTGAGTACAAGTGGCACCCTGCTTTGGCATCATTCATGCTGCCCGTGCACTGCTGTACTGGCTGAGTGCAGGAATGTAGGACATCCCATTCAGTTAGGACACTTCAATAAGAACATACAAAATTGAAGGAGAAATAAGCCTTTTGGCCCTTCAAACCTGCAGTGCCATTGAACAAGATCATAGCTGATATTTTACCTCAGTGCCATTTCCCTCATGTCTCTTGACTCCTTGAATATCTAAAATTTCATCAATCTCTGTCTTGAATGTACACAAATACATCATCATGGTTTTCATGCTCCTGTACCTTCTTTTTGATGGTAGTAATGAGATGAAAGTGTGGCTGGGATGCCAGAGGAGAGCATATAATTTCACACAGATAGCATGCAAAGCCACAATTGAAATCAGGTCTCTGGATCGGTGAGGAAACAGGGCTGACCACTGGTCATCATGCCAGCCGTGTAGTCTAGCAAGCCCAATGGATGAATGCAAAGTAATGACAAACTTGTGGTCAGTGGTCAGGAAAAATTATTGTATTACACAAAGGGGTACACCGCATCTTTGCAAAAGATTGGCTGCAACTATTCTTGCTTGAACAAAAAACATCAGGAAAAGTTGTGAGAATTGTAGAAGTGATTGCCTTGCTTAATGCTATTTCAAACCGTGACATTACATTAGGATTTAACTCCCAGGAGTGCCTCAGGAGACCACATAATGTTCTTCAGAATAAGCCATCAACACCAGGAAAGGATGGGAGCAAATGAGAACAAATTGTTCAGAAAAATCCCGATGTGGGTTGACCAAGAAACCGTAAAATATTAACACAAACTTCAAATCACAAACTAACATTTGTTTATAGACAAGTACATGTCAACAATTCCCTGGATGGACCTAATGCCAAATACTTATGATGAAAAGAAATAAGAGTAATTTTGCATTGTATAATAAAAATCAGAAAGCAGGGCTCCTACTAACTGGGCATGCAGTGAACACTATCCAAGATTTTAAGAGGGGATGAGAGGTCTGTACATTCTTCTGAACATGTTGAAAGAAAAAATAAGGTAATCATTCCTATTTTTTATTACTTCAGTTCAGAGATATAGCGCAGAAGTAGACCCTTTGGCCCACGAAGTTCATGCCGACCGGCGATCACCCACACATTAGCTCTATCCCACACGTTAGGGCCAATTTACAGAAGCCAATTAACCTACAAACCTACATGTCTTTGGGATTGCCTATATCTGTGCTGTATGAAGTAGGTGCAGAAAACACTGAAGAAAACCATGATCCTAGTCAGTTTTTTTTCTGATTTACTGTGGTGAGGTTTTATCAGTCACTGGACCAAGTGAGACCCATTGGGTCCCGTCCTCTCAACGAGCGGTTGCGGGGGGAGGGGGCGGCCTGCAGCATCACACACACTCTAACCAACCCCTTACACACACATACTAACTATCCCCGCATACACACACGCTAACCACCCCATTGATATTATATTAATATTATTAATTCACTCCTTTTACCCCATCCCCCAATCTATCCACTCACGCGTAGCCCCCAACTCGCAGGTGCGGGTAGAGCGGGAGTGGGGTAGAGAGAGAGGGACACAGAGGCATAGAGAGGGACACAGAGGCACAGAGAGGGAGGGGGGGAGAGAGGGAGCATGAGGAAGGCAGAGAGGTAGTGGGAGGGGGGGGGGTGCAGAGAGGGGGTAGAGTTTGAGGGGTGAGGAGTGCGTCGTTCGAGGGGAGGGCTGGTTTCCGAACTTCGATCCCGGCTTCAGGATGTAGGCTAAGGCAGGGCTCGAGTACGGGGGGAGTGGTCGTGGGGGGGGGGGGGGGGGGGGGGGTGGTGACATCACTCGCAGCGTGAGCAAGTGACGAACCGGACCCGAGAGCTCTAGTACAGGGCCCGACTTGCTCGTTGTTCACTCCCAGCGCGTACCACAGTCTTCAGCTATGATATTTGGTTTTAAGTCGACAGGGTGCCTTTTGTATAACGGGAGGGAGGAGGAGGGGTGGGAGGTGACGTCAGTCGCAGCGCGAGCAGACAGCAGGCAGGCAGATCCATTGTCACATCAACAGCGAAAAACAGATGTTTTGATTTCAACGTTTGATCGGATTTGTGAAAATTTTTATTAATAACTCAAGAAATAAAGCAGAAAATTTCCAGGTAAGCCGATTTCAGACTCCAGGGGGTAAATCTCTACCGGAATATGTAAGACATTTCCCGTTTGCACGTCGTTTTTTCAAGAAGATGTGAACACACACAAACAAATAAATACACACATATGCACGCGCGCGCACACACACACACACACACACACACACACACACACACACACACACACACACACACACACACACACACACACACACACACACACACACACACACACACACACACACACACACACACAATCAGAGTTTTATAGTTATAAGGATATTTACAATGGTATCTCCTTAAAGAAAGTAAATGACAAGAAGTGTAGGAAGGAATTGCAGATGCTGGTTTACACCGAAGATAGACACAAAATGCTGGAGTAACTCAGCAGGACAGGCAGTATCTCTGGTGAAAAGGAATGGGTGATGTTTTGGGCCGAGACCCTTCTTCAGAAGAATGTTGATGAGACAATGGATCAATGGTATCAGTGAGAGTTTCGTGCAAAAAATGGCACTGATTCCAGACTCAACCATCCAATGTTAGTATTGCATGATCATTATCCTTCAGCATGGCTAGCAGTAGCCAGCATTGTGAGCAATGGTCTGCTACATAACCATCGTACCTTTACGAAGTGGCTTGTATACATGGTATGACTTTTGATTAGATTGTTTTACCCAAATACTGCAGTTTAGTTCCATCGCTACCTTCAATAAATACCTTGGTCTATTTACTCATACAAATAAACTTGTAAAGGAATCTGCAGGCATTAGATTGGTGTTGAGTTTAGAGTGTTGCAGCTGGAGGGAGTAACAAAATGCAGGAAGTAGAGAAGAGGATCTGAAGTAGTGTGGTAAAGATGTCGGCTAAGGGATGCATTGAGAGATCCAGAAACAGACCCTGCAATGCAACTGGTCAATTAGAATGTCAATAGTTATTCCTTAAGACCCATAACTTCATTAAGATCCTGCCTGAGGAAATAGAAAAGAGGGACATGATCATATGTGGGGTGAGAAAACGTGTGCGATTGGTGGCAATAGGGTTGAAGACATAGGCAAAGTCAGTGATCCATGAAATATGGATATAATATAGATCCCTGAAAGGTTATTTCAATTGCATGCTATGGGGAGTTATTGAAGTATTTCTAGTAAAGTGAGTTGATAAAGAGAGACTGAACTGTAATGGGGCATGCATCATTCCACTTGTACGGGCATGGTGTTTGCGAATTTGAGCGGCACAGTGGTGCGTTGGTAGAGCCACTGCCTCACAGAGCCAGAGACCCAGCTTTGATCCTGACGACAGGTGATATCTTGACGCATGGGTTTTCTGCGCGTTCTCCGGTTTCCTCCCACAATCCAAAGATGTGCAGGTTTGTTTGTTTATTGGCTTCTATAAATCGTGCAGGATAGAACTAGTGTACAGGTGATCATTGGTCGGCATGGACTGGGTGGGCAGACGGGGCTGTTTCCACGCTGTATCTCTAAAACTAAAAATGATTTTCTTTGGTAATGGCGGCTTGGTCATCTTCATTAAGGCTACGTCACATGGACTGACCAATTGTGTTCAGTGGGTTACGTGAGTGCCAAAGACAGGAAGACCACAGGTCACATGGGTGAGAAAGATGGGGGACTTTGCCACAACTGTTGTGGAAATTAGCTGCCACCATTCAGAGTGGTTTGGTGTTACATTTATTACAGGACAGGGCACGTGAATGAATGCCTGTCCTTGAAGATGGTGAAGACCAACAGAGATGACAGTTAAATAGCTCAGAGGCAGACAGGCAAGTCTTTGGAATGGATGAGAAGGTAAAATTGGGTCCATAGAGAATAATAAAGATAATACATTGTAGGTCACTGTGATAATTGAGGATTAGGCATAACTATACAACTTGTTCTGTCATAGGATAGAATGTGAATTTATTCGCCATTGATTACATTATGTCTATCCAGAGAATAGTGGCACTTACCTTTGTCTGTAAACAAATGTTCGTTCATCATTTCATAATTTCAAGTTGGTGTTAATATTTTATTCTGTCATGGTCAACCCAAGTCAGGATTTTTCTGAACAATTGGTCTCATTTACTCCAATCCTTGCCTAGAGTTTATGATATATTCTGGAGAACATTATATAGTCTGAAGACAGCAAAAAACAAGACAGTGCAAACTGCACAAAAAATGTCTATGGTCTTGCAAAAGATGGTTCATGGTACTCTCTTGCCGGGGATGGATTAGGGACTTTTCAATGGGGCGTACGTCCAACTCAGCATGGTTGTTTGTGGAGTCTTCTGGGAGAGGGCAGAGGCAAAGACAAGTATCTCGAGAGGGAAATCAGAGCATGAGTCGACACAAAGGTTCAAAGAAGAAGGGAGGGAATTGGGGGAGTCACATGTGAAAGACAGTGTGAAGACAAAAGAAGAGAATGGAGATTTCTCAGAATCAATCAAACTTGGATTTGCTACGATTTAGTTTTTCTTAAGTTTATGATACCAAAGTAAAGTGCATTATTGTAGTTATTAATAGTAATTAATGTGAGATATTAGATATTTTGTTAAAGTTTACGTGGACAATGTGGTGCATTCTTCATTTTCCGCTGTGTCAGTCCGTTGGGATTGAAGATATACACAAAAAGCTGGAGTAACTCAGCGGGTCAGACAGCATCTCTGGAGAAAATGAATAGGTGATGTTTCTGGCATTTCTAGGTGACTTATTTCCTGCCAGGCTTTGTCCTTCCTTCCCTTACTTCAGCTTTCTCACTCTCTCCCCCTACAATCAGTCCGAAGAAGGGTCCCGACCTAAAAAGAATAGGGTGACATTTCGGGTCGAGATGTTCAGGAGAGAAGTTGAATTGTTACCACTGCAGTTCCGGGAAGTGGAAGGTATGCCTGTGCAAATTATTTTACCAAGGGGTGGCTGTTCACACCATTTAACACTTGTACTGTACTTGGCAGAGCAAGAGCTTGTTGAGCAGGTCCAAAATGATTAGACCTTCTTGCTGCGCACAGACACAGACGGACACATAATAAACACCAACACAGACATGACAAATACAGGGTCTTACCCATTTTCTCATTTGCCTCATATCAATCTCCCCCTCCCAATCCACTCTGTCCTTCAGACCTCTTTCCCCTTACTTCTTCCTGCAGCTACCCTCTCAGACTCTTCCCTCTCAATTCCCTTCCCCCTCACGAGGGCCTTTCCTTCCCCCACAGTCCATTCCTTTGCAGTTCTGGCAACCCCCAATTCTTTAATTACCCGGTGCTTGGTCCCTCCCATGGTCATAGTCATTCGGTCACTTGGATTTCCTTCCCAAATGCTTATCCTCCTCTAAATCCCAACCCAGTTCCCACCACCCAAAGCTTGCCCAGATCTCCTGAATCCCTTCTGGAAGATCTTGGGAGAAACTTCAGCTGACCACCCAGTGTGGGGTGGAAGATTGCAACCTTCACGTGGTCCGCCCAGTTTCGACTAATGCAATCAACTCGACGTGCACAAACGGATGACCAAATAGACCAAGTTGTCTTACAACTTTAGGCTGTGCACGCCACAAGAAAGAAGAAGACCACCCAGTGTTGCCCAAAGTTAGAAGATTGTGGTCTCCTGGCATTGTGTATGTGAATGTTCAGCGGGGTTTGGTGGGGAGAGTGGAAGACAGACATCTGCTGATGTGTGGAATGATGATGATGGTGACCAGGTGTGAGGCTCCCACTCCCACGGAATGTAATTGCCTCCATTGGTAGCAACCTGTGTGCTGAAACTAACCCACCCACCTACTGCGAACAGGAAAAATATTTGTGTAGTTAACCTTTAAGAAAGTAGGCATGCAGGTGCAGCAGGCAGTGAAGAAAGCAAATGGTATGTTAGCATTCATCGCAAAAGGATTTGAGTATAGGAACAGGGAGGTTCAACTGCAGTTGTACAGGGTTTTGGTGAGACCACACCTGGAGTATTGCGTACAGTTTTGGTCTCCAAATCTGAGGAAAGACATTCTTGCCATAGAGGGGGTTCAGAGAAGGTTCACCAGACTGATTCCTGGGATGTCGGGACTTTCATATGAAGAAAGACTGGATAGACTCGGCTTGTACTCACTGGAATTTAGAAGATTGAGGGGGGATCTTTTAGAAACTTACAAAATTCTTAAGTGGTTGGACAATCTAGATGCAGGAAGATTGTTCCCGATGTTGGGGGAGTCCAGAACAAGGGGTCACAATCTAAGGATAAGGGGGATTTCCTTTAGGACCGAAATGAGGAAAACATTCTTTACACAGAGAGTGGTGAGTCTCTGGAATTCTCTGCCACAGAAGGTCGTTGAGGCCAGTTCATTGGCTATATTCAAGAGGGAGTTGGATGTAGCTCTTGTGGCTAAAGGGATCAGGGGGTATGGAGAGAAGGCAGGTACGGGATACTGAGTTGGATGATTAGCCATGATCATATTGAATGGCGGTGCAGGCTCGGAGGGCCGAATGGCCTACTCCTGCACCTATTTTTCTATTTATAACTGGGCTTTATTATATGATATAACTCCACGATTTCAGACTTGAATTTACATAAGATTTGCTGCCTACAAATAAAAGATGATATGTTTACAGCTCTAACTCTGCTTATTTGCTTATGCAAGCAGCACCGCCAGGAAACTTACAGGTGCGACAGAGCTCTCAGCATTCATAACCACTATGTAAAAAATTATCCCCCCACAACTTTTCCATTGCATATAGCATCACCAGCATGATATGGGAGCAGCTGCAAAAGCAGGTTTGACAATCTCTAACAATGGCTCATGTTGCTCTTTGCCGATTCATTAAGTTACTTGAAAGCCTTGATTAGGTTCACTTTTGTAACTGTTACAGGTGTCTGTTAGTCCTTATGCAAGCCACCCAGATTTTCGATTAGATGCTGTTTTTTACACATTAGGAACCACCTGGCTTACAGATCTAATTAACAGGAACAATGGAGTTACTGGGGTGTAACCCCATCCGGAAGTGGCGGCGCGCTGCGTGGCAGCTGCGGCTCACCTGCAGTCCGTCTGTTTTTTTCTTTGTTTTGTCTTCTTGTGTCTGTTTTAGTTGGAATTTTTGGTTTGTTGGGTTGTGTTTGTGTGTGTGTGGGGGGGGGGGGGGGGGGGGGGGGGGGGGGGGTTTGGGGGGGGGGTTTTGGGGAGGGGGGGAGAAACAGGGTTTTGGTCTCTGCCTTCGGGGGGATGCAACCTTTTCTTGTTGTGTCCCCCGTCACCGTCTCCTTCTGTGCTGAGGCCTAATGGCGGAGCTGGGGCCTCGGAGCTGTGGCGAGCGTTCAGAGCTCCAGCGTTCCAGTGGCGGCGGCAGCACGGCTTCAGAGCTCCGGTGCTCCAGCGGCGTTCCAGCGGTGCTCCAGCGGCGTTCCAGCGGTGCTCCAACGGCGGCAGAGGCATGGCTTCAGAGCTCTGATGCTCCAGCGGTGTTCCAGTAGTGCTCCAGCGGCGGCCCAGATTCAGAGCTCCGGTGCTCCAGCAGTTGCTCCAGCGGCATTCCAGCGGTTCTTCAGCGGCGGCCCGGCTTCAAAGCTCCGGTGCTCCAGCGGCATTCCAGCGGTGGCCCAGCTTCAGAGCTCCGGTGCTCCAGCAGTTGCTCCAGCGGCATTCCAGCGGTGCTCAGCAGCAGCGGCATGGCTTCAGAGCTCTGGTGCTACAGCGGCGTTCCAGCGGTGCTCCAGCGGTGGCCTGGCTTCAGAGCTCCGGTGCTCCAGCGTTCAGCAGTAGACCCTGATTCAGAACTGTGGCGGGGTTCCAGCATTCCGGCAATGGTGGTGGTGGCAGCCCGGCTTTGGAGGCTCGGCCACGGGCCTAGTGGACGATAACATCAGAGGCCTGGATCGCCTCAGCGCAGAGGGAGAACAAGTAGGGAAGAAGACAAATACTTTAGGACTTTTGCCTTCCACCACAGTGAGGAGGTGCCTGGTGAACTCACTGTGGTGGATGTTAAATATGTGTTTATAATGTGTTTTTTTAAAAAATTTATTATATGTTATGACTGCAAGGTAACAAATTTCTGTAGACCAAAAGGTCTGAGTGACAATAAAGGAATCTAAATCTAAATCTAAAAACATGTCGAGCTACTGGCATGTAGCACCTGCAGTCAGGGCTCAATCCTGATCTCCGGTGCTGTCTGAGTGGAGTCCGCATGTTTTTGCTTGTGATCCCATGAGTTCCCTTCCATGTCCCAAAGACGTGCTAGTAAGTTTCTTTGTTTTGTAAATTGTAGATTACGGGACCACAGATGCTGTCAATACGGCGTTTGTACGTTCTCCCCGTGGCCGCTTGAGGGGTTTTCTCCGAGATCTTCAGTTTCGTCCCACACCACATTCTATAGACATCCTGGTTTGTAGGTTAACAGGCTTGGTATAAATGTAAATTATCTCCAGTGTGTGTAGGATAGTGTTAATGTGCGGGGTTCGTTGGTCGGTGCGGACCAGCTAGTAAGAATGTCATTTTTCTATCTGGGACATATGATAATAAAACACTCTCGATTCAGTGGCTGAGGGGCCTGTTTCGATGTTGACTCTCTAAACTTAACTAATCTAAACACTTCCTAAATCTTAATGCTCTTGAAGGGGGATGGTGGGGAGGGAAGCCACAATAATGATTCCTTAAGACAAGGATGTTATGATTTTGTTTTACAACTTCTGACTTGCTATGTGGAACACCAAAACAGCCCAAAATTATTTTTTTATGCAACTTACTTTAAATTAAAATGAATCACTGATAACTTTGCAAAATCTGCTTGAGAATTCCAAGTGCTTGGTGTTCAAGGCCTTAGAATAGTCATTGGGTCTCGATACCATTCCTACCTTACTGCTTTAAACCCACGTACACGTTAGTGACCCCGAGACCCATTTAGAGTGCTATCATTGATGTTCAAATCAGACAATCCCCTTGAAGCATTGGAAATCGGGTCCTGACATCAATTATTTTTGCCAGTGATTTATGCCCAAGGCAATTTCTGCCCTCAATGTCTTGGAAATATACCGAGGTTTCCCCAAATGCTCCATTGACATTATAGCTAACTTTGTGGCCTTAAGGGTCAATTTGGATCTTGAATCTCCAATTACGGAAAAACCAAGCTTGCATTGACTAAGGAACCCAGTGGTTTGCCAGCTAGGATGTAACGATGTGGTAATCTATCATGAACAAAAATGAAATAACAAGCTATGTACATTGCCCTCCATAATGTTTGGGACAAAAACCCATCATTTATTTATTTGCCTCTGTACTCCACAATTTGAGATTTGTAATAGAAAAAAAAACGTGGTTAAAGTGCACATTGTCAGATTTTATTAAAGTCCATTTTTATACATTTTGGTTCACCATGTAGACATTACAGCTATGTTTATACATAATCCCGCCATTTCAGGGCACCATAATGTTTGGGACACATGGATTCACAGGTATTTGTAATAGCTCAGGTGTGTTTAATTGCCTTCTTAATGCAGGTATAAGAGAGCTCTCAGCACCGAGTCTTTCCTCCACTCTTTCCATCACCTTTGGAAACTTTTATTGCTGTTTATCAACATGAGGACCAAAGTTGTGCCAAAGAAAGTCAAAGAGGCCATTATGAAACTGAGAAACAAGTATAAAACTGTTAGAGACATCAGCCAAACCTTAGGCTTACCAAAATCTACTGTTTGGATCGTCATTAAGAAGAAAGAGAGCACTGGTGAGCTTACTAATCGCAAAGGGACTGGCAGGCCAAAGAAGACCTCCACAGCTGATGACAGAAGAATTCTCTCTATAATAAAGAAAAATCCCCAAACACCTGTCCGACAGATCAGAAACACTCTTCAGGGGGCAGGTGTGGATTTATCAATGACCACTGTCCGCAGAAGACTTCATGAACAGAAATACAGAGGCTACACTGCAAGACGCAAACCACTGTTTAGCTGCAAAAATACAGCAGGATGGCATGGTTATAGTTTGCCAAGAAGTACTTAAAAGAGCGACCACAGTTCTGGAAAAGGGTCTTGTGGACAGATGAGACGAAGATTAAGCTTATATCAGAGTGATGGCGAGAGCAAAGTATGGAGGAGAGAAGGAACTGCCCAAGATCCAAAGCATACCACCTCATCTGTGAAACGCGGTGGTTGGGGTGTTATTGCTTGTGCATGTACGGCTGCTGAATGTACTGGCTCACTTATCTTCATTGATGATACAACTGCTGATGGTAGTAGCATAATAAATTCTGAAGTTTAGAGACACATCCTATCTGCTCAAGTTCAAACAAATGCCTCAAAACTCATTGGCTGGCGGTTCATTCTACAACAAGACAATGATCCCAAACATACTGTTGAAACAACAAAGGAGTTTTTCAAAGCTAAAACATGACCAATTCTTGAGTGGCCAAGTCAATCACCCGATCTAAACCCAATTGAGCATGCCTTTTATATGCTGAAGAGAAAACTGATGGGGACTAACCCCCAAAACAAGCATAAGTTGCATTACAAGCCTGGCAGACTATCATCAGAGAAGACACTCAGCAACTGGTGATGTCCATGAATTGCAGACTTCAAGCAGTAAGGATATGCAACAAAATGCTAAACATGATTACTTTCATTTACATGACATCGCTGTGTCCCAAACATTATGTTGCCCTGAAATGGGGGGGGACTATGTATAAACACTGCTGTAATTTCCACATTGTGAAACCAAAATGGATAAAAATAGCCTTTAATAAAATCTGACAATGTACACTTTAAGCACATGTGATTTTTTTTTCTATTACAAACCTCAAATTGTGGAGTACAGAGGCAAATAAATAAACGAGGGCCTTTGTCCCAAACATTATGGAGGGCACTGTAAAAAAAAGTGTAATGACAAGAAAAAAAAGCTTTCTGGTGCTGCAGGCACAGATTAATGACACCACAAGGCTATTCAACAAGAAGGTCGAGGATAACGTTGTCATTTGAAAAGCCATTACCTGCTTGCAGCTGCTGCTGAAGTATGGCTAGTAACAATAGGGTTAGCAATTCCCTTGTTTCTTCCCTTAAGTGCTGAAGAACCTGTCAAATCAACATTCCAATAAGGCATTGTTAACAGCAGCAGAATTCTTGGGCTGGAAGATAATCAGCAACTGATTTCACTTGCACATTTACTCAGTGATGTAAGGAAATAATTATCTTAGCATTTCCATCTCCTGGAGCTCAAAGATTATACAATGTTGCACAATGCTCATGGTTTAAAAAAAAAAGTTTAACGAGGAGTTTGCATATCAAGTCTGGCTCTGAGGCACAGCAGGGTCAAGGGGAGTCAGACAATGCTATAGCAATAGGTGACTCAGTAGTTAGGGGGACAGGCAGGAGATTTTGTGGCTACAAATGGGGACTACATATGTTGCCTTATGCAGTGTCACACTTAGGAAACCTGAACGGAAACCTCTGGTGACCTTGCAACTCACCCAAGGTTTCCGTGAGGTTCCCGGAGGTTTTGGTCACTCTCCCTAATGATAGAAAGTGGTTTCCGCGTAGTCGAGGCTTCTTCTATGATCCTGCGATTATTTAAACAAAATCAAAACCGGCCTCGACTAAAAATAGGTTGCCGTTTGATCGAAGCCAGTGGAGTGGGGTTGCTATTTACTTACAGGCAGTCAAAGGCAATCTCCTACGCTGACCGGCCATTTTGATTGGCTCATTGGAGTTTTCAGCCAAGATCCTATAGGATCCTATAGGATCTTTAGTTTTCAGGACCTAGAAGATCCGCCGGAAGGTAAAATGCCCGCTAACTTTATTAAACTTCTTAAAACTGTCTTTACTTCTTCTCCACCCCTTCTCTCCCCTGCTCCCCCTTCTCTCTCTCCCCTTTTCTCCCCTTCTCTCTCCCCATCTCTCTCCCCTTCTCTCCCCTTCTCTTCCCCTTCTCTCTCCCCTTCTCTGTCCTTCTCTCCCCTGCTCTCCCTCCCTCGTGCACTCTCTAAAGGACTTACCTTGCTCTGTGGCAGCTGTTTACCTTCCTCTTCATCGTGCAGACAGCGCTCCTCCGCTGTCCCTGGCCCCCACCTTCGCTATGTGTTAGTGTGTGTGTGTGCGGTCGGTAGCAAAGATCCTGTAGGATCTTTGGTCAGTAGATGCAGCTCACGCTTCAGTCGAGGCTTTCCAGGCGAGTGACCAAAACCTCTGGCGACTCATGGAAGTATAAGAAGAGAGGCGGCACGGTGGCGCAGCAGTAGACTTGCTGCCTTACAGCGCCAGAGTCACAGGTTTGATCCTGTCTATGGGTGCTGTCAGTATGGAGTTTGTATTTCTTCCAGTGACCATGTGGGCTTTCCTCTGGTGCTTCGGTTTCCTCCAACACCTCAAAGACATACAGGTTTGCAGGTTAATTGGCTTCAGTAAAGATTGTAAATTTACCCTATTGTGTAGCAAGTGCTGTGTACGGGGATCGCTGGTTGGTGCAGAGCTTGTTTCCACGTTGTATCTCTATACTAAACTAAACTAAAACTAAAGTGTACGAATGCACACAAGAAGGCAGTCAGGAGAACCTTCAATGAATCTGGCAGGCAAACCTCAGAGAAATCCAAGAGGTTCTGCAGGAATATTAAGAGTAAAAACGTGGGTGTGGAAATAATAGGTCCTCTTAAAGATAGGAGTTGAGATGTCTTAGATTGTATAGAATTATCAAAGAGGAGGCATTGGCTGTTTTGCAGTACATTAAGGTGGATAAATCCCCAGGGCCTGATCAAGTGCATCCTTGGTCAGCATTGACAAGGTGGATTGAAGGGCCTGTTTCCATGTTGTTTTAGCTCTCTGTCGAATACTGAAAGACCTGGATAGAGTGGATGTATAACCATATAACCATATAACAATTACAGCACGGAAACAGGCCCTCTCAGCCCTTCCAGTCCGTGCCGACCATTTGTTTTCCCCTAGTCCCATCTACCTAAGATGTGGGGAGAATGTTTTCACTATTTGGAGAGTTTAGGACCAGAGGGCACAGCCTCAGAATAAAAGGATGCACCTTTAGAAAGGAAATCTAGCTGTGGTGTTACGGGGGGAAGGCAGAAGAATGGGGTTGAGAAGGAAATATAGATCAGCCATGATTGAATGGTGGAATGGGCCGATGGGCATGACTCAATGGGCCGAATGGCCTAATTCTGTTCCTATGACTTATGAACATGAATTAATGACTATCTTTACTGGGTGAAAAAAATGCCCCTAATGTGTAGGGAGTGGATGGGAAATTGGGATAACATGGAATGAGTGTGAACAGGTGATCGATGGTCATCGTGGATTCGGTGGGCCAAAGGGCCTGTTTCCATGCTGTATCTCTAAACTAAACTGAATTAATTAGACTAAACTAAACTAAACGTCCCGATAAACTTGCATTCTCCAGTAAATTGTGTTCTGCCCACACTGGCACATTGAGAGCATCAAACACTCTGGTTTCACGCATTGTATGGATTGCTATTTAATACTCTTAATGGAAAATGTTTTCTGTGCCAGGAATATCACTCCTTCTCTGTCTCTCCTTCATTTGTTCCTCCAGATCTGCGATAATTGCTCGTTTCAAAGCTTCACCCCAGTTTAGTTTCAGTAAAAACACTGAATCAAGCACTTGAAACAACTAAATTTTATTTTACCAAAAGCGCGTCACAGATCAAACACTGTACCTATCCCACCGTGGGTTCGATTCTCGCGTATGCCTGTTCAAGCCCTCTAGGCCTCACTCAAACAGAGGCACTCCAGAAGTTCACGTAGTCCCAAGCGCTCTTCCAGACGATCGACGCTGAGCCTCATGATCGCGGACTTTTATATATCCTGGGACCTCAAGGGGCCGAACCACATGTGGGTGGTCTCTTAATAACCCAATTACAGGTATTGATTAACCCCATATATAACGGGCATTCCCCTAACCCAATGATACAACAGTTCAATACATTGTATTCACAACGGACATCGAGAGGAAGCCAACAGAAACATTTACCCTGATTTACAGAAAACCCAAACAAGGCTCAACACCTCATCCAATCAACACTTGGCAAAGTCAAATTCTGCAACATTATTTACAACTATTTACAAGGTGTATGTCTGGTTTGCAGCCATCTAATCCATTATATGCATTCTGCACCAGATAGACAGGGTTTGCAGATCATCCCATTCTTTGCTTGCAATTTGTATCTAAGCTCCAGACACTCTGGCATCTCTCTGCAGTTTGTCCCCGCTCTGCAGAGAGTAATTCCAATTTGACCAAATCTCCCAGCAACCCTAAAACTTAACCCCATTTTGAAGTCCAAGCTACTCCAATTTAGCCAGGATTTTACTTCGGAGTCACGTGAGTGACTACGTGAATAGAAGCCCGTACAGCCGTTGGTGCGTCATGACGTCAGATGCTGGTGCAGTCGGGCGGTTGGAGCAGCAGCGCTCCTCCGAGCGGTGTTTAAACCGCGGGTTACACGAAGAGCTGGAGAATTCGGCGGGTGCAGCAGCATCTAAGGAGCGAGAGAGATGGGCGACGTTGCGGGTCGAGACCCTTCTTCAGACTTCACCCTCGATTCTCCAGCATTTGCAGTTCTTCGTTAAACAACTTTAAAGAGGTAACGTTTTTTAAAAACAAATTTACCGCATGTACAATTTCTGCGACGGTTTGGGTAGAGAATGTTGCAGAAAGGGAAGAAGGTGTCGGCGAGGCGCTCCGGGGGTAGAAAGGAAAAGTGGCAGGAGAGTGTTGAGGAAGGAGGCCCATCTGGTACACCTGGTCCGGTGCTGGCTACATAGCCAGTGGTTGCGGACCCACTGCCGGGGGGCAGTGGAGGCTTGCACAGTAGGGCGGAAGGCTACTGGCAAGTCTCTGTGGCCCGTAGATGAGTCGGGCCTGGAGGTTATACCCTCCATAGGAGAGTCCGTTTGCTCACGGCTCTCTCACGTCGAGATTCTATTACAAAAGAATGCTCGACAGGGACCAGCTCCATGGGGAGGAGTGGTGCCCAAGCCAGGCTGATGGAGAGCTTGTGCTAGCAGCACCTGTTTCAGGGCTGCAGAACTATCCTGCCTGTGAGGAGGATGTTCCAGCTCCTTGAGGAGGAGTGGTGCCCAAGCCAGGCTGATGGAGAGCTTGTGCTAGCAGCACCTGTTTCAGGGCTGCAGATCTATCCTGCCTGTGAGGAGGATGTTCTATCAGTGCAGTTTGCTGACACTGTTTCTATGCTGGGGGAGAGCAGTAAAGGTGTTCGGTTGGAGGTAATTTCCGAACATTGCTGGGAAGTTTGCTGAGTGTAGAGGCAGGAAAGGCGATTGATGTAGAATTGGCCGAAGCCATTCAGTATATGCTCTCCCATCAGTTACAGGAGCTAGCTATGGATGAAGTAGCAAAGAACTATAAAGCTCCTGTTAATTGTGATCTCCTGAAGGTACCGGTGGTTAATCACCAAATTTGCATAGATGGGTTTGCCTGCTAGGGCCCAGGAGATGAAGTTTTTAAAAAAGTGCTTAAACTGTTGTCAGCAGGTATTACAGCTGTGGTTGAAAGTTATTGATACAAATGATATGGTTTTGAAGCACACCAGGATGAACTGGGACTCCTTTTGTAATGCATTTTGAAATTAATAATATCGGGAGGGCCGCGATTAGGCCAGTGCTAACCCGAATTTGGCGAGTGGTGCAAACCGACCAGTGTACCACCACGAAATCTGTTGTTTGGTGGTAATCTTGCAAAAAGGGTCAAAGACTATTATGAGGTTGTTATAACCATGGCCCTCATTAAGCCAGCTGGAAGCAAGGCAAAAAGAAAAGGTTCTCTACAAGAAGTCGAGGACAACAAGGCCGCAAGGAAAGATGCTGGTAAGGAATATAACTTTGACAGACGATGAATTAACTGATGTTCCTGTTCAAATTGGGGAAGGTTAAAATTGTTCTCAAACAATGGCAGCAGTTGACATCAGATTTGTTCATACTTAGTGTATTGAAGGGGTAAAAAATTGGATTTTACTATAAGGACAGTCTACCTAATCAACATTTTCCTAGTCATAAACTTATTTTTCAGATGAGGAAAATGTGCTTATTCAAGCAGAGATTCAGTCGTTACATAAGAAGGGGTAATTGAGCCTTCTGTCTATCAAAGTCAACAATTTCTGTCAAGTATTTTCCCAGATCTAAAAAGACTGGGGGATGTAGAATTATTCTGGATTTATCGAACAAATTTGTTTGTTATAGGCATTTTAAAATGGAGACCTTTACCACGGGGAACCATTGATTTAAAGAATGCGTATTACGCAGTGTCTATTCATGGTGATGATAGAAGATATTTGAAATTTATTTGGATGACTGAGCTGTGGCAATTCAGGACATTGCCGAATGGATTAACTTCAGCTCCTAGGTTATTTACTAAATTGGTAAAACCTGTGTTAGCATTACTTAGAGCTCAGGGGCATGTGGTAATGGCCTATTTAGATGATATTCTGATTGTTGGAAAGACTCATGCTGAAACTCAATCATCAGTTTCAGTTGTTAAAAATCACTTTTGAACAAATGGGATTTGTTATTCACCCAGATAAATCTAAATTATCACCAGTCCAAATTATTGATTATCTGGGATTTACCATTAATTCCAATCACATGTTGGTAACTTTGCCCAGGGATAAATTGAATCAGTTAATTGAGGACTGTGTTAATCTCGTTGGAGAACAACGGCCTTCGATTAGACAAGTAGCCAGTTTTATTGGGAAGTTGTTGTAGCCTTTCCAGCTGTGCAGTATGGTCCTCTGCATTATCAACAATTACAACCATCAAAGGAACAGGCACTGAGAATACAAAGGGGCCATTTTTGATAGGCCTATGCAGTTGTCAGCTGGGGCGATTACTGACATACAATGGTGGATAGTACATGTTTCAAAAAATTTAAGGAAGGTTTTGGTGGAATCACCGTCACTGATATTACAGACTGATGTAAGTGCACTGGGTTGGGGTGCAACAGATATGTCTTCTAGTTGTGGAGGCAGATGGAATGTGGATGAGACATCGCTTCCTCAATTAAGAGGGATTAATTATTTAGAGTTGTTGGGCACCTGGTATGGGCTCAAAGCTTATTGTTCTACAAGGAGGGATCTGCATGTGCAGGTCAGATTGACAACACCACAGCAGTGGCATATGTAAACCACATGGGTGGAGTTTAAGTCACAGTCTTGTGATAGACTGGCTAACCAGATTTGGAGCTGGTGTATTGACCAAAATATCTGGCTTTCAGCACTTTATTTGCCAGGAAGAGGTCACGTCAGTTTAATGACAAACATTGAATGGATGTTAAATCAGGATGTATTTAACCAAATGATTGATCAGTATGCATTGCCAGATATTGACTTGTTTGCATCTCGATTAAATCATCAGTTACCTAGATATGTTTCATGGTAACCAGATCATGGGGCAGTAGCAGTGGATGCATTTTTCGCTGCATTGGGGGAGGAATGTTTGTGTATGTATTTCCTTCATTCTGTCTCATCAGCAGATGTTTGCAAAAGATCAAGGAGGACTCCGCTTCAGGGGTATTGGTAGTGCCAGATTGGCCTACACGAGCATGGTTTCCCGTTGTATTACAAATGGCTAGGGAGCCTTACATGCTTATGCCCAAGAAAAAAATCTACTGGTAAATCCAGTCACTGGGGATCAACATCCTTTATAGGATCGTATTGATCTGTTAATTTGCAGATTTTAAGGAGGCCATACCTGGGGAGAGGACTGTCTCATCGGACGGTGGATGTTCTCACGTCGGCCTGCAGGGATAGTACACAGCAGCAATATATCACCTATATAAGGAAGTGGGAGCAATTCTGCCTACAGCAGGATATTGTATATCACACTGCAGGGATCATGGATGTATTGGAGTTTGTCAACTCTTTATTTTGACCAAAAAAACAAAAAACAAAAAAAAAATTAAGTTACAGTGCGATTAATTCAGCCAGAAGTGCTCTGTCTTCTTATTTACCTATGAATGCAGAATTGCATACAGTAGGGACACATCCGTTAGTTTCACGATTCATGAAGGGAATTTTTCAATTTTAATCCTCCTAAACCCAGGTATGCCGGTATTTGGAATGTGAGTGAGGTTTTATGGCTCTTCGCCAGTGGGCTCCGGTTACAAGCCTATCAGTAGCCAAATTATCTATGAAGGTGGTCATGCTTATGGCATTGGTTTCAGCTCAACGTGTATAAATGTTGCAAAAGCTACGGCTAGATAGAATGCATGTGTCGGCTGATGCCATTATATTTTATGTCTATGATGTGCTTAAACATAATAAAAGAGGCATGACAGGATGTAAGATTGTGTTTTCAGCATACCCCCGCAGATGATCGCTTCTGTATAGTCTCACATTTATCTCGTTACATTGAGATTACTAAACCTCTGAGAGGAACAGAGTTGGCTTTGTTTATTAGTCACAAAAAACCACACAGTAAGGTGTCGGTGCAAACGATTTCAAGGTCCTTGCGGCCGCAGGATGGTCCAGTGAGCTAACTTTTCAGAGGTTTTTATCACAAGCCGATTTCAAGGCTCGGGGTGTTTGCTGATTCTGGTGTCAGTACTGTTACATTTTTCCCCTGAGTTAGAGGGGTTTGTTATGATTTGTTTGTAAATAAACTGTTATTTCATTTAACAAATGTATTACTGATGCATGATTGATTGTTAACGACTTTTGAGTCAATCCAGGCAGTGTGAACGTCGGATTTGAGTCTGCGGCGTGAATTCACAGTGCTTTGAAGTCTTCACGTAGTCACTCATGTGACTCCGAAGTAAAATAGTAAGATTAAACGAGAACTTACCAGTTTGAAGTTTGATCTTTATTTTATGAGGAGTCGAGTTGAGGGATTACGTGCCCTCCGCTCCCACCCTCATAGATCTCATCTGGTAGTTCTAGTTTTATCATCTTACCGTTATACTTCGGTCATTGTTAGCTGTGAATTCATTCCGCTGCTTTGAAGATTGACGCACCAACGGCTGTACGGGCTTCTATTCACGTAGTCCCTCAACTCGACTCCTCATAAAATAAAGATCAAA
Organism: Okamejei kenojei; assembly: GCA_035221665.1. Taxonomy (NCBI): domain Eukaryota; kingdom Metazoa; phylum Chordata; class Chondrichthyes; order Rajiformes; family Rajidae; genus Okamejei; species Okamejei kenojei. The sequence continues at coordinate 40,204,807 of CM069146.1, forward strand.
CTTCAAACTGGTAAGTTCTCGTTTAATCTTACTATTAACATCTGCATCATGCAATGCTGCTGTGCTGCCTTTGCACTTTGTATTTCTCAGTTTTAAAAGTTTCTGCCAGCTTTTCTTTCACTCACAGTTCTAAGTGCTGCTGGTGCCCCTGTCCAATGTTTCAAATAATTTATTGATTAAAACCATCTTCCTACTCATTAATATCATCCTTTAACTGTCTAAAAAAAAGAGTCAAATCAACCCTTGATGAGCGACCACGGTGGCACAGCGGTAGAGTTGCTGCCTTATCCGACTATGGGTGCCATCTGTACGGAGTTTGTACATTCTCCCCGTGACTGCATGGGTTTTCTCCGAGATCAGGTATGTAGGTTAATTTGCTTAATGTATGTGTAAAGAATTGTCCCTAGTGTGTGCAGGATAGTGTTAATGTGCAGGATCACATGTTGGTGTGGACTTCGTGGGCCGAAGGGCCTGTTTCCGTGCTGTATTTCTAAACTAAACAAAACTAAACTATTCTTGACATTTACCAGAGCCCCGAGTGACAGCATCCAATGGTTCAACATTGACTGGAATCTCAACTGCATCAGCTGAGTATGTAACATGACCAAGAGCTGGTAAGAGGCCTGGTATGATGTGATGAATGGCTCACCTTTTCATGTGCCAAGGCAATCCATTATCTACAAGGAGTGCAAGGGAATGCTTTCCATTTGCCCAGTTCCAACAACACCAAGGGGGCATCGAAGACAATGTGAGCTACTTGTTTTGCATTCCTCTAATTTCCTTTGCTGGAGCACAGTAACTACAGTGTGCATTATCTACAAAACTCATTGCAGTTCCTAACCTTGGTTAAACCAATATCACCTCCCAAACCTGTGTGACCTTTATCACCAACAAGGACATGAGCTTCAAACAGAAGGATCCCGACGAGCTGAGGCCGTACCTGATGGCATGTCTGACTTTCCCCGCCACGGAACTGGGAACCCACATTGAAAGACCCAGCGGGCCACACAGCCGGACGCAGAAAGACCTGGCATGGAGGAAGACGCCACTCATCCCCCGAAGACCGGAGAACCGAAGAGGGGGAGCTGGCTACAACAGTTGCGAGGAGCAAGGCCGGTAGGAAAGTGAATCCGGGTCTTACCCTCCGCTCCCTCAAAGTCGGCTGCGGGAGGTGCCCCGGGGCACAGAGGTGGCTGGGCAAGGAGATTGATGTCGGATCACTGAGCGATTCAGTGAAAGACGACGGAAGGAGGCCCTGCAGCAGCCTGGGCCGGACGCTGTTCCATACGTTCTTGCATGTGGACCGGTCTTTGGAAATGGCACCAAATCTGACGACTCAAAAAGGAATTTCATCGCGTTTTACGCATATGGCAATAAAGCACCATTGAACCATATGGGAGTGCCATTGCCTGTCAGTTACCCTCCAACCAGCACCACATCTTGACGTGAAAATATATCAAAGGTTCTTCTAAATCTCTACCAATTACACCATGGATGAAACTTCAACAGAGGGACTGCAGCAGTTCAAGAAGGTGGCTCACCACCACCACCATCTCAAGGGAAATTAAGGATGGGCAGTAAATGCTGGCCATCATTCCTGAAATATTAATAAATGAAGGAAAAGTAGACAACATGCTCCCAATGTGCCTTCTATAAAATCTTTTTAATCTTGGATCAACAGTAGCAAAAATGCACCTTCGGTCCCAAGTATCCTCCTAACATTATTTTTTTCCTTTGCTTTCCCCTGCAAAGAGCTGAAGTCTTTTTAAAAGATGTATTCACAAATCTGTTCGGAATTCTCTTGGGTTGAGTGAAAACTGGTTTGACTCGAGAGGTAGTCATGGCACGAGCATGTGTTAAGAATTCCAGATTGGTCGGTGATATTAAATCATGTAAATTCCCATGGGTTGTTTAGTTCTGGCTCTCTGGATCTGTGTACATGACCTGAAAATTATCCCATTTAAATCCATCTGCTATTCCGTGCCATATGTATTTGGGGTACAATTTATCCAAATCAATTTGAAATCTTCCATCTTGTCTTTGGACTCATCAAAGCACAACTTGATGTCCATCGGTTTATTTTCTGGCAACATCAGTAACGTTCAGTTCTGCATCATTTTTGAATGAGAAGAGACTCCTGTGGATCACCATGAGTCACAGAAGTTAATTTAGAATCCTGTTCATAATAAATTGCCTGTCCAATTTGCTGTTCATTTGTGTTATTAGTTGTGCAAAATGCTTATCTTATTTTAAACCCTTAGAAGCAAAACTTTCATAATTGCCCTTTAAAAACGCTCGTAAGTTTTATCAACTGGCCTTCCCTCATTAGTTTAATCAGCTTTGCAAAGAATTCCGGTGTTTTTGTGAGGCATTGCGTTTTAGTTTTAGAGCCATGCTGACTTCCCCATATGACCTTAATATATTTAGGAAAAAGTGCATGGCATTTTCTAAAAAATGCCTAAGTCAGGCAGACTGTCCCGTAAATAATGTATGGAGTAATTTTAATTCAGGCTGCAGGAGGATGCAGTTCTGGGAGTACCTTGTAGCATAGTATTTTACCTACAATATAGTCTCTGCACTGCAGTGATTACTGTTCAATGTTAGAAGCCTGCAGATAGTTTGTAGTGAAAATGAATTGCAGATGCAGGTTTATACCAAAGATGGTCACAAAATGCAAGAGTAACTCAGCGGGTCAGGCAGCATCGCTGGAGAAAATGGATAGGTGACATTTCAGGTCGGAACCCTTTTTCAGACTGTTCTGATAGTTTGTAGAATTGAGGGGAGTGACATTGAGAATTGTTTGGTTCGGGTGCTTGCATGCCTGGAGGAAGGTAGTCAGCTGATTCTAAAGTGGCAAATTATACGGCTGGAAGAATTTTGAGTAATTCATTTTAGATGTCATAAAACGGCTGCTGGCTTTCTCTTCCATTGGCACTTAAAAAATTATTTACTTCAATAACCTAAAGCATGATAACTGTGAGTTACGTAAAATGCTAAATCCGCACATGGTTCCTGACAGCCTTTTCCACAAAAAAAAACACATGATTATGTCAGTAATAGAAAATGTCTAGCTAATCTTGTCAGGTTGTAGCAATGCACTTCTGCCAGTGAGGTGTACTAGAGTGATACGATTAGCCGTCAAGTTTTTCGCAAGCAGTTTTCATTATAACATGGATTTGGACAGAGGTGGTAGGCTTAATGGAAAAATAATAATGACAGAATGAGCCCCTTTATAATGAGGACTGAATTACCACGGCAGACTCTGGTCCACTTGTCCTTTGGTCTCCATCTAACCCTGCTTGACCCTAAAGGCCTGCGCTCATGTACCATGTGCATACTGCCACCGGAGATAGATTGATGTATATGTAAATGTGTGTGAATAAAAGATCATGAAGCCAGATGGGCAATCTGTTTGAATAATACATATATTTCAAACAGATTCCCATCTGGTTTTGAGATTCATATATTTTTGAGCATGACAACATAAGGCAAATGATAGTAGAGAAATGGGAAGAAAAAAATACTTCATCTAAAAGAGCCAACCAATGAGTTAGAAGGTTGGGTACCGTAATGTATGTATAAAATGTTTTATGTTTTTTACTTTTCGTAGTCAATGTGATGAAAGGGAGTTTCTTTAATCAGTTTGGTTGTTCATCCTTTGGTTGGTTTGGAAGAAAGGGTATGTTAATGTTTTAAATATTCTGTGCAATTTAGAGCTTAAGTAACACAGGACTTATGAAAAGAAGTTAAATACTGCTGGCTGTAAGCTATGAAGTTAAAGGGAAACTTCCATTATCTTTCTAGAACAAAGGATAATGGTTGAGCAATAAAACAAAGTGCTGGAAGACCTCAGCAGGTCAGACAACATCTATGGAGGGAAACGGAAGATGATGTTTTAGAGTCATAGGGTCATACAGTGTGGAAACAGGCCCATGCAGACCAACATGCCCATGCAGACCAACATGGCCCAAATCAGGGCTCTCACGTAACTTTTTTTCTCTGGTTCTAGCCGGGCAACCTAGGCAGCTTTTTAAGTTGCCAATTGACACTTTAGGTGGTCATCTAAGACGGCTTGCATGACGCATGCGATATTGTGCTCGGATGACGTGCGTAGTTACCAGTCGGAATTATGCTCAATGAAGCATTCACATATTATTTCTGCTTCAAATAAAGTCACAAACTAAAAATTCACCAGTCAAGACATGATATATACCACAATTACATGCAGCAAAATTGTAATACAGTATCTCAACTCGTTTTACACGTTTCAATGAATGCAACTTCTATTATTTCTTTCCACTTCCAAACAAATATTCAGCATATGATCAACCTCGGTGAGACCAAGCGCAGGCTTGGCGAACACCTCCACTCAGTTCGCAATAACCAACATGATCTCCTGATGGCTCAGCACTTCAACTCCCCCTCCCATTCCAAATCCACCTTTCTGTCCTGGGCCTCCTTCATGGCCAGGGTGCGGCCCACCGCAAATTGGAGGAACAGCACCTCATATTTTGCTTGGGTAGTTTACACCCCGGCAGTATGAACGCTGACTCCTCCAATTTCAGGTAGTCCCTGCTTTCTTCTTCCCTTCCCAGTTCTCCCTCAGCCCACTGTCTCTGCCTCTTCCTTTCTTGTTCTCGCCCCCCCCCCCCCACCTTCACATCAGTCTGAAGAAGGGTCTCGACCCGAAAGGTCTCCTATTTCCTTCGCTCCATAGATGCTGCCTCACCCACTGAGTTTCTCCAGCATTTTTGTCCACCCATTCACACAAGATGTGTTATCCCACTTTCCTCACCCACTCCCTACACATTAGGGGCAATTTTACAGATACAACTTAACCTACAAAGCCAAAGCGTCTTTGGGATGTGGGAGAAACCCACACGCTTGTCGGGAGAATGTGCAAATTCAACACAGACAGAGCCCGAGGACAGGATTGAACACATATCTCTGGTGCGTGAGGCAGCAAGTCTACCAGCTGTGCCAACTATATTTTGTTTTCCAACGCACAAAAAATTATATGTTGATAACTTTGGTTATTAAAAAATAAACCATCCATTTTCAGTCTTAAATCTCTAAGTAACGCTTCAAGACAAGGGGGCAGTACATTGGCCATAAAGTTGCTGCCTAAAAGTGCTAGAGACCCGGAATTGATACTGAATATGGGTGCTCTCTGCATGGATTTTACTCCTTTTTCCTTTGATCGCATGGGTTTTCTCTGGGTGCTCTTGTTTCCTTCCACATTCCAAAGGTGTTCAGGAACCTTTTTCAGACCCAACCCAAAATGTAATATTTTCCTTTTGTCCAGAGATTCTGTCTGACCTGTTGAGTTACTCCAGCTTTTTCTGCCTATCTTCAGTTTAAGCCAGCATCTGCAGTTCCTTCCTACACACACGATACTATACGATAGAACACTGTTTTGTTTTCTCGTTTATAACATTGTTCACAGAGTACTATGTTTACATATTCTGTTGTGCTGCTGCAAGTAAGGATTTCATTGTTCTAACTGGGATGTGAGGGAATAAAGCACTCTTGACTCTTGACTTACGTCGCTAATGTGTGGGATAGAACTAGTGCACAGGTGATCGGTGGTCGGCGTGGACTTGGTGGGCCGAACGGCCTGTTTCCATGCTGTATCTTTAAATTAAACTAAAAACACTAAAACCAGAGGGAGTCTAAATAAGGGTCTCTACCCGAAACGTCACCCAATTTCTTCTATCCAGAGTTGCTGGCTGTGCCATGGAGTTCCCCCGGACAATTAAAGCATGGAATAGTCTTCACCCTACCATAGTTACCCAACCAGATGCAACTAAACTTAAGGTAACTCTTTTTTCCCAAGAACCCTTTTTTGCTTAAATCCAAGTCAAGAGAAGAGCATTTTATTGTCATGTGTCCCAGATAGGACAATTAAATTCTTGTTTGCTGCAGCACAACAGAATATGTAAACATAATACAGAACAGGAGATAAAAGTTCAGTGTGTCTATATACCAGAGACCATATATATACACAATAAATAAACAGATAAAGTGCAATAGGCTGTTATTGTTCAGAGTTTGGAGTTTGGTGGTGGACCCTTCATCACCTCAGTTTAAATTCCATTTAATCACTCCAGCTCCAGGGAGTGATTCTGCGTTGGGTTTTCAGCGGTCAGCAATGGTGGCCAGATCTCCCACAATGCAAAGGGAGGGAGAAAGTGCTTGGCGCTGACCAGTTGCCGTGGCAATGCCCATGTGCTGGCCGTGGTTGTGCGCATGCGCAAGGCGGCCGGCCGTGCCGCCGTATGAGGAGTGGCTGGAGAGCGGAGCCCTGTGGCCCGGACACGGATGGCGGGCAGATACAGAGAGTGACAGAGAGAGATAGAGAGAGATAGAGAAGGGGGCCCGTTCAAAATTGAACGGCAGGTGTCCTGGGTGCTAGCCAAGCCGGGCAAAATGGCACAGCTTTTAGGTTGCCCGGCAGGACTTTAGGTGGCAATTGGCACCCGGGCAACCATTAATTTCGAGCCCTGCAAATATACTAGCCCCACCTGCCTGCTTTTGGCCCGTATCCCTTAAACCTACCCTATCCATGTACCTGTCTGAATGTTTCTTAAATGTTGCAATAGTACCTGATAGTTTTGGGTTGAGACCCTTCTTCAAACCAATATGATTGGCAGCCCCGCCAACAGTCTGTCTGTTTTTTTGGTCTTTTATTTACATTTTCTGTGCGTTTTAAAAGTTTGTGTAAATGTTCTCCGGTTTGTTTTATGTGGGAGGAGGGGGAGTTGGTCAGGGGAAACTTTTTTTCAGTTTCTTACCTTGCCGGAGATGTGATTGTTTCCCGGATTGTGTCTCTGGTCGTTCTGTGGCCTACCATTGATGGAACTGGAGACCTCCTCGGACTGACCTTGAACGCCACTGCGGGGCATGGACTTAACAATGGAGTCAATCCCTTACTTGGGATTGCTCCAACCACGGCCTGCGGACTTTACCATCGAGCTCACAGTCTCGGGAGAAGCTAGTTGGGAGCTCCAATGAATGCCGAGGCTCAACCAGCCTCGACGAGTGGTTCAATTGCCGGCGCGGGGGAGCTGACATCTCCCCCAATGCATGAGCTCATCGCCCCAATGTGGAGGGCCCAAACACGCCGCCAGCTACGGGAGTTAAGATCATCCCGTCAACACAGGGCTCGAGGCCCGGGACCGCGAGAGAGCAAACAAGGGAAGAGATTGAACTTTTTTTTTCACCTTCCATCACAGCGAGGAATGTGGAGGAGTCACTGTGGTGGATGTTTATGTTAAAATGTATTTCGTGTGCTCTGTTGATTTTTATTTGTATGACTGACTTGGCAAATTAAATTCCTCGTAAGTTGCAAAACATACTTGGGTAATAAAGTATTATTGTGATTATGATTGATACCAGCCTCAGAAGTTCCTTGCAACACTGATCTTGGCCCAAACATCTTTAACTCCATTAATAACACCTCCCCACCGCCCCTGTCCCATATCAGAGGCAATAATGTTACAAATTACTATACAACATTCAGTTCCAGTCACAACTCTTAAGATAATGAACAGGTCAGTATCTGCAGTATCTCGGTAATTTTCAGATTTGATTTATTAGATTGCAAGCATTGTTTGCTTCATACAAGTGGCAGGTGATGGGATGGAGAAGTGGTGATGCAGGCAGGTGGTAGGGAGGGTGGGTAGGAGATTTAGTTTAGTTTAGAGATACAGCATGGAAACAGGCCCTTCAGCCCACTGAGCCCTCGCTGACCAGCAATCCCCGCACGCTAACACTATCCTACCCACACTAGGGTCAATATACAATTATACCAAGCCAATTAGCCTGCAAATCTGTACGTCTTTGGAGTGTGGGAGGAAACCGGAGGTCCCAGAGAAATCCCAAGCGGGTCACGGGGAGAGCGTACAAATCCGGGTCTCTGGTGCTGTAAGGCAGCAACTCTATCACTGCGCCACCATGCGACCATGGTGGACGGATGGGCAGATGTTGAAGGTGGGTAGATGCTGGTATGTTGCGCAGATGATGGGAGGTTGGATTCGGGTAGATGATGGGGCTGTTAGGTAGGTAGCACAGATGGTTGGTTGACAGGCAAGGCCGATGATGAAAGGGTGGTGTTATGGGCATAAATTGCAAGGTGAGAGAGGGCTTAATTAGTATTAATGGACATTTTCAGAAGGTCCCTCTTTGGGGTTGCCGAGGACTATGGCAACAGTAACCCAGATGGAGTGGGACCCTTTATCAAACTTGTCAAGTATTTTAAGTAACACTTATACATAATATAATTTAACAAAAGTGTTACCAAACAAGTACTGCATGCCATTTAACATGACATGATGCACTCCAAGGGCTCTGTGCATTAGTGTGTTATATTCTCCAAACTGCTGCCAACAATTTCACCCTGAGATTTTCTGCTCCAACCCAAAGATGGCTATTGTCCAAGCACAACTTTTTGGAGATTTCTAACAATGAAGTAGAAAATGTAGAGGAGGGGGCAGTGAGAGAAGAGAGGCAGAGAGGCAGTGGGGAGGGGGTAGTAACAATAGGTAAAGGGAGAGGAATAGAGAGCGAGAGGTTCCCTGGCCACATATGGCATTTGCAGTTCTCCCTATATTCACATGGGCTTCCTCTAGGTGCTCTGCTTTTCTTTTGGATGCTGGCACCTTAATATGCTACTCAAAATGCCCATGGTGGAACCTAGAAGGAGTTGTTGGATTACTGGAAAAATGAGTGGATAGATGGGTTGAATCTGTAAAATGGAATTTTGAACTATGTGATCTGACTTGGAAATATATTCCTCTTTCTTTACTTTCTGGACAAAATCCCAGGGTTTCACACTTAAAGGCCTTGTGGTAATACTTTCACCAGAAGCATGGCAGTGGCTTTGACATGACCTTTTCAAACATGGGTAATAAATGATGGTCTTTGTATGATGTCCATTACAACTTAGAAAAAGTAACTACAGTTGCTGGAATCTTATGTAGATCACAAAATGCCGGAATATCTCAGTGGATCGGGCAGCATCTCTGGAAGACATGGATAGGCAATGTTTTGGGTTGGGACCCAGAGATGCTGCCTGATCAACTGAGTTACTTGAGCAACCTGTGCCCATTATAACATGTCAAACTGACTGCACAGAATTGAAAAATACTTCAGGAGTTAGATCTAATGAAATGGTTGCAAGATCCCATGTCCTTGAATTAATAGTATATATATATATATATATATACTAAACCATATCAATGCTGGTTTACACCGAAGATAGACACAAAATGCTGGAATTACTCAGTGGGACTGGCAACATCTCTGGAGAAAAGAAATAGGTGATGTTTTGACGTTTCAGACTCTAAAGAAGGGTCTTGATCCAAAACGTCACCTATTCCTTTTCTCCAGAGGTGCTACCTGACCCATTGAGTTACTCCAGTATTTTGTGTCTATCTTCAATTCTTCCTGACTTGATGAAGCAGCCAGTGTGCATCATTTAAAGTGATTACCGGACTCCCATCTTCCCAAAGATAATAAATTACATGAATAGTTTTCTTTGATCAAAGCTGCTTGTTCGCCCAGCAGAGGACATTGAAAGAACCCCCAATGACAAAGGGTGTTGCAGGCAGTGGAACAGAGTTCAGTCAGTTTGCTTCCAATTGCACTAAGCATTCCCACCTTCTTGGGAGGACTGCATACAAAATACGGATCACATTATTCTGATGCCCTCCACTGTCATTCCACTGACAGGGAAGACTGGTTGTACTCTGTGCTTGCAACTTGTCACAGCCTCATACATTGTCCACACTGCAGCGACATCTAACTCCTTTTAAAATATATTTACATAGCATTTAAAGTTACCTCCCCAAGAGGCAGGGGGATAACCTTATTTGTTACACAGCATGCTACAGTGGTTCTTGTCCCGGAGACTGTAGTGTGCTGTGTAACAAATAAGGATTTCCCCCTGCCTCTTGGGGAGGTGACTTTAAATGCTAAGAAAAGGAGAATTGAGCAAATAATGGTCCTGGAAAGCTCTTTTGCCACACAGCATGCTGAGAAGGCCTTTAGATTAAACAAAGCAAGCAGCTCATGCTTGGTGCGATACATGCTTGCTTTGTTTAATCTAAAGCCAAGGCCTTCTCAGCATACTGCAGACCAAAAGAGCTTTCCAGGACCTTTATGTGTTCAATTCTCCTTTTCTTTAAGGGGTGAATATATTTCTCCACATCATACTGAGCTGTACAGTTCCACAAGGTCACGATTGTGATCCCTGGGCTTTACTGAGAGCTAATCTCAGCTGGGGAGGCTGTGAGCCCACCGTAATTGGTCTTCAGGAACTATTCCCTCATTAAAGTTCTATTGACAGCAGCAGGGTCTTCCTGCCATTGGTGGCCTCAGTAATATAAACAACCCCATCTCTCTTTACCCTGTGCAGGGACAAACTGCAGATGCTGGTTTAAACTGAAGACAGACACAAAAAGCTGGAGTAACTCAGCGGTTCAGGCAGAATCTCTGGAGAAAAGGAATAGGTGACGTTTCGGGTCGAGAACCTTCTCCAGACCTTTTCTCCAGAGATGCTGCCTGACCCGCTGAGTTACACCAGCTTTGTGTGTCTGTCTCTTTATCCGGTGGCAGATTAACATTGATTGTCCTAAATTTCATTAACAGCAATTCAATCTCTTTTTAAATATTTAAAAATACAATGATGTGATTTAAAACATAATAACGAGAATCACATTTTTTTTTGGCTTCCATTAATGTAATCGCTATGGAAGGATACATAAATGTTTCCAGCATGTTTAGACCATCACTTTCTCCCTCTGCACACATAGGAACACTCTGCTTGTTGGGTTGTTAATTTTCTCAGGCTGATCAGAGGGTTCATGAATAATGGGTGCCTCTTGCAGTGGGAGATTTAACAGATTTACATTTCCTGTTGCAGTATGTCTTCTCCAACCATACTGTCACAGGCTCATGCTAAAAGAGTCTCTATCTGTTTCAGTAATGCCAACCTCAGGCGCAGGGACTGCACTGAGTGTTCTGCAGTTGGGAAGACACAACATTTGGGGTTCCTGCAATCGGAGAGAGAGAGAGATGGGGCTTGTTCTGAAATCAGGCAGATGGGACTGACTGAAAGGACTGGAGGATTTATGGTGCAGGGATAGGATTGGGATTTTGAGAAGAGAGGGAGCTTGCAAAAAGGGAAATTGGAATGGGGCACAGATGGAAACAGGGTCTAGGAGGGAAAGTGGCTATGGGATCAGATCTCCAGCATTTTTGACAAAGCTTGGAAAAGCAGCATCAAAACAGCGAGTCAAAAGACACTGAGAGAGAAGGAGCCAGTGAAGGGGTGAGTGAAATCAGCACCTCATATTTTGCTTGGGCAGTTTACAGCCCAGTGGTATAAATATTAATTTCTCTAATTTCAAGTAACCCTTGTATTCTCTCTCTCTCTGTCCCACCCCCACCCTAGTCATCCTGCTAGGTTTGCTGTCCGCCTACTTAGTTTCACTGATTGTATCTACTCTTTATCACCTTTTCCTCTGCCAACAATGGACCATTGTGGGCTCCACCTTCCCTTGATCATGATTGACGGCTTTGATTTGTTATTATCATACCTTTCATTCATTTGTTCTCTGTACTGGTTCATAGATATAATTTCCCTCTTCCCTGACTCTCAGTCTGAGCAAGGGTCCTGACCCGAAATGTCACCTATTCCTTTTTCTTCGCGAGATGCTCCCTGACCTGCTGAGTTACTCCAGCATTTTGTGTCTTTCTTCAAAGAAGCTTACTATGGGTAAGTAATAAAAGCATGATTGGTGGGTGAATGGAAACCAAGAGGTTGGAAAGAGCCACCTCCATGGTTGGACATTGAATTGTGGGCTGTTACAAACTATGGACTACTGCAAACGTCACCACATGGTTTTGAGGAAGAATAATCAACCACAGGGGAATCAACCTTTTTAATGAAGATGCATTAAAAGGTTAATTGAGTTATACGATCATATGCTATATGATTGGTCTACCTTGTTCAACTTTCCCACTGCTTCCAATTCAAACATTTCACTCTGTCTCACAAATTCTCTCTTCTCCAGCACCAGGGCTGCGTCAGGACAACTTAACGGTGATATGCTGTTTGGTATTAGTTGCAGCACATTGTACCATCTTGTCCAATCTACAGCTTTTCACATGAACAACTGCACCAGGCTCCAGCATTAAGTGCTTATAATCACACCACCTTCACATATTATACTCGTACTCAACTCAAGGCAGGTATCATATCTCCCGCAGTGATTTTTTCTCCCATGTCCCACTGATTCTTCAGGTTTGTCCTTCATATCCCTCCTGTAATTGATCTATCATGGAATCATGGAATCATGGAAAACTTTATTGTCATTCAGACCTTGCGGTCTGAACAAAATGTTGTTGCCTGCAGTCATACATATAGTAAATAACAAAACTCACAATAAACACCTATTTAACATCCACCACAGTGAGTTCACCAGACACCTCCTCACTGCGGTGGAAGGCAAAAATCTTGTCTTTGTCTCTTCCCTTCTTGTTCATCCTCTTCCTCTGCGCTGAGGCGACCTGGGCCTCCGATGTTGTGACCGCACCGGGTGATGCAAATATGTCCCGCGGGTGAACCGCGCTCCGCGAGCGGGCCGGTTCAACTCCGCGGCCCGGGGCGGTCGAAGCTGCCGAAGCTGCCGCCCTCCAGTCCAGCGGACCAACCTGTGACCTGCGAGCTCCCGACGATGTCGTCCACTGGGCCCGCGGCCGGGCCTCCAAAGTCGTTGCCGCCGCCACCACCACCGGAAAGCCGCCACAGCTCCGAAGTTGGCCAGCCCCGCGCTGGTAAGTCCTGGCTGGCTCTGCCTCCGGAGCCTCGGGTCGGTCGCAGTTAAAGTTGGAGGCCGCCAGCTCCCCGATAGGCCTCAGCGCAGACGGAGACGGAGACGGGGGATACGGCAAGAAAAGTCACGTCCCCCCAAAAGGAAGAGACTAAAAACGTTTCTCCCACCCCTCCCGCACACATACACTACATAATAACTCAAATTAACACTAAAACAAGACAAGAAAACAACACAAAAAAAAGAAAAACAGACGGACTGCAGGCGAGCCGCTGCTGCCAGGGCAGTGCCGCCACGCACACTCTATGCTGTGTTTTAATGATGTCATCAATCTGCAATGAATTTATTGCGTGTTGTATATAGACATGATAACTTTCCATGCCAGCTTTTTGTGAGGTCTCATGGTATGTTTGACTGTTTGCCCATATTCAGGTCATGAATTAATTTGGCTTTTCAGGAACTTAAAATGGGAGTGTTTCCTTCGATAACATTGCTGCTTTTGTGTCGTGCCATAATAATTGATATTGGCATCTGCCCCATCTGGTCTCATCCACCTCCACCTCCCCTCAATCCGCTATGTCAGCAAGCAATAACCTTCTTCTTCTTCTTTCGTGTGGCGTGCACAGCCTAAAGTTGTTGGACAACTTGTTCTATTTGATCTTCCGTTTGTGCACATCGAGTTGATTGCATTAGTCGAAACAGGGTGGCCCACATGAAGGTTGCCATTTTCCAGCCCAAGCAATAACCTGACCTGTCACTTTTACCTATTATACAACCTAGAGTCATAGAGACATGCAGTGTGGAAACAGGCCCTTCGGCCCAACCAGCCATCATGTCTCAGATACACTAGTCCCACCTGCCCGCGTTTGGTTCATATTCCTCTAATCCTGTCCTATCCATACGCCTGTCTAACTGTTTCTTAAATGTTGGGATTGTTCCATACACCCACCACCCTCGGTGTGAAAAAGTTGCCCTTTAGATTCCTATTAAATCTTTTCCCCTTCACCGTAAACCTGTATCCTTTGGTCCGCGATTCACGTACTCTGGGCACAAGACTCTGTGCATCTACCCAATCTATTCCTCTCATGTTTGGTTTTAGAACCAGGCTTGCTTATCATTTGATTTCCAACTCTAATACTGAAGTAAAATTAAAACATACATTTCTTCATGAAAATGGAAAGAAAGATTAATGCCTCATTTGCATCCTTCCTATTAGAGAACAATGCTAAACTTTACTTGCAAAGTATTTATTATTTCATGAATAGAAAAGAACTGCAGATGCTGGATTAAATTGAAGGTAAGACACAAAATGCTGGAGTAACTCTGAAGAACGGTCTTGACCCGAAATGTTACCCACTCCTTCTCTCCAGAGATACTGCCTGTCCCGCTGTTACTCCAGTATTTTGTGCCTACTATTTTATGAGTGACGTTTTCCAACTAATTTATTTCTTAACACAATTTTCAGTCAGTTGACAAGCATATAACTGCATTATATTTGTTAATTTCTGACCTTAAAATGACCTGTAGCAAAATTGTAACAAGGTGTAATTGCTTGTTACTTAACAATTTCCTTAACCTTTTAAAATAAAATTCAGTTTATTTCTTTTTTTTTAGATTTGCATTTAGTACTTATCCTTTTTAATTAATCTACAGCAACTCTCAATGGATTACTTTTGACATTTGGCAAAGTAACAGATAATTTATATTGTGTCAGCCCTAGATGTCAGAATCTCTATTTGGTAGAAAGATTATAGTTTGCAATCTATCCGAAGACTGAAGATAATCTGCAGTTGTGTGGATATCAATCTTTCTTACACTTTTCCTGTCTTGATGGAACCAGTTTGTGTGATACCTTGTTTTTCACCAAATATCATAATCTGACAGAGAATTAAGGTGGCAATATCCAGATTCCTGTAAACATACATCAACAGTGGATACCACTGATAAATCAAACCTCGTCGACTTACTCGATGCTGTCAGCTCTGTTGTCTGCCTTAGATATTGTGACAGGCATGGTGTCTGGTCAGTCTCATTGGCAAGTAATAAAATCCAGGAGTTATAAGTGCATGACGAAATACAGCACAAAAACAGGCCCGATATTTTTATTTACCCTAATCCTAGATTAATCACATTTTTTATTCTCTAGACATTCTCATCTGCACCCCACTCCCCCCCCATACACCTGCATGATAAGGGCCATTTACAGAGGCTAACAAGCCCACCATTCTGCATCGTTTAGGTTTGTAGGTTAATTGGCTTGGTAAATGTAAAAACTGTCCCTAGTGGGTGTGGGATACTGTTAAAAAAGTGCTGAGTGATGCTCTATCTAGAGCTTTTCAGCGTACTACATCCAGATCCAGGATGTGAAAGGAAACCAAAGTACCAGGAGGAAATCCATGTGGTCACAGGGAGACGTGCAAATTTCACGTGGACAGGTCCCGCAGTGAGCCTTGAACCCTGTCTTCAATGCTATACATAAGTGGCTCTATTGCTGTACTAATGCACTTGTCTTACATTATCAGGAAGGTACTTTGATGAGGATATGGTATCTCTCTTATTTGCCCATGCCTTCATTTCTGAAACTTTTCTGTACGTTAATAAGTTCTAGCATCAGTTAGGCCATTTGGCCCATCAAGTCTACTCATCTGATCTATCTTTCCCTCTCAACCCCATCCTCCTGCCTTCTCCCCATAGCCCCTGACACCCATATTAATCAATCCGCAAATGGACAAACAATTAGGAAGATAGAAATTATGCATGTGGTTTGTTTTAATGGCAAGTGTGCATTAATACGTCCATTCACTTTTTTCAACCTTAGTCACTTCCCTCCAAAATAAATAATGATGCAGAATTGCCATGCTTCCTTTATAACTGTTGCTTGATTCGTTCTTTGAAGAAAGGTCTCGACCCGAAATGTCATCCATCCATTTTTCTCTAGAGATGCTGCCTCCAGAGATGTTACTCGAGCACTTTGTGTCACTGTCTGTGTTTTTTGACATTATCTTTTTTTCTAACTTAATCTAACCAGAAAAACTGGCATGAAGACAGGTCTAGACCCGAAACATCATCCATTTCTTCTCTCCAGATATGCTGTCTGTCCTGCTGAGTTACTCCAGCACTTTGTGTCTATCTTTTGGGAAAATAATGGTAGGCCATCATCTTGATCCAATGCAGGATCAGGGATACATTTCTCAGTCTGGACAGGTTGTGACTTGGGAAGGATGCATGGGGTTAATGACATCCCCATATTTATAATGCCAGGCGAAGGTTGTGGATTTGAGAGACGCTGACAAAGAAACCCTGAAGGATTTGCTGCCATGCAACGCAACGATCTTGTGCATTGCAGCCATGACAGCTGAAGGCAGATGAAGTTGTTGTTTGAAGCGCAGTTCAGGAGCTTGATTGCATTATGACTGCACCGGCAGTCTGAAGGATTAACTGGAGTCGATTATTGGAGGTGACAGCAGTAACAAGCCACAACTTGGTGTCAGGTATTATGGAATCCATGTTCTTTTGCATTGGAGGTAGACTCATCTGGTAAGAATGGCAACGCCTGCAAATCATTAGTACTCTGCTAAGAATAAAAGCGGAGAAAGGCAAATATTATCAAGTGTGTTTGTTCATTCATGGTGACAAAGATAAAAATAAACAAGAGCTTTAATAGTATTACTCTCCATGGTGCTAACACCAGATCACTGGCACTTTTTGCCTACCACTGAGATCAAAAGTAACAATATCTGCAATGTTTAAATTACACCAAACCACACAAAAGAATGGCCAACATGCAATTATAGCACTGTAGTTTCACATTATTGGGAGTGAGATAGCATTGACTAAAATAGACAAGCTTATATTTTTCATTTAGACTTTCCAGTATCCAAGCAGTAATCAGCGAATAAGACAACCATTGCTCCAAGAGTTATAGATCATTGATTTCTATAGATATAATTCCTTTTCTATCCCTTCGCTTAAAAAATCCACTTGACTCGAATATCTGCCCATTCAACCAGACAAATTCTTGATTAGAAAAGGTGTCAAGGGTTATGGGGAGAAGGCAGGAAAATGGGATTAGGAGGCAGAGATCAGCCATGGGTAGACCCGATGGCTGAATGGCCTAATTCTACTCCTATCACTTGTGAACTTGTGAACCAGGTTTACCTGGTCGGACAGACCTGCAGCCCAGCAATGGACCTCACCAATGTTGCCTCTATTTCCCCGATATGGAGAGTTCACTGGTCATTTGCATCCCTACGTCAGGGGTGAATGTGCAGACAGTGAGTAAACCTAAAGCAAAGCAATGTGGGGAACCTGTCCCCAGAATCTTCCCTCTGCAAATTTTGACAGAAAGATTTTAATAACTTTTAAAACAGTTTGACTATCAGAGTTACAGTGCCATCCATAATGTTTGGGACAAAGACCCATCATTTATGTATTTGCCTCTGTACTCCACAATTTGAGATGTGTAGTACATGTGGTTAAAGTGCACATTGTCAGGTTTTATTAAAGGCCATTTTTATACATTTTGGTTTCACTGTGTAGAAATCACAGCTGTGTTTATACATAGTCCCCCCTCCCCATATCAGGGCACCATAATGTTTGGGACACAGCAATGTCATGTATATGAAAGTAGTCATGTTTAGTATTTTGTTGCATAAAATGTGACATGATGTGCACTTTAATTGCACTTGTGATTTTTTTAATTACAAATCTCAAATTGTGGAGTACAGAGGGAAATAATTAAATGCTGGGTCTTTGTCCCAAACATTGTGGAGGGCACTGTACATAAAACAAAGAGGAATAGTTAAACAAAAAATAGAATTCAAACTTAAAAAAAATAAAAGTGAATTAAAGACGCATAAAGACACAGACACATTAAAAGCAACCTATCTTCTCCTTTGGGTCTGCTACCACAGGCCACAGAATTGAGAACCTCTGCCAGGAATAATATTTCAGTAATTATAAAGATAAGGATAAGTGTGAGGCTGCAGACTCATAGCGAGACTTGGTTGTGCTGTGGGCTCTTTACAGTGTCACAGAGTCCAGTCTCTTAGTAAGTTGTGGATCTGCAACATTTACATGCAGACGTTACTTCTATTAGAATGGCTCGACACTGGCAGGTCAATTTAATACTGCAGATCACACCCTGTGAGGGTTTAGTTTAGATTAGTTAGAGCTACAGCATGGAAACAGGCCCTTCAGCCACTTAGTCCATGCTGACCATCAATCACTTTCACACTAGTTCTATGCTATCCCATTTTCTCGCCCACTCCCGACACATTAGGGGTAATTTTACAGAAGCCAATTAACCTACAAGCCCACATGTCTTTGGGATGTGGGAGAAAACCGGAGCACCCACACGGTCACAGGGAGGATGTGGAGAGGATGTTTCCACTAGTGGGCGAGTCTAGGACTAGAGATCATAGCCTCAGAATTAAAGGATGTTCCTTTAGGAAAGAGATGAGGAGAAATTGCTTTAGTCAGAGGGTGGTGAATTTGTGGAATTCTTTGCCACAGAAGGCTGTGGAGGCCAAGTCAGTGGCTATTTTTAAGTCAGAGAGAGATAGATTCTTGATTAGTACAGGTGTCAGATGTTATCGGGAGAAGGCAGGAGAATGGAGTTAGGAGGGAGAGACAGATCAGCCATGTTTGAATAGCAGAGTAGATTTGATGGGCTAAATGGCCTAATTCTACTCCTGTTACTTATGACCTTATAACAAGCAAACTGTACACAGGCAGCATCCGAGGTCAGGTTCGAACTAGAGTGTCTGGCGCTGTGAGGCAGCAACTCTACCATCATCAATTAGATTTAAAATAGAATGAATTAGCTGATCCATCTGAAGTCTCACAGCTAATTATGGCTCCTCCTTCCAAAAAGATTTTGTTGCAAAGATCAGGCCTTAATAATTATGAACTGCTGAATATTACTTATGGATGGGTGTTGTGGAAATTGATGTATGTTTGATAAATGCTTAAAGGGTGTTTGTTTAGGAAATGTAACAAGTTGGATGGAACTCATGATAGAGCTGATTGGCAACACTGTAGAAGTCATTCAAGAGAGTTATGAGTGTTTTTATTGTCATATGTCCCAAAACCAAACAATGGGCAGCACAGTGCTAGAGCAGTAGAGTTGAGTACGGATGCTGTCTGTACGGAGTTTGTATGTTCTCCCTGTGACCATGTGGGTGCTCTGATTTCCTCCCACATGTTGTACAGATTTGTAGGTTTATTGACTTTTGTAAATTGTCCCTAGTGCGTGTAGGATGGTGCTAGTGAACGGAGTGATAACTGGTCAACGTGGACTCAGTGGGCCAAAGGGCCTGTTTCCACACTGTATCTCGAGTCTAAAGTCTAAAAGTCTAAATGAGAGCACAACAGATATGTAAACATAAATACCATAATAGACAAAAAAAGTTCAGTAGAACAAACAATAGTAGTGCAAAGACAAAACAATGGCTCCCAAGTCTATGTACTTCGGAACGCATTTGAAGGTTGTAGTGCTTAATAGCCTGATAGTTGTTGGGAAGTAGCTGTATTTTGATAGTACCACCATTTATTGCAATAAGTGAAGCATTTTACTTCGGAGTCACGTGAGTGACTATGTGAAGAAGCCCTGCCTGGCGCTTCATCGGCATTACGTCGACGCTGACGGCAGAGCAAGAGCTGCAGAGGCAGCTCCTCTACAGCGGTAGGTACGGGCCAGCAGGTAGTGCAGTTGAATTACTTACAGGGCATATCCAAACTCCGTGGCTGGTGTATAGAGCCACCAGGAGTTAAAAAGAAATTGAATTTAAAAGCAAAAAATAAAATAGAAGTTAAAATGAAAAGAAAATACTCCGGGTGGAAAAAACGGAGTTTAAAAAGCGTCCCAGGGGAAAACTCAGCGATCGGGTCGGCAGATTAAGTGCGGAGCCGGCTCCGATACTGGTGGCCGTTAAAATTACCGTTAGGGAGACTTTAGTTGCTCCACAAACTTTTGGCTATGAGGAAAAACGGAGTTTAAAAGTTAAAAAGAAAAGAAAATACTCCGGGGGAAAAAATGGAGTTTAAAAGTTAAAAAGGAAAATAAATACTCCGGGTGAAAAAACGGAGTTTAAAAATTAAAAAGAAAAGAAAAAACTCCAGATGGAAAAACTCCAGATGGAAAAACTCCAGTGGGGAGGAAAAAATTAAAAAAAGTCAGAGAGGCCATGATTTTAAAAAGTTCTAATACAAAGGCCTCCAGACAAAAAAGCTTTATGGCTTAAAATTAATGGAGAAAGACTCCAAAAATAAATAATTCAACCAAAGGGTTTAAAAAGGCTCAGAATATTCCCAAAAACAGACCCTGAGGGGTTTCCATATATTAATATATATGGTGGAATTTATCAATGTGGGAATATCTACCTCGGATTGTTTCGGAGGTAGTCTCCTTGAGGAAAAACTCAGGAGTAACCAGGGCAGTAAAAGAATATGAAAAAACTGACCCTAAAGGTGCATTGTTAGTGGTGGCTGGTCATAAAGTACCCACCAGAGCACAAATATATATACAGGTGTACTAAGTACGATACCTGAATGAAGGAGTGAGGCCATGGAAAGTAACCATGGAAACCAAAATTAATTGGTCTCTCACCAAAGCTGTTATGGCTGAAATGGCAGAGTTATTGATAAAGCCTTTTATGTTTTAATGAGGTATCAACGGTGAATCCGAGTATGGTACCCATGTCTCAATTATATGGAGACATAAGTAAATACGATTTCAAAGTATTTCAAGCTGGTGCGTGGCATCACTACTTATGTAAAACAAAGAAAACATTTAAAATAAAAAGACAAATTGCCATTAGTTTGTGGAGCTCAATGGGATTTAAAAAAAAAA
Organism: Okamejei kenojei; assembly: GCA_035221665.1. Lineage (NCBI taxonomy): Eukaryota > Metazoa > Chordata > Chondrichthyes > Rajiformes > Rajidae > Okamejei > Okamejei kenojei. Next base: position 40,225,495 of record CM069146.1, read on the forward strand.
AAAAATATATATATATATATATATATATTGGTCCCAATAACAATTATACACATATATATATGTGTAATTGGTATTGGGACCAATTTTGCACTTTAGATTTGCAGGTCAAAACAGATCAAGTTATGTTAAACTCCTGATGGCCCTGTCTCACTGTGCGACTTGACCCACGAGGTACCCCGAGTGAGAGACTCGTGGTTGTGCACGAGATCCCAA